>JAQIUQ010002272.1:117500-331532 GCA_030378365.1 Hybognathus amarus | reverse complement strand
CCCCCTGCACGATTGCTTAACAGGTGATCTTTGGTCTCGTGAATCTATAATTCGTTCCCTGGCCAATAGTTTTGGCAGAAGTCTACGTGAAGTTTCATATCTTTGAGCGCTGAATTTGTAGTTGACTGACTGAATAGTTTCTTTATGTTATTTAAGCTTTACTGTATATCTGTTTGTACCTTTTACTTATACTTTTATAATGGCTATTATTGATAAAACTGAAATGCAACAAAAAGAGATAATTTTGTCATTTTTTAAATTCTATTACAAGATAATGTGTTGTTTATTGCAACATTTGTACCAATACGATATGCAATACATTACATATTGCCTGGAATATGTTTAATATTTTTACATTTAAACGAAAAGAGGCAGGGTTGTGTTTTATATTTAGTTTTGTTATAAATATAACGACATACATGCAGTGAATAATCAATAGGCTATGCGTTGCCTGAACCACATTTATGTGCTTTATAATTTTTAAAATGTATTGAAATGAAATCGAAAAGAAGCAGAGTGGTGTTTTATAACATATTTCGTTTTATTATTGCCTAAAATGTACATACAGAGATAACTGGAGTCGCAGAGCCAGAGCGAGCTGAGTGCCGCGTTCAAGAACGCGCTGTTCCATTAGCAGGGATCATTCTCCTGAGTCGGACTTTGCGATGGCTACTTGGTATTGAGAAACGCCTAATGCCAGCGCTTGTTTCTAGTGACAAACATGCTGAGAAGCAAGAACAAGATCTGCTGTGCTGTCTGTCATCCATTGTTGTTTACTATGTCGCTTTCTTCGCGCGAAAATGACGTCGATCGCTTCTTCCAGCAAACACCACGCCTATCAAGTAAGGGTACTGTTGGCGGTGGAAACGCAAGCCTGATCATGGTGTACCCGACCTCGTACTGTACTGTACCGTACCGTACCCCTCAGTGGAAACGAGGCAATAGATACCTATGATCTCTAAAGATAGGGGAGTACTCTGGGTTCGGGCCGAATTCTGAGCTCAGAGCCCTCCCCGGACAGCAAGCCAAATACGCATTTTAATATTACATCAGATTTCATTAGCATGTAAACTCGTGAAACATATTTGAATTGGAAATTATGGTTGAATCTGATATGAGTGTTTTATAAATGATGAATCAGGAGATTAATCTGTTCTCAGAAATGAGTTCTCCATCATCTAATATCAGATTAGAAATGGATGCATTTGATCTGTCATTTCTCTTCTGTTTATTTCCACAGTCACATTCACCAACATGAATCTCAAGACCAGGAACGACTTCCTACAATGTAAGTCACTAAGAAACAAGAAGAAAAACTCACTGAATGTGTTCATGTTCTTCCTGTAGAAGGAGATATAAATCATGATAAAAGAGTTTAATAATTAAATGATGATTTGCACAGGATATCTGATCAGCTGTAATGAAACGCTGATGATACATTGAACATTGAGTCATGAAGAGTTCAGAGACATTAAAAGATCAGACAGATTCATAATTCCTGATTCTGATGTGTTTCTCTCCATCAGATTCTCATCAGCTCTCTCTGGATCTGAACACTGTGAATAAACGCCTCAGTCTGTCTGAGAGGAACAAAGTTATTACTGAACACTGGCGGAGTGAAGTCCTATCCTGATCATCCAGACAGATTTGATCAGAAGCGTCAGGTGTTGTGTAGAGAGAGTGTGTGTGGACGCTGTCACTGGGAGATTGAGTGGAGTGAACGTGTGTTTATATCAGTGTCATATAAGAGCATCAGCAGGAAGGGATGGGGTAATGAGTGTGGATTTGGGCATAATGATCAGTCCTGGAGTTTGATCTGCTCTTCCTCCAGATACTCATTCAGACACAATGACATAGAGACTGATCTCCCTGTAGAGTCTATCAGCAGAAGAATAGGAGTGTATGTGGATCACAGTGCAGGAACTCTGTCCTTCTACAGCGTCTCTGACACAATGAGCCTCATCCACACAGTCCAGACCACATTCACTCAGCCGCTCTATCCTGGGTTTTATGTTGGTTCTGGATCATCAGTGAAACTGTGTTGATGTTTCAGAATAGACTGAAGAGATTTTAACCATAATAGGCCTACTTTGAGCTGCATGATAAATCAGTAACAGTGAGATGTTTCAGAGTCTCTTATTTTATTTTAAATTTTCACATGATTTTTGTAAACCTCAAGATGTGAGTAAACAAGATTCAACAATGTTAGAATTGCATCATCTACTATCTTATTGGACTAATAAATGAATTGAAAAGGATTGAATAATTGTTGAGTATCATTACACACCTTCAGGGGTTGGACAATGAAACTGAAACACATGGTCTTACAACACAATCATTTATTAGGATGGTGAGGGCCTCATTTTGCATCCAAATAAAGCACCAATTCATCTTGGGAATGACAGATCGAAGTCCTTCACAGTGACCAGAGGGATTATGATCCGTTCCTCTTCCAGAACAGTGTCCAGGTCACTACTGTATATGATGCTGGTGGAGGAAAACGTTTTCTGACACCTCAATAATATACAGATCTGGTGACTGTGCAGACCATGGGAGATGTTCAACGTCACTTTCATCTTCATCAAACCCTTCTGTCACAAGTCTTGTGTGTGTTGGTGCATGATCATGCAGATACGCGGTTTGAGCATCAGGTGCTCATGATCCTCCAGCTCATGATTTTTGACTCGTGTCCATCAAACACAGTCAGGATTGTCATGATATTGCAGCGCAAACCATCAGTGATCCACCCGTGCTTCACTCTGAAGATTGGCCACCAGGCATATAGATGTGAAACCTCCAACATTGGCCAGTGTTTCAGTTTCATTGTCCAACCCCTGTTTATCAAGCCTTTCAAAGCATTTACACACCAGAGAGGTTAGTGAGATTGGTAGTTAGTCATCAAGCTCTTGTATTTGTTGATCTTATGAACAGAATGATGTAAAATTGTGTTAGACCAGAGGCTTTCAAACTGGGAGTGACATGCAGAAAAGACTAAAAAAAAGGTAAAAATGAATAAATAAATACTTTAAATAAAAGTGTCAATAACTAATATTCATAAATAAAAATGACATAAAACATTGAAAAAATAAAATACATCTAAAAGTACATTAGTAAGTAGATAATATATATATATATATAATAAATGTAACTTAATCGAAAGTAATTTTTAGACTTATAATATAAAACTTTCAGTGAATAAAATTAGGATGGGTGTCCCTCACATGAGGGTGATCATATTTGGGGGTCCATTACTATAAAATAATAATAAAAAATTATTATTGTGTCAGAAAACTTTTTGTTACATTTTCCCCAATTACATATGAATTTGAAATGCCTAAATATTGTTTTACCATTTTCATTAATTGTAATTACGATTTAATACAAGAACTGACAAACCAATTACACGACAGTGTTCAACATTGCTATATAATTATTTATTAGTATCACAACTAAATTAATTCGTAGTAAACTAGTGCATTTTCTGCAGCTCATCAACGCCCCCTGCTGGTCTGGAGGTCTGGACTATGGCTGGTAGATCTGTTCCTTTATCCATCTATGATACAAACAAACCAATGATTCAAATAACAATCATCTCAAATTAGCAGAATTAATTTAGTCACACACTCTTTTGTTCACTAATTTGAGCACGACGTGTAAATGAAATTCGCAACACAGCCGTTTTAACTTTTATATATTTTTCCAGGATATGAATTCTTGATCTCAACAATTAAATTTGCACCAGTTCAAATTATAGTTATGGTTAGGAATTATATTTATACTAGTAACAATGCTAATTCTTGATCTCAACAATTACATTTTTTTACTTGTTAAAGCAGCACTATGCAGTTTTCTTTACCTTAACTGAATAACTTCGGAGTTATTGCAATGGTTATATGACTATTTGCAACACTATTCACGCCCAATTCGTACGAATTTGACGAATGATTAAAAAGTGTCTAATTTGTCTAAACCCACTGTGATGGTTAGGTTTAGGGGCGGGGTAAGGGATAGGTCATTCGTACGAATTCATACGAATTGGCCAATTCGTAAAATATGTACGATTTAGCAAAATCGTACTAATTCGTACGAGTGAGGTCGTATGAATTGTTACGAATTAGCCACTTTTTAATTATTTCGAATTCGTAACGACTTGATCGTGAGATTCGGTTGTTCCCCTCAAAGCATTTTTGTTGCTTTGACTTAAAAATCACAGTATAATGTAACAGAAAATCTGGTGATCCTTTACTTTTGTTACTGAGATAAAATGCATTTCTTACTAGATAATAGATTTAATATTTACTCTAATACTTTTTGACAGCATATTATGTCCGCTACTAATGTAAGAATGGTTTTCTATTTTGTAACTAATACATTTGATCATATAATAATAAACATGCAAAAAATCCTGTACAACCCTGCCACGTGAGGGAACAAAAGCGCTGATTGGATTATGGCCAACTTTCTTTTCCATACTTCCTCTCATGTTTGTCACAGGCAAAAACATAGATGTACATTGTCTGTTTATTTCTAGATATTTCATATCTAGAAAAATATATTGGCACTTAGAAGCCTAAAGTATGCCAAGAGAACATTCCCCACACCATTACACCACCACCAGCAGCCTGCACAGTGGTAACAAGGCATGATGGATCCATGTTCTCATTCTGTTTACGCCAAATTCTGACTCTACCATCTGAATATCTCAACAGAAATCGAGATCTCATCAGACCAGGCAACATTTTTCCAGTCTTCAACTGTCCAATTTTGGTGAGCTCTTGCAAATTGTAGCTTCTTTATCCTATTTATATTAGCCTGCATGCCAGCCCGAACTCCGCCCACAACATTTTTTAGACGGGGAGTTCGGTCTGGACTCAATCCATTGAGGAGTAATTATGATTTGACAAGAAACGGCCGGGCCAATCAAATTGCCAGGGCGGGCTTTATACGATGATGGACAGATTGATCTGCAAGTAATCATCACGTTATCAACGAGCGCTAACTGTCTTGAATTAACTGTCTTTAACTGAGATGAATGCAGCTGGAGCTTTGAGATGTATAGATTCCGCTGTCGCGTCTGTTGTGAAATAAATCGACAGTGCATTAATTTTAATAGACAAACAGAAAACTGCAATCAAGACATTTGTCGATCGGAAAGATATTTTGCCGTCCTTCCCACATGATTCGGGAAAAGTGTAACTTATCAGCTGGCTCTGATGGTCACTAAGAAGATGGGACGTAATGAAAAGCCTGTGGTCATTTGTGGTTTCTGCTTTGGTCGCACTCATGGAGAAGTAAGTAAAAGAAGCCACACTCGTTATTTAACTTCTAAAATAAGTAAGTTCTGTAGTTGAAAACTGCTCTATGCAAAGGAGTTGACTTACTGCATTGCTCTGATTGGTTGTAGTAGGTCTACCGACTATCCAATTGAGTGCAGAGTTGTTGTTTTTTCCTGGTTCGGTTAAGACACACCTCATAATCAAAGTTCAATGGAGCGTTATCAGACTCATATTCTTTCCTGAATATGAGTATGACAAAGTCAGGCTATATTTATATTGAAGATGAGTGGTAATTTGGCATATCCAATCCACCTAACCTGCATACCTTTAGAGATTATATTTATAAATGGAAACAAATCGTGGAAGTTGAGTGATTTCCATTCTCTACAGAGCGCTCACTGATCTCTATACTTGTATAGATAACACATAGATCAGTATTTTCACTCCTACCAACTCGTGTATCATCTAGAATTTAGTTTCTCATTAATAAATATGACTTTTGCTCTGTTATTCATGAGCTCTGAATTCGTAATAACAATTTTTTATGACTCTACATGAAGTTGAGCAGGAATGAGGAACTAAGTTGCATTACAGACACGCCTGTTTTACACACGTCACTCACACACAGAATCAGGAAACTACTTCAACTCCTCAGTTCAGAGAAACAGAAACTGAAGTGTTGTTGAGCTGTTGTGTGTTTGTGTCTCTCTGTATTCACGCAGTAAAATGGCAGAAGCCAGAATATCTCAGGATCAGAGTTCACGTGTCCAGTGTGTCTGGATCTCCTGAAGGATCCAGTGACTATCCTCTGTGGACACAGTTACTGTAAGATCTGTATTTCTGGCTGCTGGGATCAGGAGGATGAGAAGAGAGTCTACAGCTGCCCTCAGTGCAGACAGACCTTCAGTCCAAGACCTGCTTTAGCTAAAAACACCATGCTAGCTGAAGTGGTGGAGAAACTGAAGAAGACTAAACTTCCTGCTGACTGTTACGCTGGAGCTGGAGACGTGGAGTGTGACGTCTGTACTGGAAGAAAACACAAAGCCGTCAAGTCCTGTCTGGTGTGTCAGGAGTCTTACTGTCAAACTCATTTAGACCGTCATGAGGAATATCACTCTCGTAAACCACACAAAGTGATTGATGCCACTGGACGACTGCAGGACATGATCTGCCGCAAACATGATAAAGAGCTAGAAATGTTCTGTATCACTGATCAAGAATTACTCTGTGTGTGGTGTAAGGAGTATGAACATAAAAACCACAACACTGTATCAACTGCAGCGCAGAGGACAGAGAAACAGGTATGAGCTGAGAGAGATTGATCACGCAGAAATGAAAGTGCTGTCTTCATTTACTCACTCATTTACTCATGTTGGTCTAAATCCGTTTGACTTACTTACTTCTATGTTACTATGTTTTTAAGAATCTATTTTGGTCTGAATTCAAAGTCAATGGGTCACAAAAGTGTCAAGCTCCAAAAGGAGACAAAGTTAAAAGTAATTTAAAACAACTCCAGTGGTTTAAAAAAGTATTGAGCTTAATTGTGTTGAATGCGAACCTGTAGTGTACTTCAGATCTTAAAAACTATATCTTTAAACCTGTACTTGCAGATAATATTATATTCATGAGGGCACACTTTCATGATTGTTTCTTAACAAAAAACTTTTATAAAAAGTTATTATGTCAAATTATACTATATATATATATATATATATATATATATATATATTTAGGGGTGGGCCGTTATCGGCGTTAACGGTGCTGCGTTAACGTGAGACTCTTGTCGGGCGATAAAAAAATATCGCCGTTAATCTATTCTCACAGTTGAGTTGGCAAGCTATGACGACTTTCACTTTGATATTTTCAGCGCAGATGTAGTCGAATTGCACTGTAAGGGCCATTTAAAACCAATATATTGAAACGTCTGTTTGTCCAGACATTAGGAAAATATCAGTCTATGCATTTTATATTTAATATGAGGAAAAGGGGTCACATGCACACCGAACGAGAGCGCAGCGCCGCGCCACGTCTAGGGGGCTGTTAACACCTGGCCACTTCATGCGTTTTCTCAGATCGGATAGCTATCTGATTTATCAAAATCAATTCAATTTACACCTGGTCACAAACATGTGTTTTTGCAAAACGGATATAAATCCGATCTTCAATTCCCCCACGCTATAAGCGGATTTAATGAAGTGCACGTCATCGAAATAAACAGATAGGCTATGAGCTGCATTTTGATCATCGGCTAATTTCAAAATCAGCAAAGACAATAATAAGAGAGAGCGGCAACCTGGTAAGAACATTTAGTTTATTTACTTTTAATGAAGATTGTAGTGTTAAGCGTCTGACTTTGCGAATTACTTTCACTTTGATTTGCGATAGATTGCGCCGCGCTGGTTTGATAGGCGCTCAGATCTGAGGTGATGCGTGTCGCAGCGGCGTCACATCTGACTAAAATAACATGACATATGGCCAATAACACGCTCTCACGCGTTTATTTTTTAGCATTTTTGGGAGTAGTAACATTTACATATGTGGTTTCAACAACCAGATGCATTTACACATGTCCAGTTTCATCTGGAATGTGGCCCAGACTACCTTCTAATGTGGTTTGAGTGATCGGAGTTTCGGAGGGCATTTACACCTGGTCTTTTCAAGATCGGATACAGAAAACGTATGAAGTGATTTCAGAGCATCCGATTAATTGAGAATCTCACCTGAAAATCCAATAACATCAGCAATTGTCATTCACGCAGCTGATTTCTGTATTACGCATTAGGCTATATGCATTCATCAGATATTTCATCCCTCTCTATTCATTTGTATTGTAAGAAAAAGAGCTTCCCGGACACTACAAAATAATTCATTTCGTGTTACATAGAAGAAAAGTAGATCAAATGGGTTTAGAATTACACAAGAAAACATAATATATATATATATATATATATATATATATTATTTATTTTATTTATTTATTAACTTTAAATGACATTTTAATCATATTTAATATTTCAGTTTAATAGGCTCTATGCACAACTTACTTCCGCTTTCGGTAAAACAGATCGCATAGCTTCCGGTTCAGGTCTTTTGTATGTGCTTCATTAAATTTTTTTGCAGTTTTAATCAAGATAACTTAAAAGGAGCGAGCAAAGATCAGCATAACCACTATCCCTCACATGTGCAGATTGATATTTAAACGTTTTATATTTTTTCTTCTTCACAGTAACGTTTAGATATTTAAATGGAATAAAACGCCAATAACAAAGTGAATTGGGTAGGTTAGCTGATCACCTTAAAAATCCATAGTATATCGTAGTCAGTTCTTACGGCCGTTACCACTTTCGCGGTAACACTTTAGAATACTGCATCTTACTTACTGCATAACTAATAAGGAATTAATGAAGAACTTATAGGTAATTCTTTATTAACACTTAAGTCACTACTGTTAACTACTAAGGAAGATGTGTTAACTAATCAGTATGTAATATAATTTTATGATTGTGTGAAGTATCAGTTAGTTTATCAATAGTTAATGAATTCTGTCATACCTCCTGAAGAACTACTATTAATTATCTATTAATTAAGGTTCAAGAAAAATAACTATGAAGTAACTACTAATTAACAGTCATACACAGTAATCAGTTTGTCATTCTTCATCACTAATAAGAAAGATAATGCAGACATTTACCTATAGCTGCAAATAAGCTAAAACATATCATGTATATTACACCTTATTATTATACTTAGTTCTCATACATTTTAAACTTCTTTTGCATCATTCAGTTCCGGCAATATCGCGGTATATCCACATACACTGAGCCTGGGTTCTCCCAAGTTTTTTTTCTTTTTTTTTTTTTTTTTTTTTCATTCTGTCACCTGATGGAGTTTTGGTTCCTTGCCACGGTTGCCTTTAAGGTTTAGATGATTACGTTAATATATACAGGCTATATATATATTTTTTTTTTACTATATATACTGATATATTTTTCAGTAAGTTTGATTTGAGTCAGGAGTATGTGGTAATTCTTTATTAATTACTGAATGGGTTCCCTATATTGTCACTTTAGAATACTGTTTCAGGTTCTAAGTAATTCCTGTAGGACTATCTAATAATTATTTATTAATTACTAATAAGTTCCTTATATTTTTACTTTAGAAGACTTTTTCAGGTTATAAGTAGCCTAATTCCTAGATAATTATTTGATAATTATTTATTAATTACTAATGGGTTCCCTGTGTTGTCACTTTAGAATGCTGTTCCAGGTTCTAAGTAATTCCTGAAGAACTATTTAAAAGTTATTTATTAATTACTAATAAGTTCCTTATATTTTCACTTTAGAAGACTGTTTCAGATTATAAGTAGCCTAATTCCTGGATAATTAATTGATCATTCTTTATTAATTACTAATGGGTTCCCTATATTTTCACTTTAGAATACTGTTCCAGCTTCTAAGTAATTCCTGCAGAATTATTTGATACTTATTTATTAATTACTAATAAGTTCCTTATATTTTCAGTTTCCCTCAGTCGTTGCCTCAAATACATGAATTTACTCAGTGGCATTCGATGCTGAGGAAAACAGACACACACAGTACTGTATATAAAATATACAAATAATCTGAGGTTAGTTTTGTATCAACTGTTCAGTAGTTACTTCTTAGTTATTTTTCTTGAACCTTAATTAGTTGATAATTAGTAGTAGTTCGTCAGGAGGTATGACAGAATTCATTAGCTATTGATTAACTAACTGATACTTAACACAATCATACAATTTTATTACATACTGATTAGTTAACACATCTTCCTTAGTAGTAAACAGTAGTAAAGAAGTAGTTAATGAAGAATTACCTATTAGTTTGTCAATAATTCCTTATTAATTCTGCAGTAAGTAAGATACAGTATTCTAAAGTGTTACCACTTTCGCTGACAAGGCGGATGCGATGAGACTTTTGTAATGGTTTAAAGAAGTGCACTTATTTAGATGTGTGGACTGACATATTAAAGCTCATGTAAAGTTATTGATTATAATTTAGTGTGTTGTTCATGATCATATTTAAAGTTGCATATATTTGTACTAAAGTGAAACTTCATTATTATAACTGTGCAATATATTTTTGAAATACATTCTTCAAAATATCTTCTGTTGTGTCCCGCAATAGACAGAATTTCTCACAGGTTTGGAACGACATGAAGGCGAGTAAATGATGACAGAATTAAAACTTTAGGGTGAAGTATTCATATCTGAAATAATGCTGACACTGGCTTCATATTCATTCATAATCTCATTTCAGGAAACTATGAATCAGTGGTTTGAAGCGACAGTATAACCTCACCATGCTGGATCTTTAACCACTCCATCAATTCTGGATTTATGTGACTTTAACTTTCTTTTGTGGTAGTAGTTTGATGTCATTATTGGTGTGTCCTCCAGAAACAGCTGAAGGAGACGCAGATGAAGATCCGTCAGAGAATCCAGCAGAGACAGAAAGATCTTCATCAGCTGAGAGAGGATGTGGAGTCTCATAAGGTGAGTCTGGAGAAGAAGAGAAGTGTGAGACGTCTCAGTTTGGACTCACTGAACTCACTGTGTGATTGTGTGTGTGTGTAACAGCGCTCTGCACACACAGCAGTGGAGGACAGTGAGAAGATCTTCACTGAGATCATCCGCTCCATTGAGAGAAGCCGCTCTGAGGCGACACAGCGGATCAGAGATCAGGAAAAGACTGCAGTGAGTCGAGCTGAAGGACGACTGGAGCGACTGGAGCAGGAGATCAATGATCTGAGGAGGAGAGATGCTGAGCTGGAGCAGCTTTCACACACACAAGATCACATCCAGTTCCTGCAGGTAACAGAGATCTAGGAGAACTGGATCATAGTGGACTTGAGCAAGAGACTCACAGAGAAACATTTCATGAGAGCAGAATGAGACCAACTTAAGCAGAGCGACAAAAACACTCTAAAGTTCAGATATTTGCATTTAATACAAACATTAAACGTTTTTAACATTCATTTAATTGGAAATAACATGCAATCAAGTTTCTGAAAACATTTGCACTTATATATTTAAAGGATATTATTTCTGTTATTATTATGGTACTCTTTTTTAAAAGTGAACTTTCTTTTTCACAAGGAGTGTAAGTGACAGAATACTGAAGTTTGTGAAATGAATGTTATAATGAACATGAGAAGAAAGTTTGTGATTGTGTGAAAGTGCTGGATTGAAGCGAGTCACTGAAGAGAAGTCAAGTCTACAAGAGCCGACAGATCTGATATAGTGAAGGTTATTGGCTGAAGTGTGGAGATGATGAGTTTTGATTTCTGTTTTCTGTAGAGTTTCCAGTCTCTCTCAGCTCCTCCTGAATCTACAGACCAATCTTGACGTTTCCTTCGGTTCTCTCTCCTCTTTTGATGACGTGAGAGAATCTGTCCGTCAGCTGAGAGACAAACTGGAGGATTTCTGGAAAGAGGAGATCAAGAAGATCTCAGACGGAGGTAAAGTCCTGCTCCTCCTTTATAAAGACGTGTGGAGAATGATCCCAAATCTGAACATGCAACAGTTTCTGAAATGTTCCTATGATTTATAAAACATCCATACACACAAATAATGTGATGGTTTAGAAGTAATATAAACATATTTGATGTAGAATTGGGATTTAGGATTGAATCTGATACGAGTGTTTTATAAATGAGGAATCTGGAGATGAATCTGTTCTCAGAAATGAGTTCTCCATCATCTAATATCAGATTAGAAATGGATGCATTTGATCTGTCATTTCTCTTCTGTTTATTTCCACAGTCACATTCACCAACATGAATCCCAAGACCAGGAACGACTTCCTACAATGTAAGTCACTAAGAAACAAGCAGAAAAACTCACTGAATGTGTTCATGTTCTTCCTGTAGAAGGAGAAATAAATCATGATAAAAGAGTTTAATAATTAAATGATGATTTGCACAGGATATCTGATCAGCTGTAATGAAACACTGATGATACATTGAACATTGAGTCATGAAGAGTTCAGAGACATTAAAAGATCAGACAGATTCATAATTCCTGATTCTGATGTGTTTCTCTCCATCAGATTCTCATCAGCTCTCTCCGGATCTGAACACAGTGAATAAACACCTCAGTCTGTCTGAGAGGAACAGAGTTATTACTTACACTGACAGAGTCCAGTCGTATCCTGATCATCCAGACAGATTTGATCAGTGGTGTCAGGTGTTGTGTAGAGAGAGTGTGTGTGGACGCTGTTACTGGGAGATTGAGTGGAGTGGGGATGGTGTGTTTATTTCAGTGTCATATGAGAGCATCAGCAGGAAGTGAGAGGGTGAGTGTGTGATTTGGATATAATGATCAGTCCTGGAGTTTGATCTGCTCTTCCTCCAGATACTCATTCATGACACAATAACATAGAGACTGATCTCCCTGTAAAGTCCATCAGCAGAAGAATAGGAGTGTATGTGGATCACAGTGCAGGAACTCTGTCCTTCTACAGCGTCTCTGACACAATGAGCCTCATCCACACAGTCCAGACCACATTCACTCAGCCGCTCTATCCTGGTTTTTTTGTTTGTTTTAGATCATCAGTGAAACTGTGTTGATGTTTCAGAATAGACTGAGAGATTTTACCCATAATATTTTGAGCCGCATGATAAATCAGTAACAGTGAGATTCAGTTTCAGAGTCTCTTATTTTCTTTAAAATTTTCACATGACTTTTTTTAATCCTCAAGATGTGAGTAAACAAGATGCAACAATGTTAGAATTGCATCATTTCTTATTGGTGGTGTAGTCTATGTGATACGCAGGTATACGCCGTGTACCCACTAGAAAATGTCAAGGATTTGCGTATGCCCACTAGGAAATGTCAAAAGATCTCCGTATGCCCACTTTAAAAAGCGTGAGGATTCATAACAACATCGTTTTGTGAAATAAATTTCCAACGACATCAGCCCCCCTAAACGTAGGCGACAGAATTTCGTGTTCCCTTGAGTTCTGCAGATTCAGCGCGCTGAGCAGAGAGCACGTCAAAAACAGAGGTCAGGGTGTGTGTGTGTGTGTGTGTGTGTTCGTGTTCATCTGAGCCTCATTGGTCTGTCACTGCTCGTCAATGTCAGAATATTTGAAATGACAAATCAAATCAAAGTAGGCGGGCTTTATATTCACAGACGCTGCTGAGCGCGAATTTCAGCAGAGCGACTCGACGCTTCAGTTTACGGACAAGTGTGAGATAAGATGTAAGTGGCTAAACTTAACATTTCATATTTTACATTTTACATAAATGTTAAACGAATGACAAAAAAAATCAGGCAAACTAAAATAGTTTTGTCTAATTTCGCCAGTTTGAATTGAAATAAATAGGCCTGTAATGTGAGGCTACTGTCATTGCGAGGGGACAAGAAACATTAACAAAGCCGTTTTCATCATTTTAGCCACAAGAGTAATAATGAATGTGTACATATTGAGAATATAATAAAAATTGTAGCCTTTAGTAGCCTACATTAAAAAAGCTCAGCCTTCGGAGGGGAAGAGAATTTTTTTGCTCTTCAAACGTCTTGAAATGCACATCAGAGAAATTAAAATATTTGAAGCACCAAGCTCAAATTTAGGACCTCTTTGATTATAAAGCCCTGTCTACGGCCCTGTATTAGTCATAAGATCAATAATGAATGTGTAGCCTATATGTTTTGAATGCATTTAATAAACTTAATTACCTAGCTTTAGTAGCTTTCAGTGAATAAACGTGTCCGAGAAAAAATATTCATAGGCAAAATATCACAGTATACTCACTGAAAAAAACTAGACTACACCACTGTATTGGACTAATAAGTGAATTGAAAAGGATTGAATAATTGTTGAGTATCATTACACACCTTTATCAAGCCTTTCAATGCATTTACACACCAGAGAGATTAGTGAGATTGGTAGTTAGTCATCAAGCTCTTGTGTTTGTTGATCTCAGGAACAGAATGATGTAAAATTGTGTTAGACCAGAGGCTTTCAAACCGGGAGTGACATGGTCTGTGGAAAAAAAAACTAAAAGAGACTAAAATAAATATACAATTTATAAAACAAATATTAAAAAAATACATAAATAAAAATGTCAATAAATCTTATACATAAATAAAAATTACATAAAAAATTGAAAAAATAAAATACATCTAATAGTACATTAGTTAGTAGATAATATATATATATATAATAAATGTAACTTAAAGGGATAGTTCACTTTCAAATTAATTTTTGATATGTTTTAGCTTACCTCCAGGGCATCCAAGATGTAGGTGTCTTTGTTTCCACAGTATCTTCAATTTTGATAATTTTAGGTAAAACCGTTCTTGTCTGTCAGTCATACACTTGAGTTGCAGGGGGTCCAGCTTATAGAGCAGTCAAAATGAAACATGATTTAATGACTCGTAAATGTAAGTACACATTGATGCCCTAAGACACGAAACGAGTGGTTTTTGTGAGAAAACGAACAGTATTTATATTTTTTTTACCTCTTGTAATCACAGTGACGCCCAAGTGATCTGAATCAGTTGTGCAGTGTCCAACTGAACCGAACTGAATCAGTTCATTGTTACCCCGGAAGTGATCACTTGCGTGTGACGTCACTCAATATTTACACAGAGATTTTGGAAGTTTTACCTTTTACTAAACATACTTAGATATACCGAAATCCTCTTCCATTGCGGTTTTCCGTATATCTATATATGTTTAGTGAAAGGTAAAACTCCCGAAATCTCTGTATAAACAAAGAGTGACGTCGACGTGCATGCCCTGTATGCGCTGAATCGAAGCACCCTGATCTCAGATCAGCTGGAAGTGGAGTACGGTTACACGAGGTAAAAAATATATAAATACTGTTCGTTTTCTCACAAAAACCACTCGCTTTGTGTCTTAGGGCATCAATGTGTACTTGCATTTACGAGTCATTAAATAATGTTTAATTTTGACTGCTCTATAAGCTGCACCAAGTGTATGACTGACAGACAAGAATGGTTTTACCTAAAATTATCAAAATTGAAGATACTGTGGAAACAAAGACACCTACATCTTGGATGCCCTGGAGGTAAGATAAAACATATCAAAAATTAATTTGAAAGTGAACTATCCCTTTAATAGAAAGTAATTTTTAGATAATATAAAACTTTCTGTGAATAAAATTAGGATGGGTGTCCCTCACACAAGGGTGATCATATTTGGGGATTCATGACTAAAAGATAATAATAAAAAAAACTGTGTCAGAAAACTTTTTGTTATATTTTCCCCAATTACATATGAATTGGAAATGCCTAAATATTGTTTTACAATTTTGATTAATTGTAATTTAGATTTAATACAAGAACTGACAAACCAATTACACGACAGTGTTCAACATTGCTATATAATTATTAATTAGTAACACAACTCAATTAATTTGTAGTAAACTAGTGCAGTTTCTGCAGCTCATCAACGCCCCCTGCTGGTCTGGAGGTCTGGACAATGGCTGGTAGATCTGTTCCTTTATCCATCTATGATACAAACAAACCAATGATTCAAATAACAATCATCTCAAATTAGCAGAATTAATTCAGTCACACACTCATTTGTTCACTAATTTGAACTACATAACATGTAAATAAGATGCGCACCACACCAGTTTTAACTTTTATTAATTTCCAGGATATGAATTCTTGATATCAACAATTAAATTAGCACCAGTTTAAATTATAGTTATTGATATCAGGAATTATATTTATACTTGTAACAATAGCAATTTTTGATATCAGAAATTACATTTCCACCAGTAATAATGCTAATTCTTGATCTCAACAATTATATTTTTACTTGTTAAAGCAGCACTATGCAGTTTTTTTTTACCTTATCTGAATAACTTTGGAGTTATTGCAATGGTTATATGACTATTTTCGGGTTTAATGTTGGCGTCTATCCCCCCACCCCTCGACAACACACACAAATGAACTCATCAACATAATCTTTTCCTTGTTGTTCTAAACCTAGTCTTAAAATTTCCCATTAAATCCCTCCCTCTCCGAGAACATCTTTAGTATATTCCCCAGCAATAGGCGATTTCTTGCTTTGAACATGAATACTGCAATTTGATATTTGATTAAATCGTGATATTTTAACAATAAAATAAATTATAAGTAATTTACAAGGTTAAACAAAATTAAAAACAAAAGTGTAAACTGACAAATAATCACAATGCAACCATATTGATAATTCATGTCCTGAGGGGTGAGAACAAATGGATATACCATAGGGGAAAAAGAATCAGTGTATTTGTCTGATAGAAGTAACAAAAAAAGGCCTTAATCCAAATCACCTGCATTTTTGTTGCTTTGACTTAAAAATCACAGTATAATGTAACAGAAAATCTGGAGATCCTTTACTTTTGTTACTGAAATAAAATGTATTTCTTTCTAGATAATTTAAGATTTAATATTCACTCTAAGAATATTTTTGACAGCATATTATGTCCGCTACTAATGTTAGAATGTTGTTCTATTTTAGAACTAATAATACATTTGATCATATAATAATAAACATGCAAAAAAACCTTGTACAAATCAAGTGTTGCCACATGAGGGCAGCAAAGGCGTGATGGGACTATGGCCAACTTTCTTTTCCATATTTCCTCTCATGTTTGTCACAGGCAAAAACATAGATGTACATTGTCTGTTTGTATATGTCTAGATATTTCATATCTAGAAATATATTGACACTTAGGGGTCTAAATAGTGCAAGAAAACATCCCCCACACCATTACACCAACACCAGCAGCCTGCACAGTGGTAACAAGGCATGATGGATCCATGTTCTCATTGTGTTTACGCCAAATTCTGACTCTACCATCTGAATGTCTCAACAGAAATCGAGACTCATCAGAGCGGCAACATTTTTCCAGTCTTCAACTGTCCAATTTTGGTGAGCTCTTGCAAATTGTAGCTTCTTTATCTTATTTGTAGTGGAGATGAGTGGTAATTTGGCATATCCAATCCACCTAACCTGCATACCTTTAGATATTATATTATTTATTTATAAATGGAAACAAATCGTGGAAGTTGAGTGATTTCCATTCTCTACAGAGCGCTCACTGATCTCTATACTAGTATAGATAACACATAGATCATTATTTTCACCCCTACCAACTCGTGTATGATCTAGAATTTAGTTTCTCATTAATAAATATGACTTTGCTCTGTTATTCATGAGCTCTGAATTCGTAATTACATTTTTTTATGACTCTACATGAAGTTGAGCAGGAATGAGGAAGTAAGCTGCATTACAGACACGCCTGTTTTACACACGTCACTCACACACAGAATCAGGAAACTACTTCAACTCCTCAGTTCAGGGAAACAGAAACTGAAGTGTTGTTGAGCTGTTGTGTGTTTGTGTCTCTCTGTATTCACGCAGTAAAATGGCAGAAGCCAGAATTTCAGTGGATCAGAATGAGTTTGTGTGTCCAGTGTGTCTGGATCTCCTGAAGGATCCAGTGACTATCCTCTGCGGACACAGTTACTGTAAGATCTGTATTTCTGGCTGCTGGGATCAGGAGGATGAGAAGAGAGTCTACAGCTGCCCTCAGTGCAGACAGACCTTCAGTCCAAGACCTGCTTTAGCTAAAAACACCATGCTAGCTGAAGTGGTGGAGAAACTGAAGAAGACTAAACTTCCTGCTGACTGTTACGCTGGAGCTGGAGACGTGGAGTGTGACGTCTGTACTGGAAGAAAACACAAAGCCGTCAAGTCCTGTCTGGTGTGTCAGGAGTCTTACTGTCAAACTCATTTAGACCGTCATGAGGAATATCACTCTCGTAAACCACACAAAGTGATTGATGCCACTGGACGACTGCAGGACATGATCTGCCGCAAACATGATAAAGAGCTAGAAATGTTCTGTATCACTGATCAAGAATTACTCTGTGTGTGGTGTAAGGAGTATGAACATAAAAACCACAACACTGTATCAACTGCAGCGCAGAGGACAGAGAAACAGGTATGAGCTGAGAGAGATTGATCACGCAGAAATGAAAGTGCTGTCTTCATTTACTCACTTCATTTACGCCTTTCCAGAGCTCAAGGTCACTTTACATGGTACATTTATAATACATTTAAACACTAACACAACTTACAATCACAAAGGATACATATAATCACATTTAAACGAAGTATGTTAAATAGATATGTTTTTAACTGTGTCTTGAAAGCAGTCACTGATGAAATATTTCGAAGTGAAAGGGGAAGTCAATTCCATAATGTTGTCGCAATGACCTTCCACCTACTATAGATAATCAAAAACGAGGGATGGACAATAAACCAAGTTCAGTTGATCTGAAAGAGCGTGCAGGACGGTAGGGGCAAAGTAGATCAGACAAATATGGGGGTGCAAGACCGTTTAGTGCCTTAAATGTTAACCCTCTCAGGCTCAAATTAAGTTTTAGTAACAGGAAAAATCTGATATTTGGGGAAAATTATCATATGGGGTAGTACAATAGAATCCTGACTTTTTTTTTAGAGAGACCTTCACATGCAAGGCGTTCTGGGATGTTGCAGATTTGCAACATTGGCCCAGTGTGGTCTGTTTTTATATATAAAGTATATAAAGGTTTTTATATATAACTTTTCAAACAATGTAACAAAGTGCTTTTCAGTGGCAGAACAACAACAAAAACAATATGGGATCCAAATCCAATGTCTCAAATCCTCATTGAGAAGCCCAGCAAACACAGAACGTTCCCATAATCGTTCCCGGATGGTCCCATGAGGTTATTTTATTGGGAACCAAACAAGAACGTTATAGGAACAATCCGTGTAGGTTATTTTTAGGGTCCATTTTTTTAACGTAAGGAGAATGTTCTGGGAACTTTCCCTTAACCTTAAGGGAAAGTTCTAGGAACGTTCTGGGAACCTATTTGTTTGCTGGGAGGGCATGTTTCCAAGTCACTTTGTCATGTGGTACTCCAAGAAACAGCCTTTGTCTTTTGTAAAGCACAGAAGTACTTTGCACTTCAGGCAGGCCGTTTGCATGTAGCCATTCTTGCACAGTCTGCATTGTCCAAGTTTCTCAGCATTGATGGGAAAATTATTGCATCGGTCTAATCAGTAAATCTTACCCTGGCTGAGTAAATCTTTCATCTGCCTGCCATAACACACTGCAAATCCTGCATCGAGAGTATTCTGTAAGATAGTTTGGCAAAAAATGATTTGACAATGATCTGTACTAATAAAAAAGCCATGGAATTTAGGCTACAGTACAACAGCTTTCCTTACTGCACAGTCAAATGAACATGGTATTGTGCCATTGCTTTTGATCAAATCTACCTCTGATTGTTTGTAATTTCACTCCAAATTATTCCATTTTCCATATGATATACCCTCAGTGACACCTCAAAGTAATACTGTAAACACTGGTGATAGGAAAATAACCCTAGTATAAACTGTTGCTCAAAGTATAGGCTAACTAGTAGATAAAGCATGTGGAATGCAGTGGTACCTATCTGGCCACACGTTGCAAATCTGCAACATTGAAATAGAGCTGCACCAGGGGAAAAATCTAGAAGAGATAAAATCTACTAATTGGCATTTACTGTGTCTATATACACTTATGATTCTTCTCATGCAGTTTTAGTTTCAAATTAATGGAGGTTGATCGTGATACTTACACAAAATTGATGCCAAGAAAATCAGTTTCAGGGAACCCATGAAAACAGACATGTTGGAAGGGAGACTACACTGCCATCTGGTGAGCAAGTGGGAAACTGTTTGTTGCTAATGGACAACCAAGTCCTACAGTGGTACTTCCAAGTAAAAAAACCTCATAAAATATGTATCATGAATAATAAGGTAGTTCGTTTTTAATTGTTGCAAATTTGCAACGCCTGCCTTGAGAGGGTTAAAAGCAATACCTTAAAGTGGATACGGAGATGAAACGTAGTAACCAGTGAAGGTCCTAAAGCACTGGAGTAATGTGAGCCGAACGCCTGGTGGAGGTGAGAACTCTTGCTGCTGAGTTTTGGACGTACTGTAGTCTTGCAATACGTTTTTTGGGAAGGCCAAGAAATAAAACATTGCAATAATCCAGACGTGATGTGATTAATGAATTAAGAGTTAAGGCGTCAGCTAAAGTGAGAGATGGTCTTAGACGAGCAATATTTCAAAGATGAAAGAACGAGTTTTTAACAGTGGAAGAAATATGAGAGCCAGAAGATAGAGTTGAGTCAAATAAGACACCAAGGTTACGAGTCAGTGATGAAGGTTTAATATGGAAACCATCAATGTAGAAGGACTGGTCATCCTTTTGACTGAGGCTGGAGAGCCTATCACTAATATCTCAGTTTTATTGTCATTTAATTTGAGGAAGTTAAAGTTTCAAGTTGGTCTCTGAAACTTTAAGTTTCACAAAAGTTTCAAGCTCTAAAAGGAGACAAAGTTAAAAGTAATTTAAACAACTTGAGTGTTTTAAATAGGAGTGCGCTTAATTGTGTTGAATGCGCACCTTCAGATCTGTAAACTATATTTTTAAACCTGTACTTGCAGATAATATAATATTCATGAAATAAAAGTGTACTTAAGTGCACTTAAAGAGGGCACACTATCATGATGGTTTCTTAACAAACTTAAGTATACTTCAAATTATACTATTATATATGTAGTGTTTTTTTTCTCAACTTGGAGTAAAATTTTGTTTCACAAATCAAATCATTGATCAACTAATGTATACGGAGCCCACATTAAAAATGGTGACATCAAAAACAGGTTTGGAACGACACGAGGGCGAGTAAATGATGACAGAATTAAAACTTTAGGGTGAAGGATTCATATCTGAAATAATGCTGACACTGGCTTCATATTCATTCATAATCTCGTTTCAGGAAACTATGAATCTGTGGTTTGAAGTGACAGTATAACCTCACCATGCTGGATCTTTAACCACTCTATCAATTCTGGATTTATGTGACTTTAACTTTCTTTTGTGGTAGTAGTTTGATGTCATTATTGGTGTGTCCTCCAGAAACAGCTGAAGGAGACGCAGATGAAGATCCGTCAGAGAATCCAGCAGAGACAGAAAGATCTTCATCAGCTGAGAGAGGATGTGGAGTCTCATAAGGTGAGTCTGGAGAAGAAGAGAAGTGTGAGACGTCTCAGTTTGGACTCACTGAACTCACTGTGTGATTGTGTGTGTGTGTAACAGCGCTCTGCACACACAGCAGTGGAGGACAGTGAGAAGATCTTCACTGAGATCATCCGCTCCATTGAGAGAAGCCGCTCTGAGGCGACACAGCGGATCAGAGATCAGGAAAAGACTGCAGTGAGTCGAGCTGAAGGACGACTGGAGCGACTGGAGCAGGAGATCAATGATCTGAGGAGGAGAGACGCTGAGCTGGAGCAGCTTTCACACACACAAGATCACATCCAGTTCCTGCAGGTAACAGAGATCTAGGAGAACTGGATCATAGTGGACTTGAGCAAGACACTCACAGAGAAACATTTCATGAGAGCAGAATGAGACCAACTTAAGCAGAGCGACAAAAACACTCTGAAAGTTCAGATATTTGCATTTATAATTTATATGATATCAAGTTTCTGAAAACATTTGCACTTATATATTTAAAGTATATTATTTCTGTTATAAGTACGGTACTCTTTTTAAAAGTGAACTTTCTTTTTCACAAGGAGTGTAAGTGACCGATACTGGAGTTTGTGAAATGAATGTTATAATGAACATGAGAAGAAAGTTTGTGATTGTGTGAAAGTGCTGGATTGAAGCGAGTCACTGAAGAGAAGTCAAGTCTACAAGAGCCGACAGATCTGATATAGTGAAGGTTATTGGCTGAAGTGTGGAGATGATGAGTTTTGATTTCTGTTTTCTGTAGAGTTTCCAGTCTCTCTCAGCTCCTCCTGAATCTACAGACCAACTCGACGTTTCCTTCGGTTCTCTCTCCTCTTTTGATGACGTGAGAGAATCTGTCCGTCAGCTGAGAGACAAACTGGAGGATTTCTGGAAAGAGGAGCTCAAGAAGATCTCAGACGGAGGTAAAGTCCTGCTCCTCCTTTATAAAGACGTGTGGAGAATGATCCCAAATCTGAACATGCAACAGTTTCTGAAATGTTCCTATGATTTATAAAACATCCATACGCGCAAATAATTTTCCTAAATGAATCCCACTTTATAAATCACAGTTCATCTTTAATTCAAGTGCATCAACTCTACAGAACAGCCACAAACATCCCTTGATGGTTTAGAAATAAATATAAACATATTTGATGTAGAATTGAAATTTAGGATTGAATCTGATATGAGTGTTTTATAAATGAGGAATCTGGAGATGAATCTGTTCTCAGAAATGAGTTCTCCATCATCTAATATCAGATTAGAAATGGATGCATTTGATCCATCATTTCTCTTCTGTTTATTTCCACAGTCACATTCACCAACATGAATCCCAAGACCAGGAACGACTTCCTACAATGTAAGTCACTAAGAAACAAGCAGAAAAACTCACTGAATGTGTTCATGTTCTTCCTGTAGAAGGAGAAATAAATCATGATAAAAGAGTTTAATAATTAAATGATGATTTGCACAGGATATCTGATCAGCTGTAATGAAACACTGATGATACATTGAACATTGAGTCATGAAGAGTTCAGAGACATTAAAAGATCAGACAGATTCATAATTCCTGATTCTGATGTGTTTCTCTCCATCAGATTCTCATCAGCTCTCTCTGGATCTGAACACAGTGAATAAACGCCTCCGTCTGTCTGAGAGGAACAGAGTTATTACTGACACTGACAGAGTTCAGTCTTATCCTGATCATCCAGACAGATTTGAGTGTTATTATCAGGTGTTGTGTAGAGAGAGTGTGTGTGGACGCTGTTACTGGGAGATTGAGTTGAGTGGGAATTATGTGTATATATCAGTGTCATATAAGAGCATCAGCAGGAAGGGACGGGGTGTTGAGTGTGTGTTTGGACGTAATGATCAGTCCTGGAGATTAGACTGCTCTTCCTCCAGATACACATTCAGACACAATAACATAGAGACTGTTCTCCCTGTAAAGTCCATCAGCAGAAGAATAGGAGTGTATGTGGATCACAGTGCAGGAACTCTGTCCTTCTACAGCGTCTCTGACACAATGAGCCTCATCCACACAGTCCAGACCACATTCACTCAGCCGCTCTATCCTGGGTTTTATGTTTGTTTTAGATCATCAGTGAAACTGTGTTGATGTTTCAGAATAGACTGAGAGATTTTACCCACAATACTTTGAGCCGCATGATAAATCAGTAACAGTGAGATGTTTCAGAGTCTCTTATTTTCTCTAAAATTTTCACATGATTTTTGTAAACCTCAAGATGTGAGTAAACAAGATTCAATAATGTTAGAATTGCATCATTTCTTATTGGACTGATAAATGAATTGAAAAGGATTGAATAATTGTTGAGTATCATTACACACCTTTATCGAGCCTTTCAAAGCATTTACACACCAGAGAGGTTAGTGAGATTGGTAGTTAGTCATCAAGCTCTTGTGTTTGTTGATCTCAGGAACAGAATGATGTAAAATTGTGTTAGACCAGAGGCTTTCAAACCGGGAGTGACATGGTCTGTGGAAAAGTCTTTAAAAAAAGGTTTTAAAAAACAAAGACTAAAATAAATATATATATTTCAATAAAATAAATAATACACAAATAAAAATGTCATTAAATAATATACATAAATAAAAATTACAAAAAAATACATCTAACAGAACATTAGTGAGTAGATAATATATATAATAAATATAACTTAATAGAAAGTAATTTTATACTTATAATATTAAACTTTTAGTGTATAAAGATTAGGATGGGCATTATATCATAGCGTTATATTAAATGGCAATTAAGAATTAAAGAACTGACAAACCAATTACATGACAGTGTTCGACATTGCTATACAATTATTAATTTGTATCACATCTCAATTAATTTGTAGTAAACTAGTGCAGTTTCTGCAGCTCATCAACGCCCCCTGCTGGTCTGGAGGTCTGGACAATGGCTGGTAGATCTGTTCCTTTATCCATCTATGATACAAACAAACCAATGATTCAAATAACAAACATCTCAAAAAGCAGAATTAATTCAGTCACACACTCATTTGTTCACTAATTTGAGCTACATAACATGTTTAAGATGTGCAACACAGCCATTTTAACTTTTATTAATTTCCAGGATATGAATTCTTGATATCAACAATTTAATTTACACTAGTTAGAATTATAGTTATTGATATCAGGAACTAGTTTTAGTAACAATTGCAATTTTGATATCAGAAATTACATTTCAACTAGTAACAATGCAAATTCTTGATCTCAACAATTACATTTTTACTAGTTAAAATGCTAGATATCAAGATATCAAGAATTCTAGATATCAAGAATTGAATTTCAAGTAAAAACTGTCATTCTTGATATTTGTAATTGAATTTGAAATCTTTGTTTCGAACATGGAAGAGAAAGTATATAAAAAAATTAAAACAATGTTTAAAAACATAGGAGAAAAAACAACAACAGATGAGCAGCAAATAAAGTCCCCTTCTTTCCTGTGTTAACTTCTATTACATGTGCGAAGGAGTCGGAAGAAGTAAAACTTATACACTCCTAACCTTTAATTCTTACTTTCCTTCAATTATACACTTTTTATATTATTATGTTGTTACGCACATCCATATACACACATACATATACACACACAAACATATACATATACACATCAAATATACATGTACAAAATACAAAATAAAAAAACATAAACAAGGGAGCACTCCTACTTCACAACAGTGCTTCTTGATACCTCTTGAAAATAATTTCTTTGTACATTTTTTTAATAGGAATATGTTTGGGCATTGCTTTAGTTTCTCATTTAGTTTATTCCACAAATTAACTCATAAACATAATATTTTCCTTGTTATTCTAAATCTACTAGTCTTAAAATGTCCCCTTCCCTCTCCGAGAACATCTTTAGTATATTCGCAGGTAATAGGCTATTTCTTGCTTTGAACATGAATACTGTAATCTGATATTCGATTAAATCGAGATGTTTTAGCAATAGACTGCAAAAATAGTGCATTTGTGTGATCCCGAAATTCGATGCTGTGAATGATTCCCATTGCTCTTTTTTGCATCATGACTAGTGGCTGTAAGTGTTCCCCAAACCTCTACACAGTAAATCAAATAATGTAACAACAGTGAACAGTTCGGGATGAGAAGTGATTTAAGTTCCAGTATGAGCTTAGCTCTGGCTAGGACTGCAATACTTCTGGACAGTTTGCAAAATAATTTGGTTTTGATGTATTTTATGTGAGGCTTCCAGCAAATCTTTTCATCTCTGATCACTTATTTTCATGCACTCTTTCTCTGTTAACACCCTCTATCTGTATCTGTGTTTGAGGATTTGACTTACAGTTTACGAATACCATGATTGTAGTTTTTACTCAAATTTATTAACAACCTATTTATGTCAAACCATTGTTTTATTTATATTTTTTAATTCTGAAGTGATTTCCAGGAGTTGCAGTAAGCTGTCCCCTGAACCAAATATGTTTGTCATCTGCAAATAATACAAAGTTCAATTTTTTCGATGAATATCTCTAATCGGTTGTTAAATAGTTTTTCTAAAAAAAATTAATAGTTGAAGTAGAGAGACAGGCCTGTATTTGTGAAGTGGTGTTTATTTCCAGTTTTGAAAGGAGGAATGACTTTTTTTGTTGGAAAAAGGCCGGTAAGAAAAGATAAATTGCAGATATTCGTTAGTGGTTTGGTGATCCCCTCTATTACTTCTTGTATATTTTTTATTCCAACATGATCAATGGTTTGTTTTTGCATCCTTTAACAGTATCTGTTATTTCTGTTTCATCAACTGCTGTCAGAAATATTAAACTGGGATTTCTTTCTATTAGGTTATTATATACTTTCTAATGCTTATGGAACTGGGATTTGTACAGTTTGTCCCACGTTTACAAAAAAATGTATTGAAGTCATTCACCACATCCTCAATGTTATTGATATTTTTATCATTTTTAATGAAATATGTGGAAAAGGGGCCTGTCTAGTATTAATTTTTATTAAATTATTTAAAATATTCCACATACCTTTAATATTGTTTTTATTATTATCAAATAGTTTAGTGTTGGATTCTTTCTCACAAGTTCTCATAATATTGGTTAACTTATTCTTATTTCTTATATCTATTTTCGGTCTCTATAGTTCTGTGTTTTATAAATTCTCTATAAAGTGTATTTTTCGTTTTACAGGCGTTTTGTAATCCCTTGGAAATCCACGGTCTATTATTTTGTTTTTGTTTCCTGATATATATTTTAATTGGGCAATTTTTGTCATATAATATTTAAATATTCTTAGTTCTTCATATGTTTTGTCAATATCTTTTTCATTATCAATAAACTCCCAGTCTTGTGCTAGCACATCAACTTTAGATTTAAGTTTCTTCTGTTCTGACCCTTTTGGAAATTGGTTTATTTCACTGGTTTTTAGTTCCATGTATTCATACACTGTAAAAATTGGTACTGTATGTGGTCACTGATATCGTTTATTAGTAATCCACTTACTGTATTGTTTTGTATGATATTTGTAAATATATATTGTCCATTAGTGTTGCACAATGAGAAGGTAATATATACTTTAAAACTAAACTAATATATAGTTAAAACTAAATTAATTCAAGTTTGTGTAAGTGTAACATAAGTGTTTTATATACCTTTTGGTGCTATTATAATTTGGTTTATTATTGTTTTACCGTTTACGTCATGAACTAGGACCAAGCTAAACAATGGCCCGGCTGAATCAGATAACTGTAAATAACTTGAATTGATAACTGAAATGAAATCAACCATCTGTAATATTTAATTAACTTATTTATGAAAAATTTAATGAAAGTAAAACATTTAGGCCATGAAATAATATTCATTCATTTAATAACACTAAATATGAATGTAATAATTTCTGTTGAATGTATAAATTTCATCAGAACGTTTATCCATACAGATACTGTAAATATTTCACTGAAATATTAATATTTGTGTCTTTTTCTCCCTTCTCCTCGTGTGTAATCAGATCATTAGTTCTGCTCTGTGTATTCTGCTGGAGTCACTGTCTGACACATTCTCAGTTTTTTCGTTGTAGATTTGTCAGAGACATTTACAAAAACGTTCTCATATACGTATATTTTCATACATTAAAATGTTGTTTGTCCTCTCTTCAGCGGTTTGTGTGAGAAAATGAACAGTACTAATATCGTTTTACCTCTTATAACCACAGCCACGTGCAAGTGATCTGAGGCCGCGGGCGCTTTGTGGCTGTGGTTACAAGAGGTAAAAACAGTATAAATATTGTTCGTTTTCTCACACAAACCACTCGTTTCGTGTCTTAGGCCATCAGTGTGTACTTACATTTACCATCATGTTTAATTTGGACTTCTCTGTGCATGCTCTTTTAGGTGGACCCCATAGGTCTCCATTATATGACCGACATACAAGAACGGTTTGACCTAAAAATATAAAAATTGAAAAAACTGTGGAAACAAAGACACCTACATCTTGGATGCCCTTGAGGTAAGATAAAACATATGAAAAATTCATTTTAAAGTGAACTATCCCTTTAACGTGCATTCTAAATCATTACATCTTAGAGACATCTTATAAACGTCTATTTGACATCTGCAGGAAACGTATATAGACATGTTGCAGATGAGCAAACACTCTTAAAAATACGTCTTCCAGATGTAAATAGCACATCAAACAGCCTTGTGCTATCTGGGAATGAAATGCATTATACCAATCAAACCGAAACTAAATGGAGAGGAGAGTTCACAAAGCTCTCTCTATATATTTATATAACACTTATAAGACTTAAAGATCAGTATTTCTGCCCTTTGAGCAGGAATGAGTAATTGAGCCACGTCTTTACAGACACTCCTGTTTTACACACGTCACTCACACACAGAATCAGGAAACTACTTCAACTCCTCAGTTCAGAGAAACAGAAACTGAAGTGTTGTTGAGCTGTTGTGTGTTTGTGTCTCTCTGTATTCACGCAGTGAAATGGCAGAAGCCAGAATTTCAGTGGATCAGAATGAGTTTGTGTGTCCAGTGTGTCTGGATCTCCTGAAGGATCCAGTGACTATCCTCTGTGGACACAGTTACTGTAAGATCTGTATTTCTGGCTGCTGGGATCAGGAGGATGAGAAGAGAGTCTACAGCTGCCCTCAGTGCAGACAGACCTTCAGTCCAAGACCTGCTTTAGCTAAAAACACCATGCTAGCTGAAGTGGTGAAGAAACTGAAGAAGACTAAACTTCCTGCTGACTGTTACGCTGGAGCTGGAGACGTGGAGTGTGACGTCTGTACTGGAAGAAAACACAAAGCCGTCAAGTCCTGTCTGGTGTGTCAGGAGTCTTACTGTCAAACTCATTTAGACCGTCATGAGGAATGTCACTCTCGTAAACCACACAAAGTGATTGAGGCCACTGGACGACTGCAGGACATGATCTGCCGCAAACATGATAAAGAGCTAGAAATGTTCTGTATCACTGATCAAGAATTACTCTGTGTGTGGTGTAAGGAGTATGAACATAAAAACCACAACACTGTATCAACTGCAGCGCAGAGGACAGAGAAACAGGTATGAGCTGAGAGAGATTGATCACGCAGAAATGAAGGTGCTGTCTTCATTTACTCACTTTCATTTACGCCTTTCCAGAGCTCAAGGTCACTTTACATGGTACATTTATAATACATTTAAACACTAACACAACTTACAATCACAAAGGATACATATAATCACATTTAAACGAAGTATGTTATAGATATGTTTTTAACTGTGTCTTGAAAGCAGTCACTGATGAAATCGAAGTGAAAGGGGCAGTTAATTCCATAATGTTGTCACAATGACCTTCCACCTACTATAGATAATCAAAAACGAGGGATGGACAATAAACCAAGTTCAGTTGATCTGAAAGAGCATGCAGGACGGTAGGTGGAAAGTAGATCAGACAAATATGGGGTGCAAGACCGTTTAGTGCCTTAAATGTTAAAAGCAATACCTTAAAGTGGATACGAGATGAAACGGGTAACCAGTGAAGGTCCTAAAGCACTGGAGTAATGTGAGCCGAACGCCTGGTGGAGGTGAGAACTCTTGCTGCTGAGTTTTGGACGGACTGTAGTCTTGCAATACGTTTTTTGGGAAGGCCAAGAAATAAAACATTGCAATAATCCAGACGTGATGTGATTAATGAATTAAGAGTTTGGCGTCAGCTAAAGTGAGAGATGGTCTTAGACGAGCAATATTTCAAAGATGAAAGAACGAGTTTTTAACAGTGGAAGAAATATGAGAGCCAGAAGATAGAGTTGAGTCAAATAAGACACCGAGGTTACGAGTCAGTGATGAAGGTTTAATATGGAAACCATCAATGTAGAAGGACTGGTCATCCTTTTGACTGAGGCTGGAGAGCCTATCACTAATATCTCAGTTTTATTGTCATTTAATTTGAGGAAGTTAAAGTTTCAAGTTGGTCTCTAAACTTTAAGTTTCACAAAAGTTTCAAGCTCTAAAAGGAGACAAAGTTAAAAGTAATTTAAACAACTTGAGTGTTTTAAATAGGAGTGCGCTTAATTGTGTTGAATGCACACCTTCAGATCTGTAAACTATATTTTTAAACCTGTACTTGCAGATAATATAATATTCATGAAATAAAAATGTACTCAAGTGCACTTAAAGAGGGCACACTTTCATGATGGTTTCTTAACAAACTTAAGTATACTTCAAATTATACTATTATATATGTAGTGTTTTTTTCTCAACTTGGAGTAAAATTTTGTTTCACAAATCAAATAATTGATCAACTAATGTATACGGAGCCTATATTAAATATGGTGACATCAAAAACAACAAATTTGTTTGATGACATCATGATGTTTAGTCATCTGACTTGGAGATGCAAGAACCAATGAGGTTTGATGTTATTGATGCATCACCATATTTATGGCTGAGACATTCTTCAAAATATCTTCTGTTGTGTCCCGCAATTGACAGAATTTCACACAGGTTTGGAACGACACGAGGGCGAGTAAATGATGACAGAATTAAAACTTTAGGGTGAAGTATTCATATCTGAAATAATGCTGACACGCTTCATATTCATTCATAATCTCATTTCAGGAAACTATGAATCTGTGGTTTGAAGCGACAGTATAACCTCACCATGCTGGATCTTTAACCACTCCATCAATTCTGGATTTATGTGACTTTAACTTTCTTTTGTGGTAGTAGTTTGATGTCATTATTGGTGTGTCCTCCAGAAACAGCTGAAGGAGACGCAGATGAAGATCCGTCAGAGAATCCAGCAGAGACAGAAAGATCTTCATCAGCTGAGAGAGGATGTGGAGTCTTATAAGGTGAGTCTGGAGAAGAAGAGAAGTGTGAGACGTCTCAGTTTGGACTCACTGAACTCACTGTGTGATTGTGTTGTGTGTGTAACAGCGCTCTGCACACACAGCAGTGGAGGACAGTGAGAAGATCTTCACTGAGATCATCCGCTCCATTGAGAGAAGCCGCTCTGAGGCGACACAGCGGATCAGAGATCAGGAAAAGACTGCAGTGAGTCGAGCTGAAGGACGACTGGAGCGACTGGAGCAGGAGATCAATGATCTGAGGAGGAGAGACGCTGAGCTGGAGCAGCTTTCACACACACAAGATCACATCCAGTTCCTGCAGGTAACAGAGATCTAGGAGAACTGGATCATAGTGGACTTGAGCAACAGACTCACAGAGAAACATTTCATGAGAGCAGAATGAGACCAACTTAAGCAGAGCGACAAAAACACTCGAAAGTTCAGATATTTGCATTAATAATTCATATGCATATCAAGTTTCTGAAAACATTTGCACTTATATGTTTAAAGTATATTATTTCTGTTATAAGTACGGTACTCTTTTTAAAAGTGAACTTTCTTTTTCACAAGGAGTGTAAGTGACAAATACTGGAGTTTGTGAAATGAATGTTATAATGAATATGAGAAGAAAGTTTGTGATTGTGTGAAAGTGCTGGATTGAAGCGAGTCACTGAAGAGAAGTCAAGTCTACAAGAGCCGACAGATCTGATATAGTGAAGGTTATTGGCTGAAGTGTGGAGATGATGAGTTTTGATTTCTGTTTTCTGCAGAGTTTCCAGTCTCTCTCAGCTCCTTCTGAATCTACAGACCAACTCTGACGTTTCCTTCGGTTCTCTCTCCTCTTTTGATGGCGTGAGAGAATCTGTCCGTCAGCTGAGAGACAAACTGGAGGATTTCTGGAAAGAGGAGATCAAGAAGATCTCAGACGGAGGTAAAGTCCTGCTCCTCCTTTATAAAGACGTGTGGAGAATGATCCCAAATCTGAACATGCAACAGTTTCTGAAATGTTCCTATGATTTATAAAACATCCATACGCACAAATTATTTTCCCAAATGAATCCCACTTTATAAATCACAGTTCATCTTTAATTCAAGTGCATCAACTCTACAGAACAGCCACAAACATCCCTTGATGTAGAATTTGATGTAGAATTGCAATTTACGATTGAATCTGATACGAGTGTTTTATAAATGAGGAATCTGGAGATGAATCTGTTCTCAGAAATGAGTTCTCCATCATCTAATATCAGATTAGAAATGGATGCATTTGATCCGTCATTTCTCTTCTGTTTATTTCCACAGTCACATTCACCAACATGAATCCCAAGACCAGGAACGACTTCCTACAATGTAAGTCACTAAGAAACAAGCAGAAAAACTCACTGAATGTGTTCATGTTCTTCCTGTAGAAGGAGAAATAAATCATGATAAAAGAGTTTAATAATTAAATGATGATTTGCACAGGATATCTGATCAGCTGTAATGAAACACTGATGATACATTGAACATTGAGTCATGAAGAGTTCAGAGACATTAAAAGATCAGAGAGATTCATAATTCCTGATTCTGATGTGTTTCTCTCCATCAGATTCTCATCAGCTCTCTCTGGATCTGAACACTGTGAATAAACACCTCAGTCTGTCTGAGAGGAACAGAGTTATTACTTTCACTGACAGAGTCCAGTCGTATCCTGATCATCGAGACAGATTTGATCAGTGGTGTCAGGTGTTGTGTAGAGAGAGTGTGTGTGGACGCTGTTACTGGGAGATTGAGTTGAGTGGGGATGGTGTGTTTATATCAGTGTCATATAAGAGCATCAGCAGGAAGGGAGAGGGTAATGAGTGTGTGATTTGGATATAATGATCAGTCCTGGAGTTTGATCTGCTCTTCCTCCAGATACTCATTCAGACACAATAACATAGAGACTGATCTCCCTGTAAAGTCCATCAGCAGAAGAATAGGAGTGTATGTGGATCACAGTGCAGGAACTCTGTCCTTCTACAGCGTCTCTGACACAATGAGCCTCATCCACACAGTCCAGACCACATTCACTCAGCCGCTCTATCCTGGGTTTTATGTTTGGTCTGGATCATCAGTGAATCTGTGTTGATGTTTCAGAATAGACTAAGAGATTTTACCCATAATACTTTGAGCCGCATGATAAATCAGTAACAGTGAGATGTTTCAGTCTCTTATTTTCACTTACATTTTCGCATGATTTTTGTAAACCTCAAGATGTGAGTAAACAAGATGCAACAATGTTAGAACTGCATCATCTACTCTCTTATTGGACTGATAAATGAATTGAAAAGGATTGAATAATTGTTGAGTATCATTACACACCTTTATCAAGCCTTTCAAAGCATTTACACACCAGAGAGGTTAGTGAGATTGGTAGTTAGTCATCAAGCTCTTGTGTTTGTTGATCTCAGGAACAGAATGATGTAAAATTATGTTAGACCAAGAGGCTTTCAAACCGGGAGTGACATGGTCTGTGGAAAAGTCTTTAAAAAAAGAAGAAAAAAAAGAGGAAGAAGAGACTAAAAATAAATATATATATATATATATATATATATATATATATATATATAAATAAACAATACATAAATAAAAATGTCATTAAAAATTTACATAAATAGAAATTACATGAAAAAATTGAAAAAATAAAATACATATAATAGTACATTAGTAAGTAGATAATAATATATAATATATGTAACTTAATAGAAATTAATATTTAGACTTATAATATTAAACTTTCAGTGTATAAAGTTTAGGATGGGGTTCCTCACATGAGGGAGATCATATTTGGGGGTCCATGACTATAAAATAATAATAAAAAACTGTGTCAGAAAACTTGATTTCATATGAATTTGAAATGCCTAAATATTGTTTTACAATTTTGATTAATTGTAATTAAGATTTAATACAAGAACTGACAAACCAATTACACAACAGTGTTCAACACATAGACAGTATAGTTTCAACACTGCTATATAATTATTATTAGTAACACAACTCAATTAATTTGTAGTAAACTAGTGCAGTTTCTGCAGCTCATCAACGCCCCCTGCTGGTCTGGAGGTCTGGACAATGGCTGGTAGATCTGTTCCTTTATCCATCTATGATACAAACAAACCAATAATTCAAATAGCAATCATCTCAAATTAGCAGAATTAATTCAGTCACACACTCATTTGTTCACTAATTTGAGCTACATAACGTTTAAATAAGATGCGCAACACAGCCGTTTTAACTTTTATAAATTTACAGGATATGAATTCTTGATATCAACAATTGGTTGATAGGATTGAAGACTCTAGAGAGAGTTAGTAGATATGTAGGTGCAACGTTACTTATAGTCAACTGAATGTGCCAAACAAAGTGAAACCCAACAATTAAATTGGCACTAGTTACAATTATAGTTATTGATATCAGGAATTAGATTTATACTAGTAACAATGGCAATTTTTTATATCAGAAATTACATTTGCTCTAGTAACAATGCTAATTCTTGATCTCAACAATTACATTTTACTAGTTAAAGCAGCACTGCAGGGTTTTTTTGTTTTTTACCTTAACTGAATAATTTCAGAGTTATTGCAATGGTTATATGATTTTCAGGTTGAATGTTGGGCACACAAATTAACTCATTAACATAATCTTTTCCTTCTTGTTCTAAACCTAAGTCTTAAAATTTCCCATTAAATCCCTCCTCTCCGAGAACATTTTTAGTATATTCCCAGCAATTGGCTATTTCTGGCTTTGAACATGAATACTGCAATTTGATATTTGATTAAATCGAGATATTTTAGCAATAAAACAAATTATAAGTAATTTACAAGGTTAAACAAAATTAAAAACAAAAGTGTAAACTGACAAATGATCACAATGCAACCATATTGATAATTCATGTCCTGAGGGGTGAGAACAAATGGATATACCATAGGGGAAAAAGAATCAGTGTATTTGTCTGATAGAAGTAACAAAAAAGGCCTTAATCCAAATCACCTGCATTTTTGTTGCTTTGACTTAAAAATCATAGTATAATGTAACAGAAAATCTGGAGATCCTTTACTTTTGTTGCTGAAAATAAAATGCATTTCTTGCTAGATAATTTAAGATTTAATATTCACTATTTTTGACACCATATTATGTCCGCTACTAATGTAAGAATGTTGTTCTATTTTGGAACTAAACATTTGATCATATAATATATTAGTAAACACACACAAAACCTTGTACAAATCAAGTGTTGCCACATGAGGGCAGCAAAAGCGTGATTGGATTATGGCCAACTTTCTTTTCCATATTTCCTCTCATGTTTGTCACAGGCAAAAACATAGATGTACATTGTATGTTTGTATATTTCTAGATATGTCAATCAGGGAATCGTAAAAATACGTGGACTGTCATGAGTGTGTGTGTGTGTTGAATGAAAGGAAACAAAGAGTTTGGCCAGGACTGTGTGTAATGATTGACAGGAGGAAGGGTTATGCTATGTTAGGGTGACCATATTTTGATTTCTAAAAACCAGGACACTCTGCCCAGCAAACAGATGGGCCTACTCAAATGATATTCGAAGTTTACTCAAAGATACACTGTAAAAAAAAAATATTTTCAAGATTTGTTATCACAACATTTTTTCTTTTGTCAAATCAACTTAAATAATTTATTTAGTTCAGATAACTTATTATTTTGAGTTTCTGATGATTAAATCAGTCTCCTTCATTGTATTAACTTACATTTTCCAGTTCAATCAACTTAAAATTTTAAGGCATCCAGGTTACTAAATTTTTTAAGTTAAACCAACAATATTTTTTTACAGTGTACCTTATTAATTTCAATACATTTAAAGTAGGTTATGCCTCCTCTGTATTGATAGAAAATGGTTATATTGTTATATGAAAACAGGACATGTCCTTGGAAAACAGGACAGGTGGTCACCCTATGCTATGTTAAATGCAAAATATCGCCATCAAGCAACAATGTAAAAATAAAACATGAAAAGAAGTTCACCACATGGAATGTGTTCTGCTATAATTTGCTCAATAGAAATTGTTTTAATGACACACCTAAATGCACTAATAACATTCCTGCTCTCATTACACATCCATATTGTCTTAAAAGTATGGCTTGAAACTCGTTAGTTTAACTTTTTTTTCAGCAATGGTTAGTGAAAGGATGTTTTCGTACTTTGTAAAATGTTGTCATCCACGTGAGGTCAAACTAATATTATGTGCTGTTTTATTGGACATTTACGCTCTTCTGTGCACCAAGGCTACATTTATGATCAAAAATACAGTAAAAACAGTAGTATTGTGAAAATTATTGTCATTTAATATAACTGTTTTCTATTGTAGTGTATTTTAAAATGTAATTTATTCCTGTGATCAAAACTGTATTTTCAGCCACATGATCCTACAGAAATCATTCTAATATGATGATTTGATGCTCAAGAAACCTTTTTTTCTTTATTAAATGTTTAAAACAGTTGTTCTGCCTAGTATTTTAGTGGAAACCATGATATATATTATTTCAGAAGAAATATTTATTTCAAAATTTCTGAAATCCTGCAATGTTATACATGTTTTTTAACAGAACAAGTAAAGCAAGTTACATTAATGACTTTTTAAAGTAAAATTTACTTCAAGTTCCTATTCAAATTAGTTACATGTTTTCCCATATTTTGACTGACAGCTCTAAAATCATTAGTGCAGAGGCAAATAAAGCATTGTTTTCATACTATAGAAGTCAATGCCATCAGTTGCTTCACTACCAACATTCTGCAAAATAAATGTGTTCGGCAGAAGAAAGAAACTCATACAGGTTTGAAACATGTAAATGTAAATGATGACTGAATTATCATTTTTGGGTGAGCTGTCTGTTTAATAATCTCTGTTTGTCTTCTGTAAATTTTTGATGAGAAGAAATGATAAGAATTCTATTTTGGCAATCGTTCAGTCTATGTTGATCCACTAGAAAGAGATATCAGAGCTGGTATTTCCAGAACACTTGCTTGGACAAAAACACTCGTCACAAGGAAACTTTAAATAGGAATTCTCTTATTTCTCCTGCTTTTGTTCCTTCTCACTTTTTGTGCATTTATGATAAAGAGTCGGAGTGTTAGCAACCAAGGATATGTGTGTGCACGTGGAGAGATTTTTGGTTTTCCTTCATTAAACCCATTAAATGCGTGCACACACACACACATATACTTCTTTATTTGAATCCGCCAATCAAATTTCTTACAGATAGGGTTCAAATATTCTCAGAGATAACACAGCTTTGACACTCAAGGGTACATAAAACATCGCTTACGCCACACTGCACGGCTGCCTATCACAGCAGATATCGAACAAAACTTTGCCAGCTGTTTGGACTTTCTTTTTGGTAGCCCTGCCAGTCTCAGTCCGCTAACAGCCAGCTTGTGTACATGTCCCAGGCTGCCAAATATCAATGCCACAAACTTACATGCGTATCCCAGACCACTTATCTTTGCAAGGAGGGGTTGGTATTTAGTCATTTTTTCCAAAAAGGCTATGTCCATATACAAATCATACACACAACCTATTTCAAGGACTAGCACCTCCTTTTTATCTGTATCCATGAACACAATGTCAGGGGTGTTAGGGATGTTACAAAATACATCGTCAGAGCTGTTAAACCAGTCCGGTATTACTCGTGAGTGTTTATACCTAGGCATATTTTTTGGAAATATGTCTTGAACAGCACTTGCAATGAGGTCTACAATACGGTCATGGCGTGCTGTGTATAACCCTTTGTACACATTGCAGCCATTTACAATATGGGCAATTGACTCAAGGTGATCAGAGTTAGAGTGCATTATGCAGTGTGGGTGGTAGTTCTCAGGGTACCATAAAGCTAGGTTGTATCTGGTTGGTAACACCTGTAGTCTAGCCTTGACAGTGAAGTGAAGAATATCTTCCCCTGATTGCAGCGTTTCTGTACATGGAGTGAGAGGTGGAATGATCAGCAAAATCAAGACATGCCAGTTTTCCCTGCATTTTTAGTCCAGTCCAGTGTTGTTTTGTGTCCATCTGTTTGATATTCATTAAAGATCTTCTTGCTGTTGTGCTCTGTAGTGTGTGTTGTGTTTCATTGTGACAGACTGTGGTCTTTACAGTAACAGATGGGTCTGTGACCACAGCGTCAGATACCTCTGGGGCAGTTTGTGAGTTACTTTGTGTCCACTGTAGTTTAACTGCCAATCTATTACACAAGTCGTTTAGGTCCGGCCAGTCTGAGCGGACTCCGAAACCCGCAGCTTGTGTGTCCAGTTTGCCGTTGCTTTTCCTCCTGAAGCCGAGGAAGCTGTCTTGATCACCGGTGGCCAGAGGGATTTTTCTCTTCCTAAAGTCCAGTAAGAGGGAAGCTCTGGCTAACTCTCTGACCGTGGCATCGTCGTTGTTAAGCATGCGGGTCAGGTGTGTTAGTCTTGTAATGGAATAAGTCCATTCCACATTTGGGACCCCCAGACCCCCTTCCTTGAGTGTGAGGAAGATTATGTCCCTGGTGGAGTGTGAATTCAGTCCCAGCCATTTCCTGACGGCTTCAACTGTTTTATTATTCATGTCTCGTAGGACATTTTGTGGAATGTGAATGTTTGCAAAGAGGTGTTGTATCTTTGCTAGAGCTACTTCTCTAATGGCCTCCAGTTTCATGACTACAGGTAGGGGGGAGGAGTCGATCAAATCGATCCTGTTCTTAAAGGCGCACAATAACTCCTGTACCTGCTCACCCCACTCACCTGCAATATTGAATTTGTGTCCAAGGTAGGTGTATGTTTCATTACGAGAGTAGACCCTAATAGGCTGTCCCATTATTTTGAAGGAGGGGGGTTTATCAGATTTAGATTTGTACCACCGGTTTCCACCGCTCCGCCGTTCGTAAAATGCTGCACATTTGGTGTGTTTCACCTCCAGCTTAGACCACTGAAGGAATTCGTCCGTTCTGGCCAGCATGTTTAGGATGACATTCTCCTCCCTAGAGGACACCTCAACATCATCAGCGTACCCCTGGACAGGGTTTGGGGATCTGATATGTGATGGTGCACACTGACAGATCCATTTGATCCACTGATTGATAGCCAGAATGAAGTTAACAGCACTCCATGGGCAGCCTGTTTTAATCCCCACCTCGAGAGGTATAGGCTTTGTAAGTTGTTTACCACAGATGACTTGCAAAAAAGATCCTCTGTACACATCCGTTATGATGTCCACAAAAGGCTGAGGTAGATGGGTCTCCTCTAATGCATTAAGCAGCAGTTTGTGAGATAATGTCCCAAAGGCATCTCTGAAGTCCAGGAATACGACATAAAGTTTACATGATTCATGTTTAAAATCGTCAATTCCAGTTTTCAGACAGAACACATGTTCATTCATACCCTGTCTGTCTATATAGGCTTTCTGTTTGGGTGAAAGAATGCCTGTATCCACAAGCCATGGAAGGATTCGGGCAAGCAGGCATTTCATAAACACCTTATAAACAGTGGGGAGGAGAGATATGTCTCTCCATGTAGATGGATCACTTGGGATGTTGTCTTTCTTTGGAATTCTATGGACAAGGGCCCCCTTCCATGAATCTGGTACTTTCCCATTAATCAAACAGGTGTTGAATATACACGTGAGTATATGGGTGGACCAGGGTTTTGTGGCTTTCAGGGTCTCATATTTTACTCCATCATAACCACAGGCTTTGTTGTTTGGCAAGTGAGTCAGAACTTTGTCTACTTCGTCAATAGTAAAATGAGCAGTCGATGGATAATGAACTAGAGCAGTTGTCTCTATGTTAGTGGACCAAGGGGGCGTGGCCAATGTGTGAGACGGGAGTGATTGACATTTGTCCATGTAATACTTATGCACGTCGCTGATGTCATTAATAGTGGGTGAAGGGGAAGGAAATGTACTATTATTAAGAATAATCTCAATAGCTTTAGACCTGCGATGTTGCCATAGGTACGATAATTTTTCTCCGCTTACCGTCCTTGGCTGCCTGTGGCGTTCCCCAGTTCCCCCTCTGCTGAGTGACGGCTGGATGACGTCTCTCACGAAGATCAGCTGTCGCTCAATCCAGGAAGCAATGGAGACCGATGTTAATTCCACTGGATGTTTATCGCTCAAGGGGAACTTTTTCAAGATACGTGACACGTATTTCAGAAGTGGCAATCCAAACTCCCTCCCGTTGGCCCGCCTCACACAGAATACTCCGTTTTGAAAGAATACTCCGGAAAGAATGGATGCGACCCTACTCCATTTCGCCGAGTCGCCGGAGCAGGCAAAGTAAGTTCTTTCTTGGAGTAGCTTAGTATCCAATGATCTCCTGAAGCGTCTCTCGTGGATCTCAAACCTTTTCCATTCATGACATTCAAGTTGGCGCACGTAGTTGTTGAAGTCGGAAGGGACATCCTCGCCACCCATTGCTGTTTGCGGGACCGGGTCATGAGTTTGCCGCTGCTGTTTGTAAACGCGGCCGCTGGACAAGGCTTGTTTAAAAGCCGATCTTAGTGCTGCAATTAGGCACATGTTCAGTACTAGTGTCCAAAGCATAGTTTCTCTGCTGCATTAACGATGGCAGTTACAACGGGCGAAGATGTTCTCACACGAGATTTTTGGTTTTCCTTCATTAAACCCATTAAATGCGTGCACACACACACACACACACACACACACACACACACACACACACACACACACACACACACACACAGATTCTACTAAAATAGATTAGTTTAGTTCCAGTTCTTTGTGTAATGGAAGAAAATAGCATAGGCCTAATATAGGTGCAGTACACTTCTAATGTTTTGTACCTAACAGTATCATTTTCTTGGTGACTTTAATAACAGCCTATCAATCATAATGAAAATTTTGATTGCACATTGCAGTTCTGATGCGATTAGTGTTTTTGATGGGGCTGCAGGAGTACAGAAGACAAAAGAGGTTATAGGAAACATTTTCTATAGAGCAATCACACTTTACCCCTCTCACTAGAAAATCATGAATAAATCATGAGCATAAATGGTAGGAAGGTTTGTGGGAAGAGTCATAAGTAATTTAACATCACCCCCACACACAATTTCATTTTCCCAGAATAGTGTTGTTTTTTGCTAACGAAATACAGCCACAAATCACATGCTTGTTTTTGAGACCTATTCGATATTTTAGATAAACTATTATCTAATATAAAATTAAGCTAGTGTGAAAAGTAGCTATTTTATACAGATTAACCACTTAACTGCCCCCGCCTTTTAGCATAGACATGAAAAGGATGAAAGGCTAAAAGGATTTTTGTAAAGGATTTTAATGCAATATCCAATTTAAGTTTTTAAGCTTTCGAATTATATAATTTATGATGATTAGCCTACTAAAAACGTGATTGGGAAAAGGGCAAAGCGGTTACATGGTTTTATTTTTATTTTATTGTTTCTTTAATGTATTTAATAATTTTTGGACATTTATTTATGTAGACTATTAGTAGACAAATTGCAAGGGTTGTTAACATTACAATCTGTGTAGGCCTATTGATGCTTTTCACATTTATGAGTTTCCTAGAAGCGGAAGTGTCTGAATGAGAGAATAGCTATACATACATACATACATTATATATATATATATATATATATATATATATAGCTCTTAAGTAGCTGTATTGTAGGCTAGTAAACAAAAAAACACTATAAACAAAAAACAAACAAACAAAAAAACACTATAAACATAAACTAGGCTACTAATGTAGTGTACTTTTTTTCTTATTTAATCTTAAAAACAACCTTTTCTGGATTTACGATGTCGGATGGCCGTTAAAACGCGTCATTACAGTCTGTGAAAAGGGATTATTTGTATTTTATTGTTTCTTTAATGTATTTAATATTTTTTGGACATTTATTTATGTAGACTATTAGTAGACAAATTGCAAGGGTTGTTAACATTACAATCTGTGTAGGCCTATTGATGCTTTTCACATTTATGGGTTTCCTAGAAGCGGAAGTGTCTGAATGAGAGAATAGATAGGCCTATACATATTACATACATTATATATATATATATATATATATATATATATATATATATATATATATATATATATATATATATATATATATATATATATATATATATATATATATATATATATATTATAGCTGTTAAGTAGCTGGTAGGCTAGAAAAAAAAAAAACACTATAAACAAAAAACAAACAAAAAAACACTATAAACATAAACTAGGCTAGGCTACTAATGTAGTGTACTTTTTTTCTTATTTAATCAATATTAAAAACAACCTTTTTCTGGATTTACGACGCGGATGGCCGTTAAAACGCGTCATCACAGTCTGTGAAAAGGGTCCATTAGTGTAAAGTGCCATTTTTCCATTTTGAGAGCACATTCCCAATCCCAGCCCAGGCAGAGCTGCATATCTGGTCTGTCAGGCTCGTGTGTGTGTGTCTCGTTTCGGAGCAGAACGGGTTAAAGACAGACTCTGACTGTGCAGTCCTCCCTCCCTCTCCCTCCATCAGCCTTTTCCCTCGGTTCACTTTACTAGCCTTTAACAGGAGGGGGCTCTGTTGCCAGCGAGGTTGGCGCCCGGGACTTTTTTCGGGATATGTACCCGTAACTCCTAACCGGATAAGGCCTCCTCCACAAAGCGAAACAACACAAACACAGAGGCAAAACTTTGAGGCGCTTGACTCAATTGGACGTGTGGTGTTTTTGAACCAGATTTCAGAAACTAGCAACACTGGAAATATGCGGAGATGTCGAGGGGAGGACAACTACCGATAGGATCCCACAGTTGGGACTTTTATTTCAAGCAATGAGAGGTAAGGACACAAAGGACGTGCAGACGACTACGATTTTGTCACTCGCGAGTTAAAATAAGATTTTAAATCTTACTATTCCAGCTGAGTCACGAAACAAAATGCATTATGCCGCCTTTCAACATTCACCTCTCTCTCTCTCTGTGTTTGTGTGTGTCTCTCTCCCCTGCCGCAATACCGCATTATGAAGGTGCGAACGCTGCGAAAGCCTCTTTATTCTTGTCCCACGACGACGTTGAAGAGCATTTGGTTTTATTTACTTTCTCAATATTAAAACTATGAGAGGGAAATGAAATGTGGGAGAGCTGGTTCTCCTCACTGATTGAAAGTTGATCTTTATCTTGTGAAGTTGACTACTGAAAAAAACAAATTTATGAGGGAACATTTGGTAAATAGGGCCAGTTATTGCCAAATGATTTATCTTAAGTATAACGTGCATATACGCTAAGTTACGCTATTTTACGTTTAGACAAAAAGTATAATAGCCTAGGCCTACAAACTTTTTATGTGGAAATTCTGTAGGTTTCAGGCATCCTTTTCATTTTATGATTATTTAGAAATATTTATAAAGAGTATGTATTTGTTTGTGCCCTTTCAGTCTACATTTAATATAGAAAGCTATGGTGATATATCTACAAACTTAACAACAACAACAACAACAACGAATATACAATAAAAAAACTTGGTAACTGGGTAAAACCTACATATCACCCTATATTAAGTGATGATAACGTCATATTTCTAAAAGTGTGATGTCAAATCACAAACCTTTTCTAATTTATGTAGTTCATAGTTCATCATAGTTACATAATTCATAACTTTTGTGTGTGTAAACAAAGAAAATGTAGGCCTATTTCTTTTATAAATATGCCGATTGCCTATATAATATCATCACGTTTAAAAGTGGTAAAAAATGACAGAATTTTGTACGACGCCTCTTTTTTGTACTAGCTTACATTAACCCCCTGATGGGGTTGGATATGCAGACCTGATTTTTCATGTGAGATTCATGTGGTAAATCATTGTGTATTGTGCCCATGTGCCAGCACAGGGCTTGTTTTTGAAATTCCACCCTCTTAGCGCAGCACTGTGTGATCCAACAGACTCTCAGCAGAAATGTGATGTTAAGCAAACTGCTGTTATTGATTGTCGTCTAAAGCCAGTTGAGCGAGAGCTGAATGTGTCACCACCACGTCAAGGTCATGGCCTGTGCACTAAATGTATGAGATTAGGTTCTCATTGCTGAATGATACATGTGGCTTTGACGTGTGCGGTTCTTTTTTTATTCAGGGTGTGGGCTTTATATAAAATTATTAATTATTTTTCAGAGGAAACTAACAATGACCACAGTGTAGACTTGTGCAATAACATGTAATAGTAATATTTCCATTCTAATAAAAATTTAATTATTCTGACTTAACAGTTCTGTGACTGTCATCATTTATTCACCTTCATGTCATTCCAAAGTATGACTTTCTTTCATCGATGATCACAAAGTAAGACTACACCCAGTGACATTTTTCACAATATCTTCTTTTGTATTCCACATTGTAACGACATAAGTGAGCAAATTATGCGAGAATCAACATTTTTGGATAAACTATCCATTTAAGCTTTCAACTAGGCTTTTTCAATCCAACATTTGAGTTTGTCTTGACAGACTTTCATTAGAGTGTAACTGAAGCTGTGTTGTTTTTTCCATGAGTGAGTAATGGATTTCCTATTCCTAATGACTTTATATACAATTTCTCATGTTCCATCATTGAGATGAGAAACACTGAGAGTTTAATCCCTAACAGTATGCTTTTAAAATAATATAAGCTCATGATATTTTTTACTTATAGTTTATCACAAAGAAAAATAACACCATTATTTGCATTGCTTAAGACTACAAACGAAAGTACAACAATGGTAGACTGGCCATTAATTACACCAACAGTTTTTGTTCAAAAACCCATTACATTTTTTGTTACATTACTTTGTCTTTGTTTTTCAAATGAAAGCTTGTCATTTTCCTTTTGTTAAATGTAGGCTAGTAACCCCTGCTGCACGTCGTTTGGTTGACTTGGGATGTGTTGTTTGTACATTTTTGTGTTTGACTGAATGTGTCAGTGACCAGGAGGATGTTCCAAATGGCACTTAGATTTTAGTTATAGTTTGTTCGTGGTTACAGACATGACAGTGTACATTATCTTGGGTCATTTGTTGTGATGTAAGTCCACGTGGCTTTAACACTGATGTAAGCCTATCATGTGAATTTCAAGTTTTGCTGGTTCTAAGCTAGTTTAACCAGTGAAGTTGGGTGTCAAAGGTTTCGCTGACATTTTCCCCCTTCAACTTTACACTCTTGAAAATAAAGGTTCTTTATTAGAAACAGCGGTTCCATGAAGAATCTTTAACATCCATGGAATATTTCCATTCAACAAAAGATTACTTATAGTGGAAAGTGATTCTTTAAAGAAAAACTGTTCAATGAAGGGTTCTTTGGGGAACCAAAATGGTTCTTCTATATGGCGTCACTGTGAAAATCCTTTTGGCATCAAGCAGTTTTTCCAAACAGACTCCTCTGTCTTCTTTGGGACAGACAGGTAGTTAGCCTGAGAAAACCCAGACAACTTCCAGCAAATTTAGATTTGCTCTGAAAGTTAGTCTGGCAAAGAGCCCATTCAAGCCCATTTCCAATCCATCAAAATCACGGCACCAATCAGAAACGTTGGGGCGGCCTTTACACGATGATGACAGCGCTGGGATTTTGAAGCAGATTTTGTAGCCTACAATACAAAGATGGATGCCGCCGTCGAACATGAGTCATTCAAATCAGCTATCACGTCTGTTTTAAGCAATTTGAACGTTTCCTTTTTGTTAAAAACCGAGCAAAGAACAACACTGAGATGTTTGGAGATGCTCTGATTGGTTTTAGGACTACCGCGACATCCGTTGGTGACGCCCCTCTGGAAATGATTTGCTTTTGACGCTTTGTCAGACCATAACTCAGTTACAACTGAGAATGGTCTGGTTTTAACCAGGCTAACAGGTAGTAAGATCAACGTCCCTTTAAGACAAGTCATTTCATTTGGCGGCCATCTTTGAAATGGCTCTCGAGCATGCAAGTGTAGCTCCTATCTCTTTCAATAGGGAATCATCAAATTCTCCAAGATTCTTTGCCAAGATTACGATTAAATTTGATATTTAAAATCACCAATCAAATCTGACAACAACTGTTTCATAAATTTCATTTCTAAATGTGCAAATCATGACAGAAAATAATTTTTTTTAGGCTGGATCAAGCTAATGCTCCTGCACAGTGAAAGCGCGTGTCTGACTGTTTCTTGGAACTGGAGCTTCTAACGGCAGCTGCAGTGATGCAGTGACTTTACCAATCTACGATTGGCTCTTATTTACGGTAGAAGGCGGGGCTTATTCCGCCATATTAAGAGTTGCAATTTTCCCCATTCAAAACAATACGTGATCGCAATTTGTGTTATTCTGTAGTCTTTGGTTAGCCTGGCTCCGGCCTCCTACGTACTTCCGCTCAATTTTTATTTTCCTTCAGTACTACGTCTGGGATTGTGGTGTATTTGGTTTTCTCCTGTACATTTTTTACCGGTCCAATCAGCGAACAGAAGGAGTGGCTGAGAATGATGACGTTGATGTTGTTTGCTAGTTTGAGTCGTCATCCCTCATGATCAAACTTTAGCGATTGGTTATGGGAGATCCAGAGTGGCTCTGGGCAGATCCAATAGTTTTAAACTGCAACAGAGTAGCCGCCTACAAGGAAGTTAACACTTGCCAATTGAGCGAGGCCAGACTCTCTGTACAAATGAAATGTACGAGAGTCTGGTGGGAGCAGGCTAGACTTTGGTAAGACTCAAATACATGGATAATGTGACCCGGCATTTGTCCCGGGATTGTTTGATTTTGGTTCATTCACACTGCAAGAGATTTGCTGGGATCTGTGATTGTGTTCACACACAACTCGTAAAAATCCTGGGAAGACACATGATGTCAGGATGAGACGTGTAATGTACACGTCGAAAACATGTACACGCGCATACCGTTCCACAGCGCTGGTGAACGATCTCAGCTTCAGCACGGATAGTGAGGAGCTCCTGGTCTCTGCTTCGCTCCAGTTTGCAGGTATTTGTTCGTCCTTTCTTTGTTGATGACGAACGAACTTTCCTCTAAGAGCAAAAGAGTCGCGCGATGGCACAAGCGTCATCACTATGACACACCCTTTACTGCATTGGTCCTTGGTTTTGTTCACACAGCACGCGTTTCGGGACTGATTCTGACAATGTTACTAGGTCCCCAACCCGGGAACAGTCCCGGTATTAATCCCGGGTCGTGTTTGCGTTCACACAGAAGGCATTTTTGCAATTTCCTGGCAATTTCCCGGGATCAATGCTCTGTGTGAAAGGGGCTATAGTGGTATAGACACTACACACTTCAGCTATTTTGACTGAATGGCACATCTTTGATACCCAAGAATATTGGCACTAAAATACCCAAAAAGCAGAATTTGCAGGATGTTTCTTTTTAGTCTGCTTTCCTCAGCTGTTGCTCATTACTTTGAAGACATGTTGGATGCAGATGATTTGTGTTCTTTTGATTCCATTTCCAGATTTGCATTTACTATACATTTAAACTATAATACATTTTAATTTAATTTAAAAAAAACATGCAATTAAATGTCTGAAGACATTGCATTCAGTTCACTTCACACTTAAGTACATTCTTAATTAAGAGAATGTATATTTGGCGTGCCTTCCGGGGGACATGTGGCCCGAACCAGAGTACAAAACCCCCTACAATTCCTGGCTGGGATAGGAACTGTTGAGAATTTGAGTTGGGAGGAGGAGGGATGCTGGAAAACTATCGTGGGATGCGGGTGATTTAGCCATTTATATATAGGCCTCTGGCTGATTGGGTAGATTATCTGAACGTGCTCCTCTTGAACTTTTTTTAAAGTGTATTTTTTTCTGTAATAAGTACTTTTTTTGTTTTTAAAGGGGACATATCATGCAAAATCCACTTTTTTAGCCCTTAAATGCATTTTGTTGTAGATTTGGAGTGTTTATAAGTACAGAAGATTAAATTATTCTCTTCAGTTGCTTCGTTTATATCTTTATATTCAGTTTTGGTCATATTTTTCAACCTGTTCAGATTTTTCTTGCAAGTACATCACCGTATTTGCAGCGGAACTGACAAATAAGGACATTGACTACCGGTCCAACACTACGAGGAATCCGCCATTATTATATCTTGCTCTGATTTTGTAGTCCAAGCTCAATGATGCAGAAGTTACGAGAGGGCTAGTCAAAATGTTCGGTTGTTGGATGTAGTGACCTGAAGCACTTCAAGGATCCCCCCTTCAACAACCTCAGCCAGTATACAAAAGGGTTTTCCGATCGACTTCTATCATTTAGCTGCTGTGTTTTCTGATGCTTTCTAAATGTAAGTTATCGTATTATTATCAATACAGATTTTTAGTGGTAAGATCAGACCGCAGTCATTTATCTTGTCAGTGTGCTTGTTTTAACAAGAGAAATAGTCGACTTTCACTAATAACACAACATAGTTAACTTATACCTGCCTCCATATGAAGACGGTTCGTCGTCGTCATCTTTTTCAAATCGCTCGCTCTGGCTCGAATATGTAAGGCTTTGTGGACAAGTCTTCCGTTGTTGACATTTTGTTAACGTGTGAATAAAAATGTTCTTTGAAGCTATAGTAATCGTATCTCTTATCAAACTACAATAATGGCCGAACACAGAGAGTTGAACCTGAGTCTGAGCTGACCGTGAACTCAGCTACCTGGAGAGTGGGCGGGGTAAGACGGTACGCCATTTTATTTAAAGGGGCCACATTGAAATGACTTGCTCACAGAAGGACATCAGAAATGGGGAAGAAAAGGGGCCTGTGGAGCTATAATAATAAGTAATTCAGACCCAAGCATTGCAGTTATGTTTTATATAGACAACAAATGTATGATTTATAAGTAAAAATTAATGATTTAAAAGCATGATATGTACCCTTTAAAGAAGTTTGCTAAAGTCTACTTTTTCAGAACACAAGGGTAGGCTCTGCCAAAAAGCTACTGAATCTAAGCTACTGAACTGAGGTATTTTTCCAAAGAAGTTGAGGGAATCTATTGAGATGAGGCATGTTTCTTGTATGAAATGTAACATCTTTATTTTCACCTCTCTTTTCTTCAGGTTAACAAAGCTGTAGCACGAGATTTCTGAACATTTCGTCTTTGTGGCGAAACATCACACTCATTATAAACAAAAGTGCATCCATCGTCATCACCCCACACCTAAAGTCATCATGACGACCTCTTCTTACGGCGCCAGATGAAGAACATTGTGAACAACTACACGGACGCAGAGATTAAGGTCAGGGAGGCGACGTCCAATGATCCGTGGGGTCCTCCAACCTCGCTCTTGATGGAAATCGCTGACATGACGTTCAACGTGGTGGCGCTCACAGAGGTCATGGGCATTATCTGGAAGAGACTCAATGACCATGGCAAGAACTGGCGGCACGTGTACAAGGCCCTCACTCTATTAGACTATCTGATCAAGTCCGGATCAGATCGAGTGGCTCAGCAGTGCAAGGAGAACATCTACGCCATCCAGACTTTGCGGGATTTCCAGTACATTGACCGGGATGGGCAGGACCAGGGCATGAGCGTCCGGGAAAAGTCCAAGCAGCTGGTGGCTCTGCTCAAGGACGACGAGAAGCTGAAGCAGGAGCGATCACAGTCACTCAAGACCCGTGAACGAGTGACGGGAAACAGCGGTGCCATTGGTTACGGATCTTTACCGCCTCCCTACCCAGGACGTCAACCCAGCGTAGAAGCAGTGTTTGTTGAGGAGCATAGCAGGCCGAGGGGCTCACCTTCCTCCTTCAACTGTGAGTATGACTGTTCATACTGTTTATGAATGCACAGTCACACACTCATGGGGCGTCAATTTGTTTTTAAAAAGTCCTGGAGACAGTTGAATATTAGGTTATGTTTGACTTTCATGTAGTTTGTAATACAGCTGTTTCTGAAGATGAAGGTATGCATTTTTGCAAAGATCAAAGTGCAGATAAATAGTGTTATTGTTTCCCAAAAGAAAGAACTGGTTCTGATTTGCCTGAAACAAGTCATCAGTGATTTACAGGCTTAATTTCTGCACAAACCTATGTAGGTTTGTAAAACATTCACATAATGGCAGTCTTCAATGGCTGGCTGCCTACGAAAAATGACTACTTTGACTCTCAAACACTGAAGTTGTAGCCGAGACTGGACAGACTGATCTCATGAAATGGCGTATGTATGACACCAATTTGTATTTCCATTTTTGGCATGCTATCAACACGCATAATCGGTTTTCAGCGTGTTTATGAATGCCGTTGACTTAACGTTACTTTACAGTATATATAAATATATGACCTACCTCAACCCCGTCCCTAAACCTACCCGTCACTGGGGTTAATAGGATTTATGAGTCTTCCCTACCATCCTAGGAAAAAAAATATCGCTCCCCAAATTTAGATCTACATTTTGCTTAGTTTCGCTCGGACATTTAACGCCATGTACCTACATGCGGAATCACTCGGACATTTAAAGGCGTAGACAGACGCGCATACACGCGAATAGCTCAAAATGCGTATAGATAACACGCCACATGACTTGACATTGGCGTGTATGTTTACGCAAAAGTCATGATTCAATGTTGCACTGGAAATGTGATAATACATGGGGCAATTTTTTAAACAATGTTGCTGTCAACTGGACCAATTTAGTGAAAAATTTCCAGAAAAGTTTTTCCAAAAAACGGAAATTGAAAAAAAAAATAAAATAAAACAGAATTTGGGAAAAAATTAAAACGATTTCATAGGGCCCTATATTAACAATGGATATTCATCTTAACAGTGTTGTAATTACTTGCACTAGTAGTATTATTACTACTGTTACTAGTGTTCTCAAAGGTCGACTTTAAGTGAGCGTTTGATGACGTCAAAGGTAACCCAGTATTTTTTGGACACTCAATACTTTTTAAGCATCAAAGTTTTGGTGTAATGAACTTCCAATGGAGGGCAGAAATCTCTCATGTTTCATTAAAAAAAAATCTTCATTTGTGTTCTGAAAAAGTACAGAAGTCAATTTCATTTGATCTATCTGGAATGGATAGTTCCTTCTTTGACTAGGGATTTTGAAAATCAATCAGCTGCTTAAGTTAACTAAACCAATGATTAATCTATGTCAATATTGAAAAATGTGTATTGTGTACAGACACTGTTTACATAGAGAGGTATATCACACATGGCCTTGCGCTTTTAACCGATTGTAAACATGCTTCATTCTTTTGGAATTTTATACTTCCTCATTTTTGTTCTACTGTTTTAATATGAAGTGCCTCATGCGAGTGTGGATGACTCCATATAGACCATATACTGTAGACCATGTAGACTCCACCATAGACATATAGATATAGATGATGCATATAACTGTGGACCTGATACGCATCTACATTCTTCCCATATACATTCCTTTACTCAATAGTTTGAGGCGTACAATATGTGATTTTTAGAGGCTTCGGGTTAATTTTTGACGTAAACTGCAATGGTAGTGATAGTTCGCCCCAAAAAATGGCAGTCCTGTCTTTCACTCACTCTTATGTCTTTTCAAGCTGTATCTTTCACCTGTTGGACATACAATGCATATTTAGTTTCCACAAGAAATTATTTTCTAATGTTTAATCCATTGAAATCAAGCCTTTGGGTATGACGTAAGGTGCAATGCGGTTTCACTTTTACTGACAATAGACTAACATGTTTGTCATGATGCCAGGTATTTTTGGAAAGTACAGAAATTTCCCTGTGTTTCCGTGAACACTGTTTGGTGTTTACAGGGTCAGATGGTCATGATCCTGAGTGGATGATGTAAAAGGTTGTGATTTGGGCCACAGAGGTGTCCATGGTAATGTTGAGGTATCCGTATCTCTTCACCAGTGCATTCCAGGCCAGACGCCGCCATTCAGAAGCACTGTAGTGGAAGTGATCGCAACTGGAAAAGTGCAATGGCAGTTTCTGGTTCATCCGCCTCTTCTGGTCCTGGGATGTTCTCTGCAGACACACTGCCTCTTTCAAACAATTCAGATGAGGAAATAGAGACGTGTAGCACCAGTAGCACCAGCATATGTTGATGTACAACAATGAAATAATTTGAATCATACTAAAACTAATATAAATAATTAGTGATGCATTAGAATGACATGCCACAGATGGTTGAAACGCCAGATAAAACCTGTATGGGGGGTTATTATAATGTAAGACCCATCGCCTCGTCCTCTTCACACAGACACCCCATTGTTTCGATAGCAGAGTTAAACAGACACAGGAAAGCGATTCCAGTCGGGGCATGGAACAACAGTGATTTGGGTGCTTGTTTAACATTCAGTGGTTGTGCCAGTCCTTTCTCTTCCAAACCAAAAGGTTGAATGAGGCATTTTCTCTTTTCTTCCTCCCAGCCTCCTCTTCCTCGCCTCATTTGGCCCCAGATTTGGAGCGGGCCCGGCCGCAGACGAGCGGGGAGGAGGAACTTCAGCTGCAGCTGGCCTTGGCCATGAGCCGAGAGGAGAGCGAGAAGGTGAGGTTCATAGTCACACACACACTGGGTTATCTGACCAATCAGAGGAGACCAATCACAACAGACTGGGTCATCTGACCAATCAGAGCAGAGTAGACCAATCACAACAGACTGGGTCATCTGACCAATCAGAGCAGAGTAGACCAATCACAACAGACTGTGTCATCTGACCAATCAGAGCAGAGTAGACCAATCACAACAGACTGGGTCTTCTGACCAATCAGAGAAGACTAGACCAATCACAACATACTGGGTCATCTGACCAATCAGAGCAGAGTAGACCAATCACAACATACTTGGCCATCTAACCAATCAGAGCAGAGTAGAACAATCACAACAGACTGGGTCATCTGACCAATCAGAGCAGAGTAGACCAATCACAACAGACTGGGCCATCTGACCAATCAGAGCAGAGTAGACCAATCACAACAGACTGGGTCATCTGACCAATGAGAGCAGAGTAGACCAATCACAACAGACTGGGCCATCTGACCAATCAGAGCAGAGTAGACCAATCACAACAGACTGGGTCATCTGACCAATGAGAGCAGAGTAGACCAATCACAACAGACTGGGACATTTGACCAATTAGAGCAGACTAGACCGATCACAACAGACTGGGCCATCTGACCAATCAGAGCAGAGTAGATCAATCACAACAGACTGGGTCATCTGACCAATCAGAGCAGCCTGGGCAAAAAAAATGAAAGTGTTTTAACATTAGTAAATCATAACATTGATAACGAACAAAATATATTGATGATCTTGCACTTACAGTCATATTCAAATCTTTGTTCATTATTCATAAAATCTTGTATTTTGCAAGGTTAGTTCGTATAAAACCGAACTAACCTTTTTTGTTTGTTTTTTACGTTTTTTGTCCTCTTTTTCTTGTATCACCTACGTAGACCTAAATAGAAAATCTAAATTGGCTATTGACTGTGTAACAAAGGAAAATGGAAAGGAAATATGTCACCACAGAAAAGAAGTGAAGCACTTTCATGGGAGAGAGGCTGTACGAAACTCATCATATAATCTGAGACATGTGTTTTAGTGTATTAAAATGGCCTTCATGGAGGTAATTTGTCTTCAATTAGAAGTTTGTTACAACTCATTATTTGCCTGGAGGCTTTAGTACAGCACCACATTACCAGTTAGCATGTGGGCTAATGGTTAGCTTTTGGAGTGCACTGACATGACACTGTCTCCCATCAGCAAGAGCTCAGTCGTGATCTGACAGTGTTGTCAGTGTGTGAGGAGAGGACATTAGCATCCACACTCACTGATAATGCAGGTCTAAGTGAAGCTACTATGACACTTAGTGTGTTTCTAGACTATAACATTGATCCAATGCTCATAAATCAGGCTAAGTTAGCTGCTAAGTAGGGAATACTTCAGTCAAAGACCCATCAGCTCAGTGTTTTTAAAACACTACCTTTCAGAAGTGTGGGGTCTATAAGATTTTTTTATGCTTTTGAAAAGTCAATTTCATTAAATTTCTCAATTGCATTTATTTGATTAAAAATACAGTAAAAACAGTGATACTGTGAAATATTATTACAATTTGAATCAACTGTTTCCTATATATATATATATATATATATATATATATATATATATATATATATATATATATATATATATATATATATATATATATATATATATATATATATATATATATTAAAATGTAGTTGATTCAAGTGATGTAAAGCTGAATTTTCAGCATCATCTTCTATGTCTCACGACTTAATCTTCAAGAAACATTTCTTATTATTATCAATGTTGAAAAAACTGTTGTGCTGCTTCATATTTTGTGGAAATTGAGACACATTGTTTTTTCTTCAGGATTCTTTGTTAATAGAAAGTTTAAAAGACCAGCATTTATTTGAAATATAAATCTTTTGTAACATTATTATGTCTTTATTGTCACTTTTGATCTATTTAATTCATCCTTGCTGAATAAAAATACTCAATTATTTGAAAAAAGCTTACTGATTTATGAACAGTAGTGTACATAAATACAAACATAAATAAAAATGTAAAAGATTAACTTGTGTTTTAAAATCGTAAGCATCCATAAGTGTAAGTATGGAGCCCCTAAAGGGACATGGTGCATTCCCCAAGAAACTTTGCAATTGCTTGTGTAAGGAAAAGAGGTTAGTTTAGCTTAACTTTTTAACTAGCTTATACATTTCTAGGGAATAAACGCATAACACAACCCTGGCGGAAAAAAGAAAACATGTTAAGTATACTTGCAGACTAATTATCAGTACACTTCAAGTGTGTTAATGATTAGTTAACTTAAAGTGTGCTATTTTTGAACAACTAATTTTGTACTAAGTATATTTTAGTTGTAATTAATTTGTAATAAAAGCATATTTTAAGTGCATTTAGTGTACTTTCATGTGCTAAATTGGAACACCTTCAAGTATATTTAGAACACTTTAAGTGGATGCTTGTCTGGGATTAATTACATGTTTGATTAGAGATATTAAAGTGTACTTTATTTGTTATTAGTACATTTGTCAAACCTGAAAAAGCACCTTATTTAATCGGCATGTTTGTTCTATTGTGTTTATTTCTACTATTGCTTGTAGTTTAATTATTTGTTCTTATGTGACAGATTGTTTACTTAACTTTTAATAGTGTTTGATGTTTATATTTTATGTCGATTTTTTTTTTTTTCTTCCATTTGTATTGTTATTGCATTTTTTGTAAAGAAATTTCTATGGAATTCTGCTTCCTGATTGGCTCTTAGATCCTACACACGCAAAATGTTTGCGTTCCGCAAAGAAACTCGATTGCACTCTGATTTGGTCTTCTCTAACCCCAATCCTCTTCTCCTCCAGCCCGCTCCTGTTGTGGATATGGATGAACAGACACAGCTTCAGCTCGCAATGAGTCTCAGTAAGGAGGCGCACAAGGTACCGCATTACCAGGAGTCACAGCTACACCTGCCCTTCATTCATTCATGGTAGTTTCAGTAACACACATGTACTGTGTGTTGTAAGTGACACTGCTTGTATATTGTGTGATTGTAAATCTCTAGCCAGTTCCTCTTCCTCCTCCTCCTCCTGTTGCTGCTGCTGCTTTGGACATGGATGAAGAGGCTCAACTTCAGCTGGCTCTGAGTCTCAGTAAAGAGGAACATCAGCAGGTAGGCATCTGGAGCATGATAGCTTCCCACATCTAAAACTATTCAGCCATTGGAAAATCAACATGTGACATTGAAAATATTTGTAAACTTCTACCCCTAATTTTATGTGATTACCATCTTGGAAAAGGACCAATACTTATTTATTGAGTTGATTTCTTTACTGAGCTTTTTAAATCGTTAAACCCCAGTTTACATTGTACATTTTCATCAGTTCAAACTTCTATAACTTGTTTTGTGTTTCACTTTCTTAATTTATTTCACTTCTACAAAAAAAAAATTTCTTCTTTAAAACAAGACAAATCTTACGTCTATATTCCAAAGCAATCTTGAATTACAACCATTTAGGTTTGAAATGTGCATTTTGATGTCTATTTAAAAAAAAATAAAAGGGGAGTGGTTAAAAAAAAAGGTTAAAGAATATGGAAATATACTTTACATTTGGTAGACACTTTTATCCAAAGCGACTAACATTGCATTTCAAAGAACACATTTACATTCTTAATGATTCTTGTTCTCCCTGGGAATTGAACCCATGATCTTAGCGTTGCAAGTGCCAACGCTCTACTGTTTGAGCTACAGGAAAGTAGGAAATACTTTAAAAGGATACAAAGATCTGTCATAAAACTATAAATGGTGCAGGCTGATTGGTCCTTAAAGGATAATTCTGGTATTTAACACCTTGAGTCTATTTTGTAGTTTGTTTTGAATGAAATAGAGTGGTGGACTTAGACATTTTGACAATGGGTCCTGGGTCCAACAACCGCCAGTGTTGATGGAAGGCTTGTTTGAGATGCATCGGAGCAGTGTGGACTGATCGGAGCTGCAGGAGTGTTTGGAAAGTTTACGACTCCTTCTGCTTTTGGATCGCTCTCACAGTTCGAGATTCGCAGTGCCGAACCACTTTGAACAAGCCTGGTGTGTTTGTGTGTGCTGCGCTAGCATTGCTGGGCAACATGAGATGTATACAGTGGCGTAAGATCTGGCTCTGTGATGGCTCTCTAGCCTGTAAAAAGGCAAACTGGTTCTTTGAAAGCTAGCTCTAGCTCTGAACCAGCACCTGGTTCTTGTTGGTGGAAAAGGGGTATATAGGGCACATCTGATTGGTTCCTGCTGTCAGTAGCCAATGAGCTCGCTGCTCAGCCTTCAAATACCTGGTCAGCAGTTGCTTTTCTGAAACATCGAAACTTTTTTGAAGATAGTCGGTTTGCTTCAGACACCTCTCCCAAATCAATATTTATGTTTTTCATCGTATATATCGGAACACGAACCATGAGCTTGTGCCTGGTTCAGGATTTTTTTCCTGCTGGCACGTATCTGTTCTCTTTGCGTCCGTCTTCACCGTTAACGTCCTGTTTACAGACTTCATAATAGTTCAACAGAAATGACATTTTGGGAAATGATTGCAATACAGTTTGTGTGCGAAGTCCGGATAGAGATAAGCCAAAATAAAACATAAAAACGATTTATGGCCGGTGCATCTCTAGGAAAAAGTATGATGGGATGACTGTGCATGCATGTCCTTTGTAGACTCTCTAAAGTTGTGTTCTTAAGGCTGTCTTCTGTGTCTGTTGTTTGCTAGGAGCAGCGAAGTCGCCAGGGAGACGAGTCGTTGCTCCAGAAAGCACTCGAGGAGAGCAAACGAGAAATGGAGGCCAAAGGAGGAGTACGAGACACCTCTATTAACCTCTCGGCTGTTTAGAAGCTCTTCTAAATGACTCCTGTGATGCATTTATTTGGAAGAGATTTAAATCTAAGAGTTACTGTGACGAATCATTCCTATTGTAAACAAGAAGTTACAAATATACATTGACACAAACAGGTACAGTCAGGTGTGGGTATTGCTGTAATTGTAGGAAGGGTTATGTATTCGGCACACTTAATGGAGAGATGTAAATTTTCTGTGTCGGCCTTATTGTTCTTCGGGCTTTTAGAAGCTTTGAGGTACTGTACTGCAGTTAGATGTCCCCATTGCAGGCTTTTTGTGAACGCTTGCGTATAGATACATACTGTATTGACCTAAAAACTCATTCTGAATGTGCTGAAAGTGCTTTTCTGTCCTTTTCTTTGGCAGTCTGCCATGTTGGATCTTGCAGATATTTTTGCTCCAGCTCCTGATGTGCCCTCTGCTGCCAAACTTTGGGATTCATGCGGAGGCCATAGCAGTTTAGCCCAGGCTGGTCCTTTGAGGTCTGACCCCTGGGATAGTCTGGGTAAGATCTGTGATCGAATATAACTGTATCTCAGCTATTTCAACCTTTACACAGTAAAGGCACACCCAGTATTTTTTTTGACAGATATGTTTAAAATAATAAAGGTGTGTTTATTCTATGTAGGGTGCAAGTGCCCATGTTGAGATCAGATGGTCAAAATTAGGTTTTAGCCACGGCTAAACACGCAAGCTCAAGCAAGATAATGCAACAAATGTCCTGCCCAACTGGAGTTAGAAATGAGTTACTCACCATAGCCTGTTTTTACCTGCATTTGGTGCAGATGGACTCTTTCAGGTTGTGAAATAAATGAGTCATGGCTGACAAATATGCCTGTGAATAGCGAATAGACTAGGCGTTACTCTGTGACAGTGGTAACCAAAAATGTTTGCCTTATCTTTTTGACTCCAAGGACTCCGGTTGTCAAAGACATTATCTGAAGATATTTCTGATACTTATGCTAGACTGACAAAGCTGCTCATTTGTAAATAAACTAGAAGTGGCAGTCAGGGTTATTATAAAAACATTTTCATTGTTTGAAATAAAAGCGGAATTATATATATGTTCTTATATATATATATATAGACGCTTTCATCGACGCGTTGCCATGGTGATGAGCTGGCCCAAAGTTAACTTCCGTTCTGTTAGTTTATACTGTTTATTGGATAATACGGCATTGACTGTATTAGATACTATATTAAAATAGCTAGGTTTATCCGAGTATCCGGTACAGTGTTTCCCATGCATTTATTTAGTGGCAGCCCAACTCATTATCAGCGCTGACCGCCACATATTGATTTCCGTGTTTTTTACAATTTAAGGAAAAGTTGTATTTGACTGCAGAGTTGCGTGTAGCGCATATTCGCAAGCTCTCTCTCTCTCTCTCTCTCTCTCTCTCTCTCTCTCTCTCTCTCTCTCTCTCTCTCTCTCTCTCTCTCTCTCTCTCTCTCTCTCTCTCTCTCTCTCTCTCTCTCTCACACACAAACACATTAACAGCGGAGCAGAATGTATCATAACGCTGCACAGATCCATCCAACATCCTGTCATGTGGAGACCCGCCTTAAAAAAAGGTTAGCAAGCATGTAAGAAGCTAATAAGGAGAGATATGTTCACCTAATAAAGCCTCGTCGCCGCGCTCCGCTCGCCACAGTTTTTTAACACTGCGGTAAATCAGACACGTCGGTAGAAAAACATCTTGTCTCCTATTTTTGTTCAACGGGTCTGGTAGTGTCACATTTCAGTTTGGCCAGGTAACATTTATTTTCTTTGACTGTCAAGAAATACCAGCTACTATGGTTATTTACTTGTTATGGATTGTCTGCGCAAGTTTGCCGGAAGTTAAGTTTGGGCCAGTTTTATGCACATGCGCAGTACCGTGTGTTTATGTTGTCACTGCTGAAAGCGTCTATATATAAGTATATATGTATATATATAAGTATATATATGTAAGCTGAAATCATGTTTTGGATTTTAATTTGATCCTTTACCAACTGCTGTTTTTATTTCAGAACAAAGTTTCTCATCATAATGAACAACTTGGATATACTATATCAGGGAATTTTAAAAGCGTGATAAAATATTGTTATTTGTATTTTGTACACAAGCGTATTTTGTCACCCATGACTCAATTTATTAAAAAAAAAAATGTTAAGCTCTAAAATGTTATTGGGTAGAAGTTGCTATTTGTAAGTAATAAATAAATTATTTTTTTAATAAAATTGAGTTTTTTTTTTTTTATAAATTGCTATTTGTAAGTAATAAATAAAACAATTGTATGCACAAACTAGTAAAAGTAATGTACATTAATTGGTAATAAAAAGTATCAGGTAATGGAATTATGCAAGTTTTTAATTATTTATAATATTATCAGTTTTATTTAAGTATCATTAAGATACTAGAATAGTTTGTATTAATATGCTTGAATTAGTTTTTATTTGTATATTTTCTTTCAGTTTTGTTTTATTGAAGGTTTTAGCAATTTTGTTGCAGACTTTCATTTCAGTTTTTTAGTACTTCAGGTTAATTAAAGTTAATTCAATAAAAATGAGAAATGTTGCCCTGGCAACTATTTTATATTTATATATATATATATATATATATATATATATATATATATATATATATATATATATATATATAGTTGCAACAGAAGTCTGCAACAAAATTGCTAAAACTTTCAATAAAACAAAAATGAAAGAAAATATACAAATAAAAACTAATTCAACATATTAATACAAACTATTCTAGTATCTTAATGATACTTAAATAAAACAGATAATATTATAAATAATTAAAAACTTGCATAATTCCATTACCTGATACTTTTTATTACAAATTAATGTACATTGACTTCACTAGTTTGTGCATACAATTGTTTTATTTATTACTTACAAATAGCAATTTATTTAAAAAAATATATAAAAAAACTACAATTTATTAAAAAAATATTTTATTTATTACTTACAAATAGCAATTTCTACCCAATAACATTTTAGAGCTTAACAATTTTTTTTTGTTTTATAAATTGAGTACATGGGTGACAAATATGCTTGTGTACAAAATACAAATAACAATATTTTATCACAAGGCTTTAGATGATGAGAAACCTTGTTCTGAAATAAAAACAGCAGTTGGTAAAGGATCAAATTAAAATCCAAAACATGATTTCAGCTTACATCTTGATTCTTGTTTTGTCTCATTTTTAAATCATTTTAAGCCATCATTGGGGCCTCTGGAAGTGAGGGCCCCTGGCTTGAGAACCACTGATTTTCCCCTTATATCTGCCAGTAATAAAAGCCCAAAACCACTGTATTGGTTCGGCCAATGAAATGTAAATCAAAACAATTACATGGTGCACCTTTCAGCAAAATGAACGTAAATGTCCAGCAATACTGCCTTAATAATGTGAACTCCACACACATTTTGGATTGTGTTCAATCAGAGCCCAGTGGCCCGGATAGCCCCGTGGCCATGGAGGCTCATGGATGGCACCGCCTGCATTAAGTGTTCGTTCCCAGCCTTGGCCACAGACACATCCTGACCCATGGGACGCCCCCCAGAACTCCTCAAGCCCCGTGTCCATCAATCAGACCTGGATCTCCCCGGCACATGGTACAAGCTTAACCACGTCATACCTTACGCAAATAATGCATAATACATTGAGTCAATAAAATAACATATACAAGCTATGGCTGTAACACATACTTGCTAAAAATACTAATTGAAGATGCTATTCTTTTTTTTACTTTTCTAATAATTGTTCCAGTTCTTACTGTGCACAATACTCTGGGTTTGTTTTCCTGAAGTGGAAGACTGAATTTTAAATGTGTGTAACTGCTAAATGTTTATCGACGACATAGAGATGACCTCGAGTTAGACGTGAACTAAAGGTCACAAAACTCCAGTCAGTGTTTCATGGGTCTTTAAATTCTCTGAGGAACTGGAGTGGATCCCTTTTTCTCCCAAAGTTTCTGACAAACACGGATCTATTGGGCCTCTCAAAACTCCATCGCCTCGTGCAGGAAGTCCCTCAGGCAATCACTGCTCTTCTCAAACTGAATTCTTATTTTTTACTTCATATTCATATATTATTAATATTAACAATTACTACTTTGCATTATAATATATTTAATTTACTCATTCCATTTTTTTACTTTTTGTACTTCTTTTTTTGTGTCTGTGAAAAGTTTGATTTTACGTTATCTATCATAATTACACTACCTTTAAAAATTTGGGGGTTTTGAAAGCTTTGATTCAGCATTAAATCAATCAAAAATGACAGAAAAACATTTATAATGCTCAATATTCAAATAAATGCTATTCTTTTGAACTTTCTACTCAAAGAATTTTGAAAAAAATTGTTTCCACAAAAATTTAAAGCACCACAACTGTTTTTAAAATTGATAATCAAAAATGTTTCTTGAGCATCAAATTATGTTAGAATGATTTCTGAAGGATCATGTGACTCTGAAAACTGGAGTAATTACAATTAAATACAATTTAATTTTAATAATACAATAAAATTAAATAAAATTACATGTATTCTCATAGAAAACACTTATTTTAAATTGTAATTTTTTTTAAATATTACTGTATTTGATGGTTCTTTAAAAAAACATGAAAGCAAATCGTACCAACCCCAAATTTGTGAATGGTAGTGTACACACACACACACAAGTGTTTGATTCCCATCTTTAATCCATAAGCTTTTTTATGATTTATACTTGTATAGATGACGATCTCTTTGATGAGGCAATGGATGGAGGTCAGGCAAATATAAATGGCCACAGTAGTCTTGAGACTTTCGATATGTCTTCCTTTGGCGAAGGACTACCAAAACTCCAGCTCAAACCGGCAGTACTCCAGAGGCTTTTCTGGGTCCCACCGGAGCTTCACTCGTCAACTTGGATTCACTGATACCCTCCAACCCTCCTTCCAAGAACTTCAACCCATTTTATCAGGGTTAGAGTGAACCACTAGACCAAACTACCACTTGTCACATGTGTCAAAATCCATATTATTTGAATTGATTTTGGACTTTATCCCATTTAGGGCCGAGCGCTGTCCATCGACATCTAATCCATTCCAGCACGAACCACAACCCCGCCTCACACTTAATCAGATGCGTCCCAGCTCCACATCCCCTGTACCCACATCCCTCCCATTTAATGCCTCTCTGCCCATGGCTGCCAGCAACCAGCCCAGCTCCCTTCCCAGTACCTTCACACAGTCTGCGCAGGTCCCGCCGCTGATCCCTGGACACCTGCCTCAACCGCTGCTACCCCTGTCAACCACATCCACGCTTGGAGATCCAGACCAACACAATCAGAACCCGTTCCTATGAAAGACAGTGTGAGCAGATCCAAACAGGCTATTGAAATGACAATTTAACCACCGACTTGACTTAAAACTGGAACACACTTTTTGTAATGTCTTTGCTTCTTTCACAGCTTCCTGGTTTTGCTCTATGTAGTCACTCTCAAGAGGCGTTCACACATACAGTGGTTTCCCAGTGGCAGAAACTATTCCAGTTCAACAACAGCAACCGTTGGTTTTTCAATGCGGCAGAGTTGAGAAATGTTCAATATTATCCACGAGTCGTCATACAATGCGGAGGGCGGATAATGTATCCATCTCCTGTGAGATACTGTAGTAAAGTGTCAGTAATGGCGCTTTTCCACTACAGTACCAGCTCGACTTGACTCACTCGGCTTGCCTTTGTTTGGTTTTCCACTGTGTAAAAGTTGTACCTGTACCTGCTTTCGGGTTCTTTTTTTGTACCACCTCCGGTGAGGTTCTGAGCGAGCTATGGCGATATCTAAAATGACACGTGAAAACAATCCCGACTGCTGACTGGTCAGAGAGAATCGTCACCATTCACTGCGATCATCATTACACGCACCAGATGGAGTATCCTAGCCTGGATGCAGCTGGAACTCCGCCCACAACATTTTTTGGACGGGAAGTTCAATTCTTGGACTCGAATCCATTGAGAAGTAATTATGATCAGGCAAACAATGTTCGCGCCAATCAAATTGCCAGGGCGGGCTTTATACGATGATGGACAGATTGATCTGCAAGTAATCATCACGTTATCAACGTTCCGCTGTCGTGTCTGTTGTAAAATAAATCGACAGCGCATTAATTTTAATAGACAAACAGAGAACTACAATCAAGGCATTTGTCGATCGGAAAGATATTTTGCCGTCCTTCCCACATGATTCGGGAAAAGTGTAATTTATCAGCTGGCTCCGATGGTCACTAAGAAGATGGGACGTAATGAAAAGCCTGTGGTCGTTGTGGTTTCTGCTTTGGTCGCACTCATTTAGAAGTAAGTAAAAGAAGCAACACTCGTTATTTAACTTCTAAAATAAGTAAGTTCTGTAGTTGAAAACTGCGCTATGCAAAGGAGTTGACTTACTGCGTTGCTCTGATTGGTTGTAGGTCTACCGACTATCCAATTGAGTGCAGAGTTGTTTTCTTTCCTGGTTCGGTTACGACACGCCTCATAATCAAAGCTTAATGGAGCGGTCTCAGACTCATATTCTCAATAGAATATGAGTATGAGAGTCAGGCTAGGAGTATTCAGAATAACCCCGCTATTCTTAAATAGTTTGGCCAGAGACAGTTACTAAACTAACTACTATTATTATGGCAACTCGAAAGAATACGCCGTGGTTGAATGGAGGAGACTTCCTTTGTTTGGTTGCCGAAGAGAGGATCCACGCGAGAGCTTGATAGGCCAACGAGGAACGAAAGGCGTCGACTATAATGACCGGGTACTATTTGTGTTGGTACTGTCTGCAATGGAAAACTGAGCGAAAAGCGAGCTGAGTAGAGCCAGAGTCAGTCAAGCTAAGCTGGTACTGGTAATGGAAAAGTGCCATAAGATGGAGAAGATTGATGTCGGTTTGGTGTGTCTTGGCCTTACCAAAGAACTAGTGGCAACAAAAAAAAAAAACTGTAGGGTTGCATCTGGGCCAAAAAGTTGCGATTTTGATCACAACGCAAAGGCTACAGCCAACTAGCACATTCATTCTGCTTCAGCAAATAACTCTCCATACCAGCAGGTGGCAGTAGTCTGTGTTTGAATTGAAAAAAGGGAAACTTGAAGAGCTAGGACTGGAGATTAGAATCGTTACAAAAAATATATATTCTGAAGACCTCATCCCTATGCCCTAATTCCTTCGAAGGGTTTACCCTCCAGAGTGAGAGCCTCAACGGGATGAGGGGTGTTGTGGAACCAAAAAACTATTCCTTTGAACACCGAGCCAATTAAGAAATTGGCATCATCACACAATTGTGTACCCTGCTCACCTGCACAAATAATCATGGGAGCAAAGTGTTTAGCAGTTGTTCCCTTCAAAATCTTTCATTCAGAAGGGTCCTTTTAACTGGCAAGTTTACACTTCGATTTGGAGTGACCCTTCGTTTGGGGCTTTCAACCAGGTAGTTCTAGGAACTCTGTTATAGGAACAAGCCACCAGGGTGGTTCCACGAGGACTAAATGTTTCCCTTGGACCATTTTCCTGGTTGCATTTACACTGCAAGTAGGAATGTCACGTAAGCCATCACCAAATGGCTCAGGACTTTTATTTCGCATGGCTTAGCCAAAGCCTGAGCACACAGTGCTGACATTTTCCGTCTTCATTCAGTTTACGATCCTCATCTTATACGTTATTGGATAGAACTGTTACACATTGAAAGTAAATGGTGTAGGAAAAAGTATGTGAACATACCAAAAAGTGGGTACTTCCGCCATTATTTCTTGGAAAGGTTTGAAAGGTGCGAAAGCCCCCTATTATGGCGGACACGATTGTTCTCACTCCGAAGTTTCATTCGAAGGCATTTGGAATGCAAATTAAACCCATTTGGAACGCAGCCTTCTATGTGTGCCCTTTTTACTTTGCCATTTGTTTGATTTCATCACTTTTGTTTTTCATCTTGTGCACTGGTTTCGCTAAGCTGAACTAGCCAATCAGATCGATGGACAGACTCCGCCAGAACAGCAACTTCACTAGAATTAACAGCCAAATAGGAGTTATTGTAAAATGAATCAATAATGAAACGCATTCAATTGCAGCTTTACAGTTTCTAGCTAATTGCAATGTTGATTTGACAGCACACTGCAAAGACTGGCCGACTGCTGGCTTGGAGTGTCACGGCCATGTAAAAATGAAAAAATTGTGTAGAAAATGGTTTACAGACACTCAGTTGTCAGCATATTTTCAAAAGATTTTGACCAAAAACATTGGCATCCAGCAACAAGAACATCAAATCACAACCAGCAATACAGCCACTCTCGTTCGACCTCCAGTCATAAAACCCATGTATGTGTGAACGCCTTTAATTTATAATCATGTGTATGAATGTCAACTATGCATTACATGGCAATACAGATTGATGCAGGCTTTATCAGGAAATGACAAATAAATGATACAAGTTAAACGTTGAGAATATTTAATCCAACTCCTGCAGCATCAGTATCTCCTAAACACCTCATACTTTAAGTATTATAATAGATTTGGAAAGGATAACGCACTTGTTACTTGTTCCATAAAACCCAGTACATAACTAAGCACAAGTCCAAAGACTCTTATACAGTTTTATCTATCATATTCTGATTTCTCGCACCAATTTCTAGTGTCTCATTAGTCTGGAGTATCTGATGACTTTCAATGCTGTGCCTTAATTTGCTGGTATCTGAACTGAACAAATACCGATGGCTCACTCTCACCAGTATGATCGAAAAAAAGGGACTATGATTTTGGGGCCAATAATTTAAGTTGCAAAATGTAAAGTATGATGATTTTGTAATATTGGGCATTGACTGTTGAATGAATAGACCTCCAGCAAGAGAATGTACTTACCGTGGTGTTCAGAATGAATTGATTCCCACTTACTAACAGAATGTAAGAATGTGAGACTTGCACATGACATGTTGCTCATCGGAATACAAGAATGGAGATGAAACTGAATGGCATGTCTGGTTTATGTTTGTTTATGGTTCATTCATCATGCTCTCGACCTCTGGCTTGACATTGCTTGCACCAACTGTATATGGTACTTAGTCAAATGTTTGGACACGCCTACTCATAAGTCATTCTATGTTTCACTTTTCAGAAAACTATAAAATATCAAATTAAAGGATGGAAATCACTAGAGAGAGCAAAATATCTCATTTAGCCTTTAATATACAGTAGTCAACATTTGAAGTGGATCAAAACCACAAACCAAAAAAAAAAATGTCGAAAGATTTATGTATTTTAATTCGGAGTTGTTTAATCCTCCTCTGTAGAATATAATGACTAATAATGTTTTATTTTATCTTCAGTTGATTATTCATCTAAGGCTTTGGCTGAAGTCAGTTCTTGCGTTTCTCTTTTCTTCAGTGATTCTGCTTGTTAACAGCAGGTGTTCATAACTAATGTTCAATCACCACTTAATTATCTCATTAACGTCAACACTGCTTCATTGGTACTTTAACTCTGTAGTGTGCACACATATGAACACTGAGGAGTGTTAGTTTAACATGGGTGTTTGTCTGTGTACTATTATATTAACCTGTTTCATTTATGTATGACTGACAAATATGAATCTCATTCAGATAATTAATTGGTTTATTTTAAAACTATGTATCTCTCCGAATGAATGGAAATTTGATATGCAATTCAGTCTTATGTTTAGACATAAATGTTTTTTTGAGTGCACTTCAAATGTTGACTACTGTATAGATACATACTTCACACAGAATGCATTTTTGAATTCTACTGCACTGCTTTTCCATCTTTTTTTCAATGTAAACATGCAGTAGACAGGCATCTTGACCAATGATCTTTGCAGTGTTTAAGTTCAAATTACTTTTAAAAATGTCTCGACACCTTTCATTTTCTTACACTCCACTGATCAAGAATGGGAAAAACTTTCCCCATTCCACTTGCGTTTTGCATTGCGTTTTTGTCTTGCGTTTTTGCATTGCTTTCCATTGTTTTCTATGTCAATGCACTTGCACCTTACATCTTTGCAGCGTCGTCGCACAAGATCACGACCTTCTAAAGATGTGGAGACTAAAATAAGTACTACTATAAAAATTACTAGAGTTTCTACCCGGTCCACTGCCCATGTCTTACAAAAACACATTCGGTCTGAACGGCTCTTTATATGTTGTATTCTTTAACTTGTAATGTGTGTAAAAAGTACCCTGAAAATCATACTTGAGTAAAAGTGCAGATCAGCGAAAATGACTCCGTTGCAAGTTCAAAGTCACCAAATCCAGGGTGGTGATTGAGAAAAGATGATTGGCCCAGTTCCACAGACAGGACTTAGATTAAGCCAGATTGGACGTCAATGAGATGTGGTGGATATGACATTTGTTCATTGGTGGAATTTTTTTTTAAATATTAACAATTTCTCTTGTAATCTAAGTTTGTCATGTTCTAGACCTCAAAACTAGACAAATTATTTAAAGTTATGAGACTGTGTTACAAGACTTTTGAACAAGTTATTTTCAACTTCACAAAGCTAAAAGTGCCCCAGTTAGCCCCGACTAGGCCTACAGAAACAGTGATATATAGGCACACTACGTGTTTTTTCATGCAAAGCATTGAAAACATAATAAATAAAAGCCCTGTAAATACTTGCATCTATCTATCTATCTATCTCTATCATCTATCTATCTACCTATCTACCTACCTACCTACCTACCAGCAAAGCCAGGGAAGTGTCCGAGCACAAAAATGGAGGAGGAAATTGTCACAGTTGTGTTCCTATGACAGTGACTGTCCGGACAATGAGAAATGTTGCAGCAATGGATGTGGACGCCAGTGTATGACTCCATACGCAGGTAGTTGTATTATACTTTGTTGTGGAGTGTGTGGGTCAGCTTCCCCAAGCCCCCCACCCAGTGTGTCTTTAATAATTCTGATGTCATATCCTACTCCATGACGGAATAACTGCAATTTAGCATGAAAAATTTTTCACAGAATAGCTTTACAAAACAAATAAAGATGATGAAATATTTAAAATAAAATTCACTCTGAAACGCTTGCTATTCCTGATTTGAGTTTTGTGGTGAATGCCACTGAAAGGACAGACTAAAGATGACTATTTGTATCCTTCCAGTGAACTCTGCGGCCGAACGGCCAAAGCCTCCCGTGAACCCTGCGGCCGAGCGGCCAAAGCCTCCCGTGAACCCTGCGGCCGAGCGGCCGGAAGCCTGCCGTGGACCCCTCCGGCCGAACGGCCAAGGCCTGCGTGAACCCTGCGGCCGAGCGGCCAAAGCCTGCCGTGAACCCTGCGGCCGAGCGGCCGAAGCCTGCCGGTGAACTCTGCGGCCGAGACGGCCAGAAGCCTGCCGTGAACCCTGCGGCCGAGCGGCCGAGGCCTGCCGTGAACCCTGCGGCCGAACGGCCAAGGCCTGCGTGAACCCTCTGGCCGAGCGGCCAAGGCCTGCGGTCGAACCCTGCGGCCGAACGGCCAAGGCCTGCGTCGAACCCTGCGCGCCGAGAGGCCAAGGCCTGCCGTGAACCCTGCGGCCGAACGGCCAGAGGCCTGCCGTGAACCCTGCGGCCGAGCGGCCAAAGCCTGCCTTGAACCCTGCGGCCGAGCGGCCGAGGCCTGCGGTGAACCCTGCGGCCGAGCGGCCAAAGCCTGCCGTGAACCCTGCGGCCGAGCGGCCATGGCCTGCCGTGAACCCTGCCCGACGCCAGGCCTGCGGTGAACCCTGCGGCCGAGCGTCCGAAGCCTGCCGTGAACCCTGCGGCCGAGCGGCCAGAGCCTGCGTGAACCCTGCGGCCGAGCGGCCAAGGCCTACCGTGAATCCTGCGGCCGAGCGGCCAGAAGCCTGTCGTGAACCCTGCGGCCGAACGGCCAAAGCCTGCCGTGAACCCCTGCGGCCGAGCGGCCAAAGCCTGCCGTGAACCCTGCGGCCGAACGGCCAAAGCCTGCCGTGAACCCTGCGGCCAAGTGGCCAGAAGCCTGCCGTGAACCCTGCGGGCCGAGCGGCCAAGGCCTGCCGTGAACCCTGCCAGAGGGCCTGCCGTGAACCCTGCCAAGGCCTGCGGTGAACCCTGCGGCCGAGCGTCCAAAGCCTGCCGTGAACCCTGCGGCCGGACGGCCAAGGCCTGCCATGAACCCTGCGGCCGAGCGGCCAAAGCCTGCCATGAACCCTGCGGCCGAGCGCCAAAGCCTGCCGGTGAACCCTGCGGCCAAAGCCTGCCGTGAACCCTGCGGCCAAGTGGCCAAAGCCTGCCGTGAACCCTGTGGCCGAGCGTCCAAAGCCTGCCGTGAACCCCTGCGGCCGAGCAGCCAAAGCCTGCCGTGAACCCTGCGCCGAGCGGCCAAGGCCTGCCGTGAATCCTGCGGCCGAGCGGCCAAAGCCTGTCATGAACCCTGCGGCCAACGGCCAAAGCCTGCCGTGAACCCTGTGGCCGAGCGGCCAAAGCCTGCTGTGAACCCTGCGGCCGAGCAGCCAAAGCCTGCCGGATGACCTGCGGCCGAGACGCCGAAGCCTGCCGTGAACCCTGCGGCCGAGGGGGCCAGTATCCGAGGGAAATATCTCACTCTTCAGTTCTGCTTCATGCTGTCCATGAAGAATGTGAGTTTTATGAAAATATTGTTGTCTGTTCATAGCTTAGATTAATGTAGTATGTGTACTATTCCTTGCACTTTACTTTGCCTACTGATGTATGCATTCCTGAAGCTATAATACCAAACCAAATTTAGACTATATGACAGTTTCACTTGTTTTGATTGTGATTTAGAGCGATTTCACCGTGTTTTGGCTGTGTACATCGTAGGTTTTAACTTTGATCACGTGACATCAGCATGCGCGCTCTGAATGTTTCGGATGCAGCACGAATTTAACCCTTCATCGTCTCAAATGTTATCAGCGCTTATTGTTGGTGGTTTACCAGCTATTCAGGCAGTTTAATCATTTATTTCTGTGCATTCAAGACAGTATTATATGTGCTATTTGTATATTATTTGCACTTTTGAGACATAATGTTTATTTCTATATTATATTCATTTGTATTGAGTTTAACAATTGTGTATGAATAATTATTATTCATGAGTCCATTTGTTTCTGTTTGTTTTAGAAACCATGAACAAAACTCAAAACTTTTCAGAAAACCATGAACAAACTGTTGAAACAAAGGATTTTGTATCAGAGACACTAAGTACAGTCCTTCTCAGAGGTCACAAGTTTGGGTCTTCTTCCTGACACCTTTTATATTATATATATATATATATATATATATATATATATATATATATATATATATATATATATATATATATATATATATATATATATATATGGAGAAAACCCGCAGCTAACCGTTTACTTGCATTTGATTACCGTGCAGTCTTGCCCTCCGCAAAATGGCGGACGCGTTGACGTATAGCGCGGGCAATCGCTCATCAGACACAGGAAGTGCAATAATCGCTTCGGCTTCTCCGTTGAAAGCAATGGGGTCGCTGTGTCTATTTCTTTTACTGTCTGTTTTTCCCTGGTGAACTCTGAGTGTTTCTTCCTGTGTTTTTTTTTTCCCGTGGATTCTCTTGGACTGTTTATTCTCTTCGTGATTCTTGCTGCCTGTTCCTGGATTGATTTAAACTGTGGACTGATTTATGTGAGTTTGCTGCCTGACTTTATGCCTGTTTTCAGATTACGAGTTGCTTTGTTTACTGTTGTGTTTGCTGATAACGATCCTATGCTTGTTTCCGCCACAGAATGGAAAAAAATAAAAAGGTAATTGCAACGTTTATCTCACAATTCTGACTTTTTCTTCTCACAATTGCAAGGTTACATCTGACTTTATCTTATCAGAATTTCGAGATAAAGTCAAAATTGCGTGATTCATTCATTCCTTAAAGTCGCATGTTCTGAGAGTCAGAACTGCGTGATATAAAGATCAATTTGCATGATATAAAGTCAGAATTGCGTGATAAGACTTTGGTTCAAGTAAAGTTGATCTTATTCACACATTTAGCCTTTTTTCTAAGACGTTACTAGATACGGGCAATAAAGCACATTTTTTAAATTGAAGCAGCTACATGATCTTGACAACAATGGTCAACTACAACATTTTACACAATCGAAACAAAATGGGCAAGTCTGTTTTAATGGCATGCTTACTTGCGAATGTCCAATGTCGTATGGTAACCAGGATAGGGGACCATCTAAAAAAGTTGTATTTTTTTTTCATTTTGTGCAAACAGACAACTACATGTAATTCACCTAAAGTATTTTTCATGTTCCAAAGGGCTGTAGTGCTTTCCTAATGACCAGCTGTGACTTACTACAGGTGACATTTTGACCATACCACAGTTACTGTACATACTATTATCAATATTAATGAAAAAATGCTGTAATTCACCAAAGGATTACCTATAAAGTACTACCTCAAGCTAGCCTTGTTTAGCTGGTACATGAGGTTTCATGGTTGACCAACTGTCCCCGTTCCTGTCAGCCATTATAAAACAATCATGAACAATGCATAAATAATAAACATAATCTAGAATAGTTTTTAAATCATGATTTACATGACAATATACTAAATAAAAGTTATTTGCTTTACAAATGGTTTCATTCTCCCTGTCACTAAAAGCCTACTGTATTTTATATCAGTTTGAATATTTGACATCTACACATAAGATAACATATCACATTTCTATTCATCTAGATAAATCTATTATTGTTGTCATCTAATCAAAGCTGATGAATAAATTACACTGTGATATTATTATAACTTACATTTTCGATAATAATCATTTTGCTTACGCTGACATTGTATTTGTAACATGTTGCAACATCTATGACGCATACCATTCAAATGCAAATTGTGAAAAATGTACACTCTGTAATCACCTCTCAAATGGTTTAGCCTATGTAACAGACAAATGTTACATTACTGCAAAAACAATTGGTTTGCTCTAATCCAAACCGTCTCTCAAGTGACGGTAGCCAATTCAAAAAGTGTACCCAACTGTCCTTGTGGTCTCTCCTATCCTTCATGTTCTCAAAAGCTGTAGTGTCTTTCCCAGTGACCCTGAATGACTTAAAAGAGGGCTACAGGCGTTTTCCTCCATCACCATGTGGCCCAAAAGTACAGAACTGCTCTTTCCTTTTCTGCTCTCGCAGACGCGTCGCCGGATGCACGGCCATCCCTGACTACATGGAGGTCAACATTATGTTAACACAGGTAAGAACAGTCAAATACATATATTGTTTGAGATAAGTGTTCTGCTTGCGACTCAAGTGTAGGCTACTTGCTGACTAGCGGTGGTGGCAGAGTGATCTGAAACGTTTAACATGAACGTGCTTGACGTCACATCCGCAGACAGCGCGGGAAAAGTCCGAACCCGACAGAAAATAGGAAAAATAGGATACAGGCTTATAGGTGCACCCACTGTGAGCGGACAAGGTGTCAGTATGCTCATCAGGAGATGTTTGAGTCATAAATGGTAAAATAAAAAGGCTATTGTTACATTCTATTTTGGGGGAAGAGCTGCCATACAGCCTCTTTAATACAAGTGAAATTTCCACGATAGCTCGCATACTGGTACGTACCATTGTCAATTATGTTTATGAAAAATTAACTGTAAATGAAACTGGGACCAATTTCCCGCATTCCAAAGGCTGGCAGTACTTTCCTGAGTCACCTGACCTGACTTACTAAAGGTGGGATTTTGACTCCCTGACTCCCTAACCCTGCATCCGTCGAGTAAAGTCTGGCAATAAGTTCACAGATCCGACTGGACGCAACTCATTCCAAGGAATATCAAATACTGTAATTCCCCTAAAGATCTCTTTTTCACATTCCAAATGGTGTAGTGCTTTCCTAATGACCAGTGTTACTTAGTACAGGTGAAATTTTGAGCGATATTTCGGTCCACAGCCCTTGGATACCCAGCTCAATAGCGCTCACACTGTCGTGCCACACTGTCGTCCAATGACGTCTTCGCCGCTCCGCTCCCAAAGCATCAACGTTCAAACAAAGACAGTATATACATTTTGACAGTATAATAGCCAGTTCTAATACTGTGCTAGAGTTGTTGTCCCGTAGCTATTTGTAATGGCACGTGCAGGTGGCTAATGCTGAACCTGTAGTTATGTGTAAATTCAGATCCAGAGGCATCGTCTTCATTTGCAGCAACAGTACCCATTTTCTGTCTCCTCCACTGCAGATGCACCGTACTGAGCCTAGAAATCTCGGACGCACCCGTAGCGGCAGCAAAAATTATTTTGCCGCAAAGTGTGGTCTAGCAACTCTCCATAGACGGTTTAGCTGGAATCCCCAACTCTCGCCGGGCCAATCACATCGTGTATAGAGTCAGCGGGCGGGCTTAACAAAATGACGACAGAGTTGCGACGGTCAGAGCCAGCTCGGGCATATTCGGTTTTAAATCGTTCATCCTCGATGCGGCCGGCGCCGCACGCGCTGTTACAAAAAAGCTGTGGCGGAACGATCAACTTGTCATATTTGCCACGCTCGTGCTGTGTCGTCGAGGATAAAGGCTTTACTCCGTGTCAGCGCGTGCTCTGATCGGTGAACGGACCTCCGAATGATCTCCATCACTCCGAAGCACCACTACTCCGCCTCCGTTTCCCTCGTAAGTTGATATTAGTATTTAAACATTTTCTATGATATTACTTTTTTAAAGACACACTGTCTCTTTCTCTCATACACACACAAACACACACATACTGTCTCTTTCTCTCACACATATGTAGGCTAACTTAGTTATAAACTCTTTAGACTTTTAATGATTAGTGTTTTTATTTTTAAAGTTTGTGGGTCGTGTAAAAAACAAAAAAATCCCTTATTTTGGGGATGGATTCCAGGAAATCTCCCTTATTTTCAATGTTCAATGTTGACAGCTGGACTGGATACGGTAAAAGTTTAATATATCAACTTGCTCCGCTGGCGTTGCTCTGATTGGCTTTAGCGCTCTCCAATTGCGTGCAGAGAGAATTTGAAAGACAACCGTTTATCCCGCCCCTCGGATTTAGCCCTGTCAATGAAGAGTTTCCAGACCTAACATCCTGATGTAGGTCTGGCATGCCAGGCTAGCACAGTACAACAAGGTCCACAAGCCCTTGAGGATTCCCAGAAATTAACACCACAACAGCATTTAACAAACGCTGCCATCAGCAGGTCAAAACTTGTTTGCCCATCTGGGTTCAACACCCCCCAACTACCTGTTGACCCCTCACATACATAGTTGAGCCTACAGCACCATCTCAGTGGCCCAACAAAGATAAACACACATTTGGATCCTACACTAACAATTTAATGTTTTAATGTTTTCAGACCCGATGGCAGTGAAAGAGCAAAGACAAGAACTGAAGTGAAAGGTGATGATGCTGTAGTTTGTTTCAGCCTGTTGACACCAGTAAAACGATTTAATGTCTCAATTTACTGAAGATCTCAGACATCACCATAATGAATGAGCTGAAAACAGGGAACTTTTGGAGACAAAGAGGTTTTTCAGCTGCTCAGTTTAACATGATGGCCCTGTACTTTTTAAATGCAGATTGGATAAAAACACAGTGATCACAGTTCACACCTGCAGTGAAGCCCCTCCCACAACAATTCACCAATAAATACTGGGAATATTCCCATCATCCTACAAGAGAAGGACAAACTCCAGGAGTAGCAGCTGAAATCTGTGTGACTGTTAAAGATGGAGTTTATTAAAGAGGAGATTGAAGACATGAGTGATCCAGAACCATCCAGAATAAAACATGAAGATACTGAGGAACAAACAGGTTGGTGTCCATTCTTGATTCTTCATTGTTGATGCTTTGGTAGATGTGAATTAATAAGCAGTATATGGATGATAAATGATAGAGAAATGCATCCAAAAGATCATAACCTTGTTATAGCAGTTGATCAAACAAATTTTACTATATTAACAAGTGAATGACAAAACAAAGTGTCTGCTTGTTTTCTGCTATTAAATAAGGGTTCACTTGAACTGATTCTAACTGTATTTCTGTGTATTTTAGACCAGGTGAGAGTGAAAGAGCAAAGACAAGAACTGAATGAAGTGGAGGAGGAACATCATAACTTTACAATTCAAAGAACAAAAGCCAAAAAGATGCACACCTGCACTCAGTGTGGAAAGAGATTCACACAGAAAGGAAACCTTAACACACACATGAGAGTTCACACTGAGAGAAACCGTATACATGCACTCAGTGTGGAAAGAGTTTCACACAGAAAGGAAGCTTTAACACACACATGAGAATTCACACTGGAGAGAAACCGTATACATGCACTCAGTGTGGAAAGAGTTTCAGCCAGAAAGAAAACCTTAAAACACACATGAGAATTCACACTGGAGAGAAACCATATACATGCACTCAGTGTGGAAAGCAGTTTCAGAAACAAAGGAAGCTTTGAACGAACACATGAGAATTCATACTGGAGAGAAACCATATACATGCACTCAGTGTGGAAATAGTTTCAGACGGAAAGACGACACCTTAATACACACATGAGAACTCACACTGGAGAGAAACCGTATACATGCACTCAGTGTGGAAAATACACTCACCGGCCACTTTATTAGGTACACCTGTCCAACTGCTCGTTAACACTTAATTTCTAAGCAGCCAATCACATGGCGGCAACTTCAGTGCATTTAGGCATGTAGACATGGTCAAGACAATCTCCTGCAGTTCAAACAGAGCATCAGTATGGGGAAGAAAGGTGATTTGAGTGACTTTGAACGTGGCATGATTGTTGGTACCAGAAGGGCTGGTCTGAGTATTTTCAGAAACTGCTAATCTACTGGGATTTTCACACACAACCATCTCTAGGGTTTACAGAGAATGGTCCGAAAACGAAAAACATCCAGTGAGCGGCAGTTCTGTGGGCGGAAATGCCTTGTTGATGCCAGAGGTCAGAGGAGAATGGCCAGACTGGTTCGAGCTGATAGAAGAGCAACAGTGACTCAAATGACCACCCGTTACAACCAAGGTGGGCAGAAGAGCATCTCTGAACGCACAGTGACGTCGAACTTTGAGGCAGATGGGCTACAGCAGCAGAAGACCACACCGGGTGCCACTCCTTTCAGCTAAAGAACAGGAAACTGAGGCTACAATTTGCACAAGCTCATCGAAATTGGACAATAGAAGATTGGAAAAACGCTGCCTGGTCTGATGAGTCTCGATTTCTGCTGCGATATTCGGATGGTAGGGTCAGGAATTTGGCGTCTACAACATGAAAGCATGGATCCATCCTGCCTTGTATACAACGGTTCAGGCTGGTGGTGGTGGTGTCATGGTGTGGGGAATATTTTCTTGGCACTCTTTGGGCCCCTTGGTACCAATTAGAGCATCGTTGCAACGCCACAGCCTACCTGAGTATTGTTGCTGACCATGTCCATCCCTTTATGACCACAATGTACCCAACTTCTGATGGCTACTTTCAGCAGGATAATGTGCCATGTCATAAAGCTGGAATCATCTCAGACTGGTTTCTTGAACATGACAATGAGTTCGCTGTACTCAAATGGCCTCTCACAGTCACCAGATCTCAATCCAATAGAGCATCTTTGGGATGTGGTGGAACAGGAGATCGCATCATGGATGTGCAGCCGACAAATCTGCGGCAACTGTGTGAGTGCCATCATGTCAATATGGACCAAACTCCCTGAGGAATGCTTCCAGCACCTTGTTGAATCTATGCCACGAAGAATTGAGGCAGCTCTGAAGGCAAAAGGGGTTCAAACCCGTTACTCAGCATGGGGTACCTAATAAAGTGGCCGATAAGTGTAGTTTCAAATGGAAAGACCACCTTAATACACACATGAGAACTCACACCGAGAGAAACCGTACGACTGTACTCAGTGTGACAAGAGTTTCAAATATTCAAGAAGTCTAGTGACTCATATTAGAAAGCATTGTTCTGTGTCACAGTGAGCAAATGTTTTGTTGAATTCACATAAAGTAAATGTGTAGTAAGTTAACTAATATACTAGTGTTGCTGCGAAATGCCACAAGATTTGTGTTTTATATTTTGGATATTAAAACAAAAAATAAGGGTAAATAGAAATAATTCTGGGATAACACAGTAACTTTCCACTGTAAGCTCATGTTTACATATGAAATTTTTATTTTCCTCTTATTCTAGAGCATTTGATGTTTTGTATTGATTATCTTTTGAACTTCGAAATTGTAGTAATACATTTACCTGACATAACAAATTGTTATATTTGATTATTCTAACAGACTTTGACTATTTTCATTAGAATATAAAGAAATAGTCAAACATAAACATATATTTAATGATGCACAGATATCATTGAAAAACAGTTTCATTTTATATAGTCAGATGAAATAAGGAGTTAATACATAAGATAAAATGTATTGCATTTAATGAAAAATCCCTTTGCCATGAGAAGACCAAACACATGTAAGACCTTAACCTCTAATCGAGTACCGCCATTGGATCGAATGGGCTCTATGCACGGCGGTATTCCAGTGAAGGTGTAAAGATGCTCGATAACTTCCGCCGATCGTAGAGTCCAAATACAATACCGAGAATATATACTGAATTTTATACTCCATGGTTATCCTAAAGAAACGTTAGTCACAAAAACAGATAAAAACAGACACCCCTCGATTGTGTTTATGCTTCTTTTAAAATTATATTAAATAAACATAACTATATATAAAATTACATCTAAACGTATGTACATTTCGTTTCAAAGACGGGAGGACAGTAAATTTTGAAGACTCCGTTTTCCCCGGTTTTTCTCCGCTTAAATCTCCACAACCGGAAATGGGAAGACATCCTTGCGTCAAATGCAGAACTTATGCGTGCATATAGCCCATTTAGATGGCCTTACAGCTTTACCTTTCACTAAACATATTTAGAATGTATCGAAATCGAAAGATGGCCTTTAAAGTTTTACCTTTCACTAAACATATTTCAGATATATCGAAATTCGTTCTTGCGATTTATACACTCCAGTACAGTAGGTGGCAGTATGCACTTAAAAGTTGGATGCAATCCGCCATTTTTCAAGAGAAGAAGAAGTCTTGCGATTTCCGTATATCTAAATATGTTTAGTGAAAGGTAAAACTTCCGAAATATCAGTGTAAACAATGCGTGATGTAGACGCGCGAGAAGCTCACTTCCGGTGTAACGTCTGGAGACGGTTCAGTTTGGTTCAGTTGGACATCTAAATCAGATCAGTTCGACGGCTGTTAACAAGAGGTAAAAACTATATAAATACTGTTTGTTTTCTCCCACAAACCACTCGTTTCGTGTCTTAGGCCATCAATGTGTACTTACATTTACGAGTCATTAAATCATGTATAATTTGATCTTCTCTGTGCATTCTCTTTTGAGGTGGATCCCCTAAAACTGCATTATATGACTGACAGACAACACCGGTTTAACCGAAAAATGTCAAAATTGAAAATACTGTGGAAACAAAGACACCTACATCTTGGATGCCCTTGAGGTAAGCTAAAACATATCAAAAATTAATTTAAAAGTGAACTATCCCTTTAAATGCCCTGTAGATGGCGATATTGCTGCATTTGTAGCAGAAATGAACAGCTGCAGAATGATGCCCATGATAAATGTAAACATTACATCTCAAATGTATTAAAGACTATACTTAAGCCAAATGTAGTCAAGTATAAAGTAAAATTTGCTAATATCTTTACTCCGTAAAACTACAAAGTAGCCAAAAAGATATTTAAAGATACTGAACCTGATATTTTTTCTTCAATTTGGGCAAAAAGGTTTAAACCCCAAATAATTTATTCTAAAAGCAATCGTCTGTGAAAAAAAACAGGCTCCATGATGCCATCTACTGTTTATCATAGAGGACTATAACAGATGAGAAGCTCGTTCCAGGGACGAAAAGTCTTGGCCAAGAACATGCTCAAGAAAAGGGAATTGTGAATATTTAACTCAGGGACAAAACTTATAAAATGAGCAAGTCCATCATGAATCCATTTTTCAAGGAAATAAACTTTTGAATATAATTTTGGTGATTTTTGGAGTTTTAAAATGATTAGCTACAGGGGGACTTTAAATACTTCACACACCACTGATCCTAGGATGCATTCACAACATTTCAAGTTATTTCTCCTGTGGAACATATGGGATTTGAGAGCTTACAGTGGAGGGAATAATCCAAGCGTTTAATGGTTGTGTTTTGACCACTTTGGATCATGGTTACAATATGCTTTCATTGTGTGGAAAAGAACCACTCAGAGATTCTTCGAACTATTCCAGGACGTCACACGAGAGTCGTCAAAAGACCACCGGTTCTACATTTTACCACAGTTGTTCCTCAAATGAATGTTTGAATAGACATGTGGCGTGGAACTGAGTTGAGCTACTGTAACACAGCAGCACTGCGATGACTGGAAATCACAACTATTAACTGTGACCTGTGATATAATGTTAGCCCCCAGTTCTCTGCATCCACATCTTTCATGTATCAGAGCGGTTTGGAAACAGCCAGGCGAGCACATCCTGAAGGCCCTGTCCTGAGCGCCCACTGATCTCTAGTGTTGTGATTGACTGAGGCGCAGTTCGAATGATGTCATCCATCCTGAACAACGACTTCAGCTCTACAAGAGACATGGTGCACGGAAGATCCCTGAGGAAAGAAATGTAGTAATGGAGTGAGGAGCGATATTATAACTTACTGGAATTATTGAATTAAATCAACAAGAGAGACAGAAGCTGTTTCCATCCACCTATTTTGGGATATCTCATTACATAAAAAAAGACTGGATGGAAACTGATGCACATAAATTCTAAAAATGTGCATTAAAAAATATATATATGTGCTCACTTGATAAGAAGACATGCGCATAAACTATGACGGAAACACATTTACCGAATAAATGTGGCTTTGCCTAAACAGAAGATGTGATTGGATAACTGGACTAACCAGCAGACCAATCAGCATCACAGCATCTGAAATGTTGGTTTGATCATTATGAAGTCTGCCATGAATGATCGCAAGATAACACGACCGCGTTTATTGAGTCTCGCTCAGAATAAACATTCACAGTGGCGTCGCCGAATTCAGCAACTTACATTTATAATAGATTTTTTTGTGCCAAATTCCCAGGAAATAACGATTTTGCTCTCTCTGAACACGTGATGGAAACGATGCAAATGTTTTATGCGAAATTACAATTTTGCGCATACGTTAAAAGATTAAACTTTGGATGTAAACGTAGCTAGTGTGTGACCTCTTGTTGAAGAGTATGAGCACAGTGGCAGCGTGAAGCGGCTCCGCAGAGAGAACAGACAGCAGCTGGACGCAGGACGATGAAATCTGGCCAATGTTGGCACAGTCCACCACAAACTACAAGACATAAAGAACAAATGCATATCAATAGAAATGGACAACATAATCATCCTGTATGTTCCTACAGTCTCTCTCCAGGACTCAAAACAATGAAGAGAAAACCAGCAAACAATCTTCACATCCAGTGGTTGATAATCGATGATTCAACAAACAAAGCAATAACCTTCTGCCATCTGAGTTACTGAGATATTCACTACCAGTAATATGTTTGAAAACACTTCATTGTTCAATATGACAATTTGGTTTTCACACTTTTATATACTAGTAAATTCATAATAATTCACAACAGATGTGGGAATTAAGTAGTGAGGAAAAATGGTAAACAAATCAAACCTCCCTTAAACCTAATAGTACAGAAGCCAAAATAGGGCTATTATATATTTAAAATGTATTTCTCTTATTTCTTGACTTGTTGATACTCACTATAACAGATGTACAATCTAAGTAGTATTTTGGCCAAATGGGCCCCATACAGCCTCCCAACTCTCGTATGGTTATTTTCTTCCTCCGAAATATGAGGTCCGTGAGGTTGGTACCGACCTTGAAAAAAAAAAAAGTAAAGATATTTAACACAATTGATTTTTTTTCTAATCCCCTTTTTGACCAGTCCCCCACTTATTTCCAACACATGCACATAATATATGTGTGTGTGTGTGTGTCTGTGTCTGTGTCTGTGTGTGTGTGTGTGTGTGTGTGTGTATATATACGTATATGTACACTACCGGTCAAAAGTTTAAGATCGGATACGAATTTTTATGTTGTTAAAAGAAGTCTCTTCTGCTCACCAAGGCTGCAATTTTTTTATTAAAAATACACAAAAAACACAGTAATATTGTGAAATATTATGACAATTTAAAATGACTTTTTTATGTTAATATATATTAAAATGTAATTTATTCCTCTGAAAAAAAGCTGAATTTTCAGCATCATTACTCCAGTCTTCAGTGTCACATGATCCTTCACAAATCACTCTAATATGATGATTGTATGCTCCAAAAACATGTATGATTATTATCCATGTTGAAAACAGTTTTTTACATTTTTATTTCAGGATTCTTTGATGAATAGAAAGTTCAAAGAACAGCATTTATTTAATTAGAATCTTTTCTAACATTATAAATGTCTTTACTGTAACTTTTGATCAATGTAACTCATCCTTGATGAATAGAAGTATTGATTTCTTATTTATTTCCCCCCAAAATAAAATACAAATTCTTACTGACCCCAAACTTTTTCAAGGGTAGTGTTTAATGTAACAAAAGCTTTCCATTTCAGATAAAAGCTGTTCTTTTGAACTTTCTATTCATCAAAGAATCCTGAAATAAAAATGTAAAAAACTGTTTTCAACATGGATAATAATCATACATGTTTTTGGAGCATAAAATCATCATATTAGTGTGATTTGTGAAGGATAATGTGACACTGAAGACACTAGTATTTTGTATATTCTTTTTGTAAACATTATTTTATTATTTTACTCCAATGCACTATTTAAAATATTTTATTGCGATTTAAAGAAACTATAAGAATAAGAATAATAATAAACGACAGACCATCTTAATTTACAATGTTATTCCAACTTTTAGGCTACTTTAGTTTTAGATAGCATAAATCAATTTACTTCACTAAAACACACTGTTTACTTCACTAAAACACATTGTAAAATATAACAGAAAGCTTTATTTGACTAGCGGAACAGCATTAGTGTGAAGAGGAGATCAGCTCACTGTGGGAAGAGTGACGGGCGCTTCACCCAAATCCGCATGCGCGTCCATCTGACACAACTGTTAGTCCAGATAAAGAAGTCATATTCATTGACAGTGAGAAATTATAACAAGAAACTATTATATATTTATTAAGGCAGTCAGTCTTGTGTAAACAGCTGGTAAAGGATATTCTGTAGTCGTTTCAGTAAAAGCGTTTTTCCGACTCCAGTTGCACCGAGCAATAAACACATCGCCTCGACCTCTCAGTCTGCTAACAGTTAACGTTACTGTATCAGAGTAAAAGCGATGTTTTAATGATTGCTGTTCTACATACAGGCATTACATGGAGAGATTTCCTGTGTCGCCACGGCAACGATGCTATTTACAAAATAAAAGTCTCCATGTTTCCTGTATGATTATTTTTGAGGATTCATCGCCCCCTCTGGTGAGCTGTAGCAGAATATCTCCCCAAACCCCTGTGAAAGAGTGTTTTGTTGTACTAAATGTACATTTGTTGTGAAGGGTACTTCAAAATATAAGTCTTTTTCTAAACTGCAGGTACAGTTAATTTAATGTGAACGCAAATGGGCCACTAACAGACACTTTCATAACTATGTTTCTTAACACACTTAAATAGACTTTTAAAAAGCAGGCTAGCTATAGGCCTACAAATAATTTAAAAATTAGTTTGACTTTAAAGTACGTATGTTGAATTGTTATGTTTAAAACATTGTCATGCTCAAAAGAACGCTCCACTTATTTTAATGTGTTGACTTACATAAGGCACATGTAAAATAGCCTACTTTAGGATCAAGTAGTCTACATATGTTTTAAATGTATTAAATTGCAACTCACAAATTATTAATTACAAGTGTGTTTAAATACATGACATCCATGATTCATATACATTATATTAAAAGTATATATTAGTCTGCTGCATGTCAATAGAAGATAAGGATGCTTATTCACTCTTAAATTCAATGATTGGATTTAATATATACATTAACTAAAATACATTTTCATTTAATTGCATTTTAAGGTAGTGTGTGTCTTCAGAAGGATCCCAGAGTCTGGAAACAAGTGGATGGTTTATTTTAATGGAGTTTTGGATTGTGTTTTAATGATTGTATGTTTGATAATGCAGCACTAGTAAAAGTAAAGTGAGATTATAGTAGTACAGATTCTATGATCTTACAAACATGGCAAATATGACATCTTGCAATTATTTGACAAGTTGACAAACTATTAGGTGAACCTGAGCTCCTTTTACATGTGTTTTTATGTCCTTTAGATCGAAGCGCCTTCATAATGACTCACATTTATAGCTGGATGGAAATGTTGTGTTTTCTCGGTTTTTCCAGTAACTGAGAATATTAAAGCAGTTTCTGTATGAAATGATTGGCTGAACTCCAGTGATCGTCACTCTTTCAGAGTTTCTCTTCCTCATATATGAGTCTCTCAGTCTCTCTTATTCTCTTCATCTCTCCACTAAACTCAATCTGCTTCACAGGGAAGATGCTGATCATTTTCTACTTCACTCTCCTCACTCTTCTGTCATGTAAGTTATTTCACTACAAACATGTTGTTCTCTCAGGGGTGTCAAAGTTGATTGAAATTAATTATATTTATCATGATTTTTCAGGTGTCAGATCTGCGAAAGTGCTCACACAGAAACCCTCTGTGCTGACAGAACAAAAAGGCAAATCTGTGACTCTGGATTGTAACATTGAAAGGGATGATGGTTATTATGTAAGCTGGTATAAACAGAATCCAAATGCAGCTCCTCAGTTTGTGTTGAGATTCCATCATTCACACAGCTCTCCTGACCAATATGGAGATGGTTTTACATCCAGCCGCTTCACATCTACAGCTCAGTCACAGATTGACTATAGTCTGATCATCAGTAATGTGGATGTTGGTGATTCTGCAGTGTATTACTGTGGCACATGGGACGGCTCTGCTAGTGAGGCCGTATCACAGTGATTCACAGCATGACAAAAACCTCCTCACTGCTCACATTCACTTCTGCTTTTACACACATCTCACTCGTTCTTGAATTTCATACACAATATGTGCAGTTACAGTTTACAGTTACATTAGTATATTTATATCATTTAAATCAAGTGTAACTTTAGAGATGGACTGGTCACCATAGAGGCATGCTGGACATTTATATATTTATTTTTATTCTATATTAATTTATTTAACAGTGAGGAAAATTAAACGTAAAATTTGAACAATAAAATGTATATTTTGATGGATGTATGCATACATTTATTTTGGATATCTGTTTTCTATATTATATATTGAGAAATTATACAGCATATCTGAAAAAAGAAAAGATGTGCACTAGTGACAGATGAAGTATCTAGTGAACTGTGTCTGTGCTTCTCTAATTTCATTCATGAGAAGCATATATAGACTTTAAAAAGTCCGTAATACACATTCAAATATCACAGTGACTCATTTAAATATATACAGTATGGAAAGTTTTCAGACCCCCTTGAATTTTTCACACTTTGTTATATTGCAGCCATTTGCTAAAATCATTTAAGTTAATTTTGTTCCCACATTATTGAGCACACAGCACCCCACATTGACAGAAAAACACAGAACTGTTGACATTTTTTGCACATTTATTAAAAAAGAAAAACTGAAATATCACATGGTCCTAAGTATTCAGACCCTTTGCTGTGACACTCATTAACTCATCCTTGAGATGGTTCTACACATAGACATCATATAGGTAGACGCCCTATCGACCGCTACTGTCTATTGGCACGGACGAGAATTAGAGCCGCCATCTTAAACCGGTCATCCGCTCCGCTCAGTGTAATCTGAATGGCAGGTGAAATGAGCTGTCAACGCATTAAATTAATCATATCTCACTGAATACTGAACTGATTTTCACACGTTTTGTTTTTTTTTTTTTGCTGCAAAGGTCATTCATGTAGCTATGATACAGAACACGTGGTTCGGCGTATTTTAATATCCATAGTAGGTTTAACAGTAATATAATATTCTGATATAAGATATACAGTGACCAGACACAATATGTGTGATGAAGGATATAATGTATTTTATAAATCACACACTAAGAAGCAGAAACAGATAGTAGCAGTAAAGTAAGATATTTTAATAAGTTGAAGAAACAATTTATGATTGGCACACGCACACACATACACGCGAACACTCTCTCTCTCCACACACACACACACGCACACACTTTCACACACAGAGAACGCAGCCACCGAATCCACCGAACGCAGCCACCTGTAATAAAAATTGAGAAGAAGCTTTTCAACGTGTTTGCACAGCCTGGTCTCATTGTTAATACGTAGGTATTTTACGTTTTTGCAAAGATAGAAAACGTACTTTTTAGTACGTTTTGATAGATGCTGAAACGTATAATATGGACGTATCTGCAACATTTAAACGTAACATTATTACGTTTTTACAGCTAAAAAACGTAAACTGTTTACGTATATTCTATATCATACAGATATCTGTATAATTTCCCTTTTTACCATTTTATAGATAAATGTAAGATCTCGTAACCCTAATCCCAAACCTAAACATACCCATTTTATACATAATATAAAAAAAGGATAAAACGGTGTTGGGAAAGGGCAGTTTATTAACAATATAACGTTAGCATTAAAATCTATTTTGAGCCACCAATCCTACTCCTACCCCTAAACCTACCCATAACAATTCCTTAAAACTAACATATAACAAACTACAATTATAAAGAAAAACATAACTAACAAACAAGTATAATCACAATAATTTATTTATTGCGAAAATGTCAAAACCGATACCAAAAGCCGTTCACATGATGATGCGTTGCGGTCGCAGTCTTCTCTGGCAGTATTGTAATAGTTTTGTATGAAGTACGGAGCAGAAATGAAATTATAATCAATGAAAATGTTAATCTGGCTTACGGTTCGCCGCTTCAATGATTAACCAACCGTCTCACAGTCCTTCATGTCGCAATCTGTGACGAAGCAGGGAAGAGCCAATGAACGTTTGATATCACTGCCGTAAAATATGACGTATCGCTTCTCAAGGGCGCATTTTTTGAATTTGAATTCATAACCAGCCCCGCGTTTGACATGTACGGTCGCTGCTGAGAATGGAGGAGACGAAGATCACGACAGGATAAGAGGCTGAATTAGGAGTTGTTTCTTGCATACAACTATGGATTCTAAAGATTTGGATTACATCAACCTAATAAAATTGATGTCTTTTGTGAATTTTGTTGTGTTTTTTATAGGAGAAAACGCTTTATGTGTCTCAAGGTAAATAAACTATTACAAAACGGTTAAACGAGTAACGTTAAAGAATGTATTTTTAAGGTTTTATATTGTATTGTTTAACACCATGCAGGCGAAACGAGCAAAATGTTAATATTTATGAGTATTATATCAATAAATGCGACTAAAAACTTAATTAATAAGACCGTGGAATGCAATAGGGTCAAAACATAATGCTACGATATTAATATGAATAAATTGTGATACATCATACGTACAAATGTGTACGTCGGTGGATTTGTTCATACGTAAATAAATGACGTTTTTGTGCTGTCAATACGTAAATATTTTACGTTTTAATACTGTAAATACGTCTGTATTATACGTTTCTGCGCATATAAAACGTAATTATACATACGTAAGATAGAACGACACTTTACGTACAAATGCATACGTATTCTCATGAGATCACGTTGCAACCTTCAGAAGGATCCCAGAGTCGGAAACAAGTGGATGGTTTATTTTAATGGAGTTTTGGATTGTGTTTTAATGATTGTATGTTTGATAATGCAGCACTAGTAAAAGTAAAGTGAGATTATAGTAGTACAGATTCTATGATCTTACAAACATGGCAAATATGACATCTTGCAATTATTTGACAAGTTGACAAACTATTAGGTGAACCTGAGCTCCTTTTACATGTGTTTTTATGTCCTTTAGATCGAAGCGCCTTCATAATGACTCACATTTATAGCTGGATGGAAATGTTGTGTTTTCTCGGTTTTTCCAGTAACTGAGAATATTAAAGCAGTTTCTGTATGAAATGATTGGCTGAACTCCAGTGATCGTCACTCTTTCAGAGTTTCTCTTCCTCATATATGAGTCTCTCAGTCTCTCTTATTCTCTTCATCTCTCCACTAAACTCAATCTGCTTCACAGGGAAGATGCTGATCATTTTCTACTTCACTCTCCTCACTCTTCTGTCATGTAAGTTATTTCACTACAAACATGTTGTTCTCTCAGGGGTGTCAAAGTTGATGAAATTAATTATATTTATCATGATTTTTCAGGTGTCAGATCTGCGAAAGTGCTCACACAGAAACCCTCTGTGCTGACAGAACAAAAAGGCAAATCTGTGACTCTGGATTGTAACATTGAAAGGGATGATGGTAATTATGTAAGCTGGTATAAACAGAATCCAAATGCAGCTCCTCAGTTTGTGTTGAGATTCCATCCTTCACACAGCTCTCCTGACCAATATGGAGATGGTTTTACATCCAGCCGCTTCACATCTACAGCTCAGTCAAAGATTGACTATAGTCTGATCATCAGTAATGTGGATGTTGGTGATTCTGCAGTGTATTACTGTGGCACATGGGACAGCTCTGCTAGTGAGGCCGTATCACAGTGATTCACAGCATGACAAAAACCTCCTCACTGCTCACATTCACTTCTGCTTTTACACACATCTCACTCGTTCTTGAATTTCAATACACAATATGTGCAGTTACAGTTTACAGTTACATTAGTATATTTATATCATTTAAATCAAGTGTAACTTTAGAGATGGACTGGTCACCATAGAGGCATGCTGGACATTTATATATTTATTTTTATTCTATATTAATTTATTTAACAGTGAGGAAAATTAAACGTAAAATTTGAACAATAAAATGTATATTTTGATGGATGTATGCATACATTTATTTTGGATATCTGTTTTCTATATTATATATTGAGAAATTATACAGCATATCTGAAAAAGAAAAGATGTGCACTAGTGACAGATGAAGTATCTAGTGAACTGTGTCTGTGCTTCTCTAATTTCATTCATGAGAAGCATATATAGACTTTAAAAAGTCCGTAATACACATTCAAATATCACAGTGACTCATTTAAATATATACAGTATGGAAAGTTTTCAGACCCCCTTGAATTTTTCACACTTTGTTATATTGCAGCCATTTGCTAAAATCATTTAAGTTAATTTTGTTCCCACATTATTGAGCACACAGCACCCCACATTGACAGAAAAACACAGAACTGTTGACATTTTTTGCACATTTATTAAAAAAGAAAAACTGAAATATCACATGGTCCTAAGTATTCAGACCCTTTGCTGTGACACTCATTAACTCATCCTTGAGATGGTTCTACACATAGACATCATATAGGTAGACGCCCTATCGACCGCTACTGTCTATTGGCACGGACGAGAGTTAGAGCCGCCACCTGTAAACCGGTCATCCGCTCCGCTCAGTGTAATCTGAATGGCAGGTGAAATGAGCTGTCAACGCATTAAATTAATCATATCTCACTGAATACTGAACTGATTTTCACACGTTTTTTTTTTTTTTTTTTGCTGCAAAGGTCATTCATGTAGCTATGATACAGAACACGTGGTTCGGCGTATTTTAATATCCATAGTAGGTTTAACAGTAATATAATATTCTGATATAAGATATACAGTGACCAGACACAATATGTGTGATGAAGGATATAATGTATTTTATAAATCACACACTAAGAAGCAGAAACAGATAGTAGCAGTAAAGTAAGATATTTTAATAAGTTGAAGAAACAATTTATGATTGGCACACGCACACACATACACGCGAACACTCTCTCTCTCACACACACACACACGCACACACTTTCACACACAGAGAACGCAGCCACCGAATCCACCGAACGCAGCCACCTGTAATAAAAATTGAGAAGAAGCTTTTCAACGTGTTTGCACAGCCTGGTCTCATTGTTAATACGTAGGTATTTTACGTTTTTGCAAAGATAGAAAACGTACTTTTTAGTACGTTTTGATAGATGCTGAAACGTATAATATGGACGTATCTGCAACATTTAAACGTAACATTATTACGTTTTTACAGCTAAAAAACGTAAACTGTTTACGTATATTCTATATCATACAGATATCTGTATAATTTCCCTTTTTACCATTTTATAGATAAATGTAAGATCTCGTAACCCTAATCCCAAACCTAAACATACCCATTTTATACATAATATAAAAAAGGATAAAACGGTGTTGGGAAAGGGCAGTTTATTAACAATATAACGTTAGCATTAAAATCTATTTTGAGCCACCAATCCTACTCCTACCCCTAAACCTACCCATAACAATTCCTTAAAACTAACATATAACAAACTACAATTATAAAGAAAAACATAACTAACAAACAAGTATAATCACAATAATTTATTTATTGCGAAAATGTCAAAACCGATACCAAAAGCCGTTCACATGATGATGCGTTGCAGTCGCAGTCTTCTCTGGCAGTATTGTAATAGTTTTGTATGAAGTACGGAGCAGAAATGAAATTATAATCAATGAAAATGTTAATCTGGCTTCGGTTCGCGCTTCTCCATTTCAAATGATTAACCAACCGTCTCACAGTCCTTCATGTCGCAATCTGTGACGAAGCAGGGAAGAGCCAATGAACGTTTGATATCACTGCCGTAAAATATGACGTATCGCTTCTCAAGGGCGCATTTTTTGAATTTGAATTCATAACCAGCCCCGCGTTTGACATGTACGGTCGCTGCTGAGAATGGAGGAGACGAAGATCACGACAGGATAAGAGGCTGAATTAGGAGTTGTTTCTTGCATACAACTATGGATTCTAAAGATTTGGATTACATCAACCTAATAAAATTGATGTCTTTTGTGAATTTTGTTGTGTTTTTTATAGGAGAAAACGCTTTATGTGTCTCAAGGTAAATAAACTATTACAAAACGGTTAAACGAGTAACGTTAAAGAATGTATTTTTAAGGTTTTATATTGTATTGTTTAACACCATGCAGGCGAAACGAGCAAAATGTTAATATTTATGAGTATTATATCAATAAATGCGACTAAAAACTTAATTAATAAGACCGTGGAATGCAATAGGGTCAAAACATAATGCTACGATATTAATATGAATAAATTGTGATACATCATACGTACAAATGTGTACGTCGGTGGATTTGTTCATACGTAAATAAATGACGTTTTTGTGCTGTCAATACGTAAATATTTTACGTTTTAATACTGTAAATACGTCTGTATTATACGTTTCTGCGCATATAAAACGTAATTATACATACGTAAGATAGAACGACACTTTACGTACAAATGCATACGTATTCTCATGAGATCACGTTGCAACCTTCAGAAGGATCCCAGAGTCGGAAACAATTGGATGGTTTATTTTAATGGAGTTTTGGATTGTGTTTTAATGATTGTATGTTTGATAATGCAGCACTAGTAAAAGTAAAGTGAGATTATAGTAGTACAGATTCTATGATCTTACAAACATGGCAAATATGACATCTTGCAATTATTTGACAAGTTGACAAACTATTAGGTGAACCTGAGCTCCTTTTACATGTGTTTTTATGTCCTTTAGATCGAAGCGCCTTCATAATGACTCACATTTATAGCTGGATGGAAATGTTGTGTTTTCTGGTTTTTCCAGTAACTGAGTAATATTAAAGCAGTTTCTGGTATGAAATGATTGGCTGAACTCCAGTGATCGTCACTCTTTCAGAGTTTCTCTTCCTCATATATGAGTCTCTCAGTCTCTCTTATTCTCTTCATCTCTCCACTAAACTCAATCTGCTTCACAGGGAAGATGCTGATCATTTTCTACTTCACTCTCCTCACTCTTCTGTCATGTAAGTTATTTCACTACAAACATGTTGTTCTCTCAGGGGTGTCAAAGTTGATGAAATTAATTATATTTATCATGATTTTTCAGGTGTCAGATCTGCGAAAGTGCTCACACAGAAACCCTCTGTGCTGACAGAACAAAAAGGCAAATCTGTGACTCTGGATTGTAACATTGAAAGGGATGATCGTAATTATGTAAGCTGGTATAAACAGAATCCAAATGCAGCTCCTCAGTTTGTGTTGAGATTACATCCTTCACACAGCTCTCCTGACCAATATGGAGATGGTTTTACATCCAGCCGCTTCACATCTACAGCTCAGTCAAAGATTGACTATAGTCTGATCATCAGTAATGTGGATGTTGGTGATTCTGCAGTGTATTACTGTGGCACATGGGACGGCTCTGCTAGTGAGGCCGTATCACAGTGATTCACAGCATGACAAAAACCTCCTCACTGCTCACATTCACTTCTGCTTTTACACACATCTCACTCGTTCTTGAATTCAATATACAATATGTGTAGTTACAGTTTACAGTTACATTAGTATATTTATATCATTTAAAGTGTAACTCTACAGATGGACTGTCACCATAGAGGCATGCTGAACATTTATTTTTTAATAATTTATTTACCATTGGGGAAAATTAAAATGTATACATGCGTTCACTTTGGATATATCTGTTTTCTATATTATATATTAAGCAAATATACAGCATATCTGAAAATAGAAAACATGTGCACTAGTGACAGCTGAAGTATACTGTGACCCTAACACACTTTTTCATTTAATTAAATTTCAATCACGAGAAGTGTATTATTATAGACTTTTAAAAAAGCCTAATACCATAATACATTTTCAAATATCACAGAGACTCATTTTAGAATGAATATTAACATGTATTAAATATATTAAAACTATATTACAAAGAAAAGAAACCTGATTCATTTTAAAATTGTTGTATTACAGTCATTCTCAGTCGATTGAACACATTTCTCACTGACTCACTCGTATCTTATAGCCCAACAGTTCATGAAGCTCTGTATTTTTAAAAAGTAAATATCATCAAATCTACAGGCGTGTTCTCTATTGATTTCAGAACATATTCAGCTATAGACATATACTAGTGAAAATGCATTTTATCATAAAGTTCTTAAATGAGCAGTTTAATATATGTTTTCCCCTAACTTTCTCAAAATTACAAATGTGTATAGTAAAATGCTCATAAAAGTGGAATGTCATATAAACACTGGATCTGTTTCAGTTTCTCTCAAGAAGATTGATTTATTACATGATGATTTAGGATGATTTCTCATTACATACCTTCTACATCTCTTCACTCTTCTTTCGTCCCTTCCTTTTGACTTTTTACAATTTCTCCTCTTATTCTTTCCACGACACCAATGTCCTCCACTTCACCCATCTCTTCTCGCTCTCCTTTTCTTAAACTCTCTCCTCTTCATCTCTTTCTACCCGTTTCACTCTTCCTCTCCCATTTCTCAACTCTCTTCCACTCCTCCACCTTTCTTTTCCCCTCTTATACTTATTCTTATATTTTATTTGCTTCTTTTGAAAATAGTTTTTATTAGTGCTGTCAAACGATTAAAATATTTAATCGCGATTAATCGCATTAATGTCATAGTTAACTCGCAATTAATCGCACATTTTTATCTATTCTTAATGTCTTTTGATTTCTTTTTGTTACATTTTTTTCTCATTTTAATGCTCTTATCAACATGGAAAAGTGGATTGGCTTGTTTAGTGCAAATGTTTTTTTTTTAATTATTATTATTGAAAATAACATTGGAATAGTGTTCAATTTCACTCTAACATATATAGCCTAAATAATCTCTCACACAATGCAACACTGTCCATCAATAAAAGGGTGAAAGAAATACTGACGAGGTCCTGATATTGACGAGGGGGTGGAGAATTTGCATCATCTGTGTTTGTGTGTGTGTTTGCTTGGCCATCATCAAGTGGTGTTTCAGGCTGGACGTGCTGCGATGATGATAGCTCAGTTCATAATGACAAAACATACAGATCGCTTTGGTCTTGTCAATGGGACAATTTGGCAACTTTTTAAAAGTAAACTTTACATTCAGAATCTCATTGGCATCCATTTCGGCGTCTCGCGCTCGTCATCCACTCAAAACATAACGTTACTATTTGGCCGGCTCGCAAGCTGAAACGAGTGTGTGCGGCACAAAACGTCCTCGACACTATCGCTCTGAAACCCATTCATTTCAATTGCTTGCGCCGCGCGAGGACGTTTCGTTGCTTCTTCGACCAAAGCGCAAGCGGATCTAGCTAAGACCGGAAACAAAACAACAGGCACGCCGCACACACTCGTTTGGGCTTGCGAGCCGGCTTTGAGTGGATGAAGAGCGCGAGACGCTGAAATGGATCAGGAACGCATGCCGCGTCCTGTTGCAAAAGTATGTGAAAAAACTACAAAGTTTGCTAGGACAAAAAGATCGTTAATCGCGCGATAAAAAAATTAACGCCGTTAAAATGGGTTTGCGTTAACGCCGTTAATAACGCGTTTAACTGACAGCTCTAGTTTTTATCATTGATACAATTGTGATAGCGGAGTAAACAATTAGAAAAACTGCATTTCCTGCATTAGAAAAACTTTAACCAGTTTTCCTCAGTGATGAAGTGAGAAGCTCATATTATGTAGTTGGTCAGATGTGGGCGTGTCTATTGTATGAGGTGGGCGTGTCTATTTTACAGGTGTGGGCGGGTCTTTCAGTGGCTCCTCCCTCTCAGAGATCTTGACTGTCTTAAAGTTTCTCTCTCTGATCATCTCAGCATTATTCTACAGCTCTGCTCATCTTTACACGTCACACGGACCAAATCACAAGATGATCTCAATAATCTGTGCTTTCTTTACTCTTCTAACCTGTAAGTTTTCATCATTTCTGATGTCAGATTGTTAAAGTGTTTTGGCACAATCTCATATAAGGATGTGTTTATTCTGCAGGTGTCAGTGGAGTGACTGTAGTGACTCAGAGTCCATTAATCACAGTCAATAAAGGAGAAACAGCCAAACTGGACTGTAATCTGGGGACAGTCACTGAATCTGCTGCTAGATGGTACAAACAGACTCCAGGAGGAGTTCCTCAATATGTGTTAAGATTTCATCATAGCTGGAGCTCTCCATCATACGGATCTGGTTTCTCTGCTCCTAAATTCACATCAACACATTCATCTAAATCAGATTATAGTCTGATCATCAGTAATGTGGATGTTGGTGATTCTGCAGTGTATTACTGTCAGACATGGGACAGCTCTGCTACTGAGGTCGTATCACAGTGATTCACAGCATGACAAAAACCTCCTCACTGCTCACATTCACTTCTGCTTTTACACAACAGATGATAAGAGCACTACTTCACTTCTCTGATCCATGATAATTAACCTAATTTACTAACTACAACTTTACTATTCTGTCCCGTAAGAAAAATATGTTTATCAACATATATACGTGAAGTTATTAACATAATTTCGGGAGGAGTACGCCCATCTAATCTTCTAATTATAGGTATAAAGACAGCCTCTTATCATTTCTTGTGGTCAGTTCTTTCGGCATCCCTCCTCCTCCTCTTCTCCTCCTTTTGTACCATATTTTTCGGTGTAATAGGAGGCAATCAGAGCTCGAGGAGCATGTCCTCTTTCAGCCCCTCTATAGCGACAGCAGGCCAAATCCGTTCTCCACTTACGCTGAGATTATATGGACTCACAAACTCGTGAAATGTGCAGGTCTTCTGAAGCCACAGCAGTTTCTCATCTCTGGTCCTCAGGTGTAAAGGCACACTTTCTTGAAGTGACCATCGCATGTGTCCTTCACTAATAGACTTACAGTATGTGATGGACTCAGTTGTTCACTTTCATTTGAAACGCCCGACAAACGGCATCTCCTTCCCAAAGTGAATTCACTCAGCTCTATGTAAATCACCAGTTTCTCTGCTCGTTTTATCTGTTCATTCAACCAGACAAGAGCATTACCAGCAAATCATCAGGGAATCGTCATCTGTACATGAACAATAATAAAGGAGCAATGCAATGAATGAAAAATTCAGTCAAATGGGAAAAAAACTAAACAAATTTAACATACAAAATAAAGCAAAATCAGTGCTTAGTGAAATTTGTGACCGTTCCAGATTTCGATTATTTCAGAACATCAGATGTTTGTTTTTTTGTAAAACAATAAACTTGCATTTTATACTTGCAAGAAGTATTTTAATAAGAAAGTACTACTGTTATTCCCCATTGCATTTTAGCACACAGTCTCACACCAGCTCAGAGATCCACTGGTTGACGATCACACATTGACCTGATTGGTTACAAGGAGTTTGCGACGTCAGAAACACCCAGCGATTTCAAACTGCGTTTTTGAGACTGTTGATTCACTGCAGTTTTAATTGAATCAGATAAACGGTAGCCAGTGCAAATTTGCCAGCACGGTCTCTCTTCTTTGTGGCCATTGTTTCCTAGCACCTGCTAGGGATCGCTCCACATGGAGTCCTGCCCTTTTTTTACACGCACTTCAATGTCTTGTAGGCCCCCTCTTAGGCCCTGTTTACACGAGAATGATTCCGTGTGAAAACGTAAAAATATTTTATCGGATGTGCCTTTCGTTTACACGGCGACGGCGTTTTGAGGCTTAAAAACGCAAAAAAGTGAAACCACCCTCCAGAGTGGAAATCTTAAAAACGCTCCACCGCCGCGTTCCCGTGTAAACGGTAGAAACGCAAAAGTCTGCTTGACAGTGAAGGTTGTCGCAGGCGCGTGGACTTGGTGTTGTTGTAGTATGCAATCCTAGCCACCTGAAGTGCATACTACATTGAATTTCACACACTTTTCCGTCACCATTTGCACGCGGATTTCCCACACAAAACGCTCGTCTAAACGCAGAATAAAAAGTGATGGCGCAACGCCACTTTTGCGTTTTCTCTTTAGAATCGTTTCCGTGTAAACATAGCCTTAGGCAGGCCAAATTTATATTTTGTCCAAAGACAATTTAAAATGGCATTTACAGTTTTACTGACTTAAAAGGAATGTTGTTGTACTATGCTGGAGTAAAGTTCATAAATGGTCATTCTTTCCCATAGGAATTTGTAAAACTATGTTGTGTGGACTCTGTGCCTCTAAGGCTACGTTCACACTGCAGGGCTCAATGTTCAATTCCAATTTTTTGAAAAAATTCAATTTTTTTGCAAGGCCGTTCACATTTCCAATTAAATGCGACCTTTTGTGATCTCCTGTGTGAACGTGAAATGACCCAGAACCCGCATGCGCAGAAGAGTACTCAACAGTCAACGACGTCACTTGTTATTTGCGGAAGTAGCTAAATGGAGGATGTCTTACAGTGGAGCTCGTTTAGCAACATTAAAGTTATTTTCACAACAGAGCCAGCACACTTACAATCTTCTCGTTTTAAGAAGAAAATTAAACAAAGAAACATGTGGGTGCGGTGTCGCAGCCAGGAGTGGTGGGATACTGATGTGATTGACTTCACTGATACAGAATTCATCAGTAACTTCCGAATGACCAGATCCACCTTCGATTATGTTTGTGAGCGCCTCCGATCAACTCTGTCCCGGGAAGAGACACGTCTGCGGCGGCCCATAACAGTGCAGAAACGCGAGTGTATTGCGAGCTACAGGTGCGTGCAATGACGTACGTGTTCGGATATATGTGACCTGGTCGTTCAAGATTGAAGTCGCATTTCAAAAGATCGGATACATATCGGATTTGGACCACATACCCAAGTGGCCTGGGTCGCATTTGAAAAGATCGGATCTGTGTCGTTCAGACTGTCATGAAAAAATCAGATACAGGTCACATATGGGCAAAAAAATCGGAAAATTAGGTCGTTTCAGCCTGCAGTGTGAACTAAGTGAGTTCGGGGGCATGTTCCCCCGCAAGAAAAAATGTACATTTTAAGATTAAATGCATCAATCTCGTGCTCTCTGAGAGATCAAACAGAGCTTCAACCCATGAACTGCTCGTTGAACAAAAGAAAAAGCATTAATTTGTACCAGGACAATAAAGAGGGCTCAAACATCTTTTTAGTTATGAGAGTCTCAATCTGCATTACATTATTAATGGTGTTTTAGGATGCCAAACAATTATTATAATAGTGTAATAATGATTTATAAAATTATTCCAATGACGTTTATAGCTGGATGGAAATGTTGTGTTTTCTCTGTTTTTCCAATGAAGTAACTGAGAATATTAAAGCAGTTTCTGTATGAAATGATTGGCTGAACTCCAGTGATCGTCACTCTTTCAGAGTTTCTCTTCCTCATATATGAGTCTCTCAGTCTCTCTATTCTCTTCATCTCTCCACTAAACTCAATCTGCTTCACAGGGAAGATGCTGATCATTTTCTACTTCACTCTCCTCACTCTTCTGTCATGTAAGTTATTTCACTACAAACATGTTGTTCTCTCAGGGGTGTCAAAGTTGATGAAATTAATGATATTTATCATGATTTTTCAGGTGTCAGATCTGCGAAAGTGCTCACACAGAAACCCTCTGTGCTGACAGAACAAAAAGGCAAATCAGTGACTCTGGATTGTAACATTGAAAAGTATGAGGGTTATTATGTAAGCTGGTATAAACAGAATCCAAATGCAGCTCCTCAGTTTGTGTTGAGATTCCATCATTCACTCAGCTCTCCTGACCAATATGGAGATGGTTTTACATCCAGCCGCTTCACATCTACAGCTCAGTCACAGATTGACTATAGTCTGATCATCAGTAATGTGGATGTTGGTGATTCTGCAGTGTATTACTGTGGCACATGGGACGGCTCTGCTAGTGAGGCCGTATCACAGTGATTCACAGCATGACAAAAACCTCCTCACTGCTCACATTCACTTCTGCTTTTACACACATCTAACTTCTTGAATTCAATATGCAATATGTGCAGTTACAGTTTACAGTTACATTAGTATATTTATATCATGTGTAACTCTAGAGATGGACTGGTCACCATAGAGGCATGCTGAACATATATTTATTTTTTAATAATTTATTTAATAGTGGGGAAAATTAAAATCTATAGACCTTATGCACCAGAGAAACGTGGGCGCCGTCATCTTTAGAATATTGTCTTTGAACTTCCGGTTTCCCGGTCGCTCTGTATATTTCTATGGCATCGCTGTCGAGGAGTAATTAGCTGGTGAAGTGGATTTACTTATTGTAGAGTTAACTAAAGTTGTCATGAGCATTGCAATGTTTATTATAAGCATTGTAATGCAGATGTCTTAACAAATGTCAACCGGGAATTTTTTTACGAGTAGTTTATTCATATATACCTATGCAAGATCGCTGTGAAAATACAGACCGGAAGTCAAAAGCAGTGCTCGAATTGAGGGGGGCTGGGGGATGCGGGACCCCCATAAGGAGTAAAAAATAGAATTAGGAGATCCCTCAGATATTTTTATTTTAGTAAAAAATAATAATAACAAATCTGATTAAATGCATGCAATGGATAAGGTACATTTCGTGAATTGATTATTTATAATATTTTTTTAAGTTGGCTAGTTGCCATGTCGCTTTAAAATGTAAACGCCCGCCCCACATCTGCGCATGACATCGTTGACTGACAGGACTGTTTGATTGGCGCCGCTTGAAGCTAATTTTAACTTTTAAAAACTGTAGAAAGATAAACCTCCACCCTGAGGTCGGGAAAGAGAAAGCTTCTTACCGACTTTTACTGAGGGGTAATTGTTTCTCTTTATATATCTTTCTACTTTATATCTACCCACACCATATCGGGGCTTCTGTATTCCTTGCGTAAATTGGAAACATTTAGGCTTAAGTTACTTTTTCTTTTTTCATTATTAATAGTCCTGGTTCTACGAGAGTGCTAGAGATCTCGACGGAGATGGATAACAGTTTTTCAGTAAAGGGAGCGAATCGTTGTGTGCTTTCTAATTTCTATTCAGAATTTGTATAAAACTTGTTTTTCATGCTGCAGGATCAATGGCCGCGTAAACACAAAGTTTTGGGAATTACATACGCATTTCTGCGGGATTTACTCTTGAAATAGCAATAATTGACATCGATTGGCATGGCATTGTTTGTTTCTGAATAAAGCAGCCTTTTTTACTGAAATGGTCGTTGAATAGTTGCTGACCTACTGAGTGCTTTTCCGCCACCTACTGGACGTAACTATGTAAAAATCGCATGTGCTGAAATAGTTGAAAAATCCCCACCATCTATGTTTAATATCTAATAAACAAGTTTCATCTATTTAATCAAGTCTTTTGGAACAAACATTATTACCACAGTGTCACATAATTCACATTAATCATCCAGTTGTTTTTAGGTTAAAAACTACATTGGTAAATAAAGCCATATTATTCTGTTGGATGTACACTTCTGTTCAAAAGTCTCTTCTGCTCACCAAGCCTGCATTGATTTAATGCAAAATAAAGTAAAAACAGTAATTTTATTAAATATTATTACAGTTTAAAATAATAATACAATAAAATATTGTTTATTTCTGTGATCAACTTTCTATTGATCAAAAAATCCTGAAAAATTATATGTTTATTACATAAATGTTTGTTGATCATCAGATCATCATACTACTATTAGAATGATTTCTGACGGATCATGTGACACTGAAGACTGGAGTAATGATGCTGAAAATGTGTGAAAATTCTGCTGCCCTCTAAATCCAGTATTACTTTAGTAAGTAATTTGAAAGAATAATTATATCATAGCTTATATATACTAAATATATACCAAAAAAAAAATTGGGGACCCCCCAAAAGACTTGACTCAATTCGAGCACTGGTCAAAAGACAACGAGCGCTAGAGGCCTGCATTTCAGCCCGGGCTTCGGGCCAAATTTTCACGTCATAGTTCACACGCGGGCCGGGCCTCGGGCCTGTTTTATCCTTCTTATAGCCTATTTTTTATATTAATTAAAATAAAATATGACAAGATGACTATTGAAAAGCAAACATAGAAAGATGTTTTATAAGCTATCACACTGACATATGACTTTACCGGCGGCGCGATCGGCTCGTTCTGTTTTTATTGTCCCGCCAGCAGCAGAAGTAGTGAACGTTGTAAAAAGTGCTCCCCTTTGGCACATGGACTCTTCCAGTCACCCCTGTCATTCAGTGAGAAATGGACTATTCTAAAACTTTCCACCGGAGTTTGCGAAGTGACGGGAAAGAGAGTAGGATAACGAAGGGAAAAGTAGATCGGCTGAATAAGTGTATATAGTTTTATATTGAGATACAGTGCATTAGCCAAAATCGGAGGAGTTTTATTGATTGTGCGTGTGCGTGCATCACACTGTAAGTAATCCTAATTGTTGAACATGCTCAGTGATTGCTAAGTCGCCTGTATCTGTGTTTACATGGTTAAAGTTGTTTACTTAGTTATTTTCTACTGCTGTTTTCTACTGGTATTCATGTATATTGATGTCATTCGTTTAATAGTTATAGTTTTTCTTGTCTCGAATGCATGCTCGTATATCATGTCCCGCACATGCGCTCTGTTGTTTACCTCTCGACTCGACCGCACATGCAGCAGTAGCCATGCTCGCATGCACAGCGCGTGTACAACATTCGCGTACACATTCGTTCCCACTCTTTGAAGTATATTATCATAGAGATTGTATTGTTATTTCACCTCTATTTGTCAGTATTGTACCAAATAAGTTCATTTATATTGTTGAGTTATATATGTTTATATATATTTCTATCTGTATTTTGTATTTACAGAACCACACATTTATGCACCTTTATTAAACCAACGATTTGGTATATATCCTGAGTGAGACATCATTGTTCTGGCTGGACAAACTGTAGCCTTCAGCCAAACTAGAACTAGCAATTAGAGTGAATATTCACAAGAGTTTTCAAGCGTGACTTCAGCGCAGCTGGAAAAAGTATGACTGGATTAAAACCTTCAACAGTGGATGCTGTGATTTTTCTTCACGATGCTCCGTAAGAGAGAATGTTTTTAGCCATGTTAGGAGGTTGTCTTGTTGTTTATTGTTTGATTGGACTTTAGTTTCATGAGAAACTATTGGAAATACGAATGGCTATGTTCTGTAGTGAAGACTTGATATTTGAGGTAAGATGGCATTTGTTTAGATGGCATTCTCTGTATTGTATTGTAAACACATTTAGTTTGCGAGCGCTGTTGCGACTGAGCAGCAGAGCAGTTTGCCTCAGCTTTTCAAAAATGACAATAAACGTTTAACAAACGTTTAAACTAACGTTAACTGTCTGTGTAATATGCTTAAGTTGATTTATATCTATGGATTTTATTGTAGCCAAGTAAAGTGTTGATTTGAGAGGCTGTAAATGGATCAAACATGTTTAACTCGCTGTCGGGTGCTTGGTCGTCATTAAAAAAACATTTATCTTTATTAACTTTATAAAGAAATAAAAATAAACTAAACGGTAACTACTTTGCCATTGAGAACAAAACATGTCTGTTTAAATGACTGCAACATAGAGAATAGCCTTCTATCTTTACTGTTTTGACTTCTTTGCTTGCTGTTTTGCGTTTATTCTCGTGCACTGACTCTTTCAGTGAGCTGAACAGCCAATCAGAGTTCTCTCTTTCCCCAATGGCCTGACGGCGATTGCAACGTGTTCGAATCGCGCGAAACAAACCCGACGAGGACTATTTTCAGTATCACACCGAGGAAACTTAGTTGGCCAACGCACAAAATCTGCCAGACGGCCGACCGTCAGTTAGGTGACAGCCTTGGGGTGAGAATGGGCTGTTATGATTGTTCATGTGTAGCTGAGATTGCATGATTACTTGCTACCGAAGATGAGAGGAATCTGTTGTTAACACTGAGTGAATTCACTTTGGGAAGGAGATGACATTTGTCAGGCGTTTCAAACTAAACTGAAGAACTGAGTCGATCACATACTTTAAGTCTGTTAGGGAAGGACACATGCTATGATCACTTCAAGAAAGTGTGTCTTTACACCTGAGGACCAGAGATGAGAAACTGCTGTGGCTTCAGAAGACCAGGAATACTGCACATTTCACGAGTTTGTGAGTCCATATAATCTCAGCGTAAGTGGAGAATGGATTTGGCAAATATAGTACAAAAGGAGGAGAAGAGAAGGAGAAGAGGAGGAGGAGGAGGGATGCCAAAAGAATTGACCTCAAGAAATTATAAGAGGCTGTCTTCATACCTTGGTTTTAATTAGAAGATTAGATGGGCGCACTCCTCCCTAAATTACGTTAATAACTTCACGTATATATGTTGATAAACCTATTTTTCTGAAGAATTACTTGCGGGACAGAATAGTAAAGTTTTAGTAAATTAGGTTAATCATCATGGATCACAGAAGTGAAGTAGTGCTCTTATCATGTGTTGTCTAAAAGCAGAAGTGAATGTGAGCAGTGAGGAGGTTTTTGTCATGCTGTGAATCACTGTGATACGACCTCAGAGCTGTCCCATGTCTTACAGTAATACACTGCAGAATCACCAACATCCACATTACTGATGATCAGACTATAATCTGATTTAGATGAATGTGTTGATGTGAATTTAGGAGCAGAGAAACCAGATCCGTATGATGGAGAGCTCCAGCTATGATGAAATCTTAACACATATTGAGGAACTCCTCCTGGAGTCTGTTTGTACCATCTAGCTTCAGATCCAGTGACTGTCCCCAGATTACAGTCCAGTTTGGCTGTTTCTCCTTTATTGACTGTGATTAATGGACTCTGAGTCACTACAGTCACTCCACTGACACCTGCAGAATAAACACATCCTTATATGAGATTGTGCCAAAACACTTTAACAATCTGACATCAGAAATGATGAAAACTTACAGGTCAGAAGAGTAAAGAAAGCACAGATTATTGAGATCATCTTGTGATTTGGTCCGTGTGACGTGTAAAGATGAGCAGAGCTGTAGAATAATGCTGAGATGATCAGAGAGAGAAACTTTAAGACAGTCAAGATCTCTGAGAGGGAGGAGCCACTGAAAGACCCACCCACATAGTACAATAGACCCACCCACCTCATACACACAATAGACGCGTCCACTTCATACAATAGACACGCCCACATCAAACTACATGAGCTTCTCACGTCATCATTGAGGAGAATCGGTTAAAGTTTTTCCTCAAACGAAAACTCAGATCTCTGCTCTTAACAATTAACACAGTGATCTGAACACTTTATAATTGTCATAAACAGATTGTAAGTTTGTCATGTTCTGAATTGCACATAGCATGATTTCAATTGGCCACAAACTATTAGGCCAATCTGATGGTTAATAAAACATACATCACTGGAAATGCAGTTTTTCTAATTGTTTGCTCAGCTATCACAATTGCATTAACGATAAAAACTATTTTCAAAAGTCGCAAACATTGCAAAGAAAAACCTCATTAAATGCAGGCAGAACACGCATTCTAGCTGACAGTCGCCTGCAGTTCTCTCGGTGTGTTCAAGTGCAGCTTTTTACCTCGACGAGAGGGGACGAGAGGAGACAAAACTGTTGGCTTTCATCAGCGCTGAGTTCGTTGGCGTCGGCTTGGTGTGTTCCGGGCTGAACCCTACCCCAGACCTAAACCTACCCGCGTCATCTAACTGAAGCTTTCCTTTCAGCGTCAGTTAGATGATGCCGTAGGATCGCGTCATGTAACTGACGATAAAGGGCACCATAAAGCATTGAATATTGAAGCATGGTCAAAAAGTGACGCCTTGGGGTGAGAATGCGTTGCAGCAAAGCAAAGAATCAATGACAGCAATTGGTGAAAAACACAACACACAAACACTTTATCTTGTGTCTTAAAGCTAGAAATTCCTCATGCTAAAACTAGTGATTGACCGATATTGATTTTTTACAACCGATACCGATATCGATTATTTGCATGTTTATGTGCCCGATAACCGATATGCAGAACCGATTTGTATTTACTGTTCTACTTCTTATACTTCTATACACAATTATTACAACACAAATGAATTGAACAAACATTTTATTTATAACAATCACTCCCTCTTTCATGTTAAATTAAATATTCAAATTACAATAAAAACATTGATATTATTACATTATATAATTTATTTCTAAATTATACATATAATTTATAAGCATCAGCAGCAACAATGTTGACAATAGGCAAAATAAATGTTAAAAGTCTAATGTTTTCATATGGACAAAATAATTGACAGGGGAGTCATATCATGGGTCGGGAATCTTTTTTGACCAAAGAGCCATTTTTTTCATTTTGGTTAATGCATTTTTCCAAAAGAGCCACAGGAAAATAATCATATAATACTATTATTAAAGACATGCTTTTTTCAATAAAATTTCAACAGTATTAGGCTAAAATCAAACAATTATTTAGCAAAGTTTCAATATTAATTGTGAAGGGCTTTCACTGTGAGGTTGAGTTAGCAACTGATGAGCATAAATCCTTTGTGTCTGCGTAAGTGAGAGAGAGTGAGTTGAGTGAGAGAGAACGCAGTAGTTACAGTGTTTACTTGAATAGGCCTACTCGACTTGGCATTTTGATATATTTCTGTATTTATTTGGCCGTTTTGGTGCACAACTGAAGACAAAGGCCTAACGTTACTCTGTTTTTCCATGTTGGATAGTTCGCCCCATCTAGATAGTTCGCCCTATCTAGCGCACAGCATCCTGCCAGTAATTCCGTTCTCTTTCGTGACTTATCGCGCTTTTAATATTTCTTTTCATTATAAAGCACATCCTGCTCTTTTCATTCCTTCAATTTTTGTTATTAATAACTTAAAACAGAATCGTCAACTGAAATCTGCGTGGATTATTAAAAATACGACACATTTATCATGTCATAAAGGGTATCCGCCGCGGCAAAAGTAAAAGTATTAAAGTCCTTCTTTCACATTTTTGCTGCTTTTCGCCATTAGGCCTACCTTAAACAAACTGCAGCTGCTGAACCCCAGTGCAGGAGCTGTAGGTTATCACAGAGACGAGTTGATTTCTCTGATGACTCGTAACACTTGCGAGCGCGACCAGCACTGAATACACACTTTTGTCGGTTGCTAAGAATTCAATTATCATAAACGTTTAACTTCGGTAGACTGTGCTACAAGGGAATTGTAACCTCGCGAGCCACATGATTTTTTTCCCCAAAGAGCAGGTGTGGCTCACGAGCCATTTATAGGTTGACCGCTTCATGATCAGAAAGCTAGACCATAAAAAGCTTTCTGACAAAGTGCTGTTTATCTATGCATTTACACAGAACTATAACAGATCAGGCTATTCAAACGCGATCGCGCGCGTGCAGATAATGAATAATTAATTTCCACAAAGCGGTATATTTAGATGTGTGTTAGCGAAATAATTGCTATAGTAAATGATAATATAATCTAGGGTGTAAAAGTTTCATTCAGTGGCCTGGGCATTCCTGATCATCAGTGAGTGCTCAGCAATATGAACGAACTTTTTTCGAGACTAATGGTGAGCAAATACAACAGATAGAGAATTAAATTCAGCACTTTTGTTTTCAACAGGCACTCATTCACGTCTGTTTTTTTTAATTCATGTAAAGTTACATCTTTATTGGGGCAGGGCATGACGGATTAGGCGGATTGCATCTGTACGTGACTCCATGAGTTCGTCTCAATTTTTAGAACCAAGCAGCATAAATAAACTATATCAGGCATTCGTGTCTCAAATCTCATTTCTGCATGTCCATTATGCTAAATAAAGTTGAATAATTAAAGTAAAGCAAGTAGAACATTTACTTTACCCGTGCACAGAGTTGTTGTTGACTAATCTCCTCAGACGCGTGCTGCAATGGCGGAATTCTCAAAACGGCCACAAGATGGCGCCGTCTATCCGCGAATCCGATATTACAAAACCGATTCCCGATTATGCAAAAATGCTTAAATATCGGGAAAAATATCGGTAAACCGATACATCGGTCGATCACTAGCTAAAACACTGCATACAATCCAACAAATTCTCATCCCAAGACGTCATCTAACTGACGCTTTTGACCATACGTCAACATCTGAAGTTTTAGGGCACCCTTTAAAGGGGACATATCATGCAAAATCCACTTTTTTAGCCCTTAAATGCATTTTGTTGTAGATTTGGAGTGTTTATAAGTACAGAAAAGATGAAATTATTCTCTTCAGGTGCTTCATTTTATATCTTTATATTCTGTTTTGGTCATATTTTTCAACCTGTTCAGATTTTTCTGTTGTCTATGACGTTTTTTGAGCAAGTACGTCATCGTATTTGCAGCGGAACTGACAAATAAGGACATCAACTACCGGTCCAACACTACGAGCAATCCGCCATTATTATTTCTCGCTTCGATTTTGTAGTCCAAGCTCAATGATGCAGAAGTTACGAGAGGGCTAGTCAAAATGTTCTGTTGTTGGATGTAGTGACCTGAAGCACTTCAAGGATCCCCACTTCAACAACCTCCGCCAGTATACAGAAGGGTTTGCCGATCGACTTCTATCATTTAGCTGCTGTGTTTCCTGGTGCTTTCTAAACAAGTTAAGTTATCAAATGTATTATTATCAATACAGATTTTTAGTGGTAAGATCAGCCCGCAGTCATTTATCTTGTCAGTGTGCTTGTTTTAACAAGAGAAATAGTCGACTTTCACTAATAACACAACATAGTTAACTTACATACCTGCCTCCATATGAAGACGGTTCGTCGTCGTCATCTTTTTCAAATCGCTCGCTCTGGCTCGAATATGTAAGGCTTGGTGGACAAGTCTTCCGTTGTTGACATTTTGTTAACGTGTGAATAAAAATGTTCTTGGAAGCTATAGTAATCGTATCTCTTATCAAACTACAATAATGGCCAAACGTGGAGAGTTGAGCTGACCGTGAACTCAGGGACCTGGAAAGCAGGCGGTGTAAGATGGTACGCCTTTTTATTTAAAGGGTAACTTCACCCATTTGCATTAAGGTTTGTATTGTTAGAAACCCAGTCACATATTTTAATGATGGTGGAATTTTGCTTGTTTTTTTTTCTGAGATGGGAGAAAAAAGGATTTAAGTGTTTTACTTCCGTCCTATCGTGACGTAAATATCGTCATTTTGCGTCACGATAGGACGGAAGATAAATTTCATTGCATATTAAGAAAACTACAGCCTTTAGCTCATTATTATTCAAGGGCGTGGGACCCACTCACCCCACCGGCCTATTACAGATCAGTGGGTGGGACTAAACCTGAAGAAACTAAACTATTAATCCGCCATCTTGCTTGGAAGATAGCAAGCTAAGCTAACAAGCGCTCAAGGAGTTAGATTTACCATAATGGCTGAATTTACGACACACGATATGGAAGACGAGGATTTTGAAAATCTTTTGCTCGAAACTGATGTTCGTGGCTATTTATACAAGCCACAATATAGCGAAGAGCAGCTGAGGCTGATGGAGGAGCAGGAGACGCCGAGGCGTCGGCTTGTCGCGGTCGAGGACCCCCCACTGACTCTGACGCTAGGTGGCTTGCTAGTGCCCGTGCTCTCGCTGCGTGCTACGGCCTATGGACACAGAGTGCGTCTGCTGCAGATAATTTCAACGATGGCAATTTCTCCTGGAGGAAAGCTCTGAATCAGACGAGCACACGGACGTTTGTGTTGTGATAGTTTCGCCTGACTAAACATCCAGGTAACATGCAGTAATTCACAATATAGAAAGAAATACAAACGAGGAGTTATTCACTAATAACGTGAACAGGGTTTGTTGTTGTGGGAAGAAGGAGGCATGAACCGGTGAACATTTTCAATCATTTTAATAGTAAAATGAACAAATACAAAAAGAAAATAAGCCAGTAGCCCCTCATTGACGACTACTGTAACGTTACACACAACAGAAACAAAACACAACATAAAATCAGGCCTGTTTCTCTCTCGATCTGCCGTCGCCGCTCCCCGTTTTATGCTTTCGCTTCTCCGTGAGAGACGCGAGATCGGCGCGCGCCTCACAGGTGTCTTTCATTATCAGTCTCTGTTATAACTCACGCCGCCGTCCTTTTAAGTTACATCCCTCGCCCTCGATCGTCCTGCTCGCCAAAGCCAACTAGACATTTTGTGTGAAATGAGTTTCAAACTCCGGTGACAGCTGAGCTAATGTTAGCCGCTTTCTCCTTCTTGGGTTCAATGTTAGCCTTGTAGACGGAAGAGTGAATTCTCTGTTTGTGCTGTGCCGGATTAGTGGGTGTGGCTTGCGGAGCTGTGCAATGCGGTGCATTCTGGGAAATTGAGTATATTAATACTTAGGCGCCCCTTGGTTATTTTCTGTGTTTTTTTTCGGTCAAGAGGGCACCAAATTAAAAAATTTTTTTACATTTCGACTACATATATGATCCACTTTCAATAAAGATTAATGTTGCAATGGGTGAAATGCTCCTTTAAAGGGGCCGCATTGAAACGACTTGCTCACAGAAGCACATCAGAAAAGGGGTAGAAAAGGGGCCTGTGGAGCTATAATAATGAGTAATTCAGACCCAAGCATTGCAGTTATGCTTTATCAGGGCTCCAGACTGCACCAAATGGTCGCATTTTGCGAACCAAAATTTGAGAGTGTGCAACTGAATTTGACATCCAGTCGCACATGTGCGACCTTCAAATTTCCCACACATTAAACGCATGGTTAAGCATGGAAAGGGCGCGTCAATGAATCCGTGACAAGAAAAGCACGCGGAAACGTCTGTGGGAAGGAGACGGAGACAAATATCACAACCTGCTATGAGCGTCTGAGCAATAAGCGATCTATCGACTCGTTACCAAGCAGCAAATGCAAACAAAATGAAAGTGTAATGAAAAGATGCTAACGTTACTCATATATGCTTCACAACCGTTTATTAGTTTGGACCAATAATAGACAGAGCAGCGCATAGCCTTTCTTATAACGTTATCTATGGAGCAGCGCCCCGAGCCACTGACAGTAAAATAAAGCCCCGAACTTGCCAGTCGGGGCCGATCTCGCTCACGCGACACTGTTCAGGAGATCCAGTGAAGAAATCCATTGAATTCGCCTCAGAATGAATAACATCATCGCTACGAGATCCAGTGAGAAACATTCAGATTCGGCGCAGAGTTTTGTTATAAACAATATCAGATCAAACAGTGCTGACGTGGAAACCAGGAGAAACACTTATAGAAGGCTTTCAATCCACAAATCAGCAACATTCACCATGGATTTAGGCTAATGTAGTAAGTAACTATAACCATAAATATGATAATGTGACAGAAATACTTTTTCTAGCACTTGAAAACTATAAAATCATATTTAAATGCTTTTTTAAATGTATTTTTTATGTGATGACCAACACATTTTTTTGTTCATCCTTCAAAGATTGTCCTAAAACGAAACATTTTAAGATGTTGGATAACTCTTATTTAAACACTTATTAAAAAATAAAAAATAAATAAAGAAATAAAAAAACATTGTAAACAGTAGGATGTGTTTTGGCTATTTTCACTCCTTAATATACATGTTTTCACTCCTTTTGTTTTTAATTAATATTAAGACATTGTAAATGATAATAACTGAAAGTTAATTTCATCTACACCCTAAATTAAGCTTAGCGATTTATTGTCAGCCCAGAGTGCTACCAAATTTATTTTCATTTGTTTTTGTAGATCTCAGTGTGAGTTCTCATTTGAGGTGGTGCTGCCCTCAAATTTGAGTCTGGAGCCCTGTGAACTTAAAAAAAAACTGCATATTGTAATATCTGTACGTTACGTCTCTTTATTTTTAAAGAATTTGTCAGTACTACAGTTATTTTGGGGAAATTTGAATAATTGCATTGCGAGCCGATTAAAGGTGTGCCCCTAAATTTTCTGCTTGTGCTCCTAAAATTTTCAGTCAGGGGCAACAGCGCTCCTAGTCAAAAAAGTTAGTCTGGAGCCCTGTTTATATAGACCACAAATGTATGATTTATAAGTAAAAATGAATGATTTAAAAGCATGATATGTACCCTTTAGCGTCAGTTAGATGATGCGGGTAGGTTTAGGTCTGGGGTAGGGTTAGTATTAGATGGCGTCATCTAACTGATGTTAAAGGGTACCCTAAAACGTCGGATGTTGACGTATGGTCAAAAGCGTCAGTTAGATGACGTCTTGGGATGAGAATGGGGCTGTACAATCAGCTGCTTATGAACTTGTTTCTTAACATCACAACACCTAATCACTGTAAGAGCTTTAATGACATGAGTTGTGGTTGACTTTGAATTTAGTGCAGAACATTGTTTTGGATGTTCGACAAGTTTCATCACAACATGTCATAAAATATTTGTTTTAATTATTCTTGAAACAAAAATAATAATTCCTTTGGAAATCACATTTCCAAATTACTACGACCAAATTACTTTTGTTTAGTTTGTTTGTCTCAGTACCTTCTGTTGTGAGTCTGGATGCAATGGATCAAGAGTGGAACACAGTTTACGTCCCAACAGCGTCTCATTCCTGTGGTGGACTGTGGTGATCCTGTAGCTGAACACGGGCCACAAATACACAAATACAGCTAATATGAGGACTAAAACAGCAACATACATGTGTCTGTGTTTGAATCTGAAACATTTCTCCATGAAATACATGTGTAAAGGACACAGTCCGCTGAGGTTGAGTGAGTGTTTCACTTCTGTTTGAGTCTCTTCACACACTGAGGAGGTTTTTGTACGACTGAACATATGAAATGTATCACTGTGGTATTCGGACAAGGAACAAAACTCATTGTGACTGGTAAGTGATCTTTACTCTGTATTTTAATTTTTGTAATATTTTCACTGTATTGAATATAGTCTAAAATTCATTGTAGATATATAAACTCATTATTAATTTAGTTAATTGTGTGAATTCAGTCAGAGACAGTTTAATCAACTACACTGACAAGACTTTCACTGCGGCTTTAACTTTCATCTGTGTTTTTACCTGGTTACGTTTTTTATTCAACTAATAATAATTATTATTACTATTATTATTATTATTTTAGAAAATACTTTACATGTTGTGATTTAAAGACAAAAATGTACTTTGGGTTTAATTTGATGTATTTTAAAAAATCCTCATTAAACTAATTATGTACAGTCTCTGTGAAACAAACAACACATGAGAAGTTCACCTGCGGTGTGACGTGCTGTATCACATCTAAAACTGTTTTGCTAAATGTTTTTTTTATTTTATAATCATCACTATTGGACAAAATATGGTAGAAAAATAGTGTCAGCATCTAAAATATGCACTGTGTCATATAAACTCATGTACATTTCAACTTTAATCTTGATGTCCAACAAACTACTCACATAGCTACATGCACTATTTAACATTTGTGTTGCAAAGACATTGAGACGCGTGTATTACACATGAATAATAATGACATTAATTATTTATAAAATTATGTGAGAAATGTAAAGTTTAGATTTTGTCAGAGGTCAATATGTCAAATGTGTGTCTGAGATGCAGATGTTTGTCCATGTTAATGGATTAGTTCACTTTTAAAACACTTTTGCTGATAATTTACTCATCCCCATGTCATCCAAGATGTCCATGACCTTCTTTCTTCAGTCGAAAATAAATTGAAGAAAACATTTCAGGATTTTTCTCCATATAATGGACTTACTGGGTACCAAACGGTCCAAATGAAAGTTTCAGCGCAGCTTTCACGAACGAAATGACTCAAAAAAAGTTTCATTCATTTTGATGAACGAGTTCGAACAGGAGAGTCACGATCGCGCATCACAGAACAAAGCAAGACAAGCATTTGTGCTTATAAAACTTAAACTTTTTTATTTATTTTTTAAATGGCCGATCGTTTCGCTAGAAAAGACCCTTATTCATCGTCTGGTGTCGTTTAAAGCCCTTTGAAGCTGCACTGAAACTCTCTTTTGGACCTTGAACCGTTTGGTTTCCAATGAATTATATGGAGAAAAATGGAATGGAATGTTTTCATCAAAAACCTTAATTTCTTTTCGACTGAAGAAAGAAAGACATGGACATCTTGGATGACATGGGGTGAGAAAATTATCAGCAAAAGTTTTTTTTTTTTTTAAGTGAACTACTCCTTTAATGGTGATTTGTGTTGATGCTGATGCAGATGTTTGTCCATGTTAATGGTGATTTGTGTTGATTCAGATGCTGATGTTGGTCCTCCTGTGCTAAACATCCTCCGTCCATCCAGAGAAGATCTGATCGGCTCCAGTGAAGTCACTCTGGTGTGTCTGATCAGTCACATGTCTGTGGCTTTTGCTGATGTGCACTGGCTAATGAACAGGAAGTCTGTTCCTACAGGCGTCTTCACCAGCTCTGCTGAACAGCAGCCCGATCAGAAATTCAAGATGATCAGTTATTTAACCATCCAGAGCTCAGAGTGGGACAAAGACAGAGATCTGACATGTGAAGTGTCTGTTGCCTCAAAAATCACCAGAACAAGCATCAAGAAATCTGAATGCAGCGATTAAACTCGCAGAATCTGATGTGTTGTTTGAGTAATAATATCTTCGGATGTAGTGTAATAGAAATCATGAATATAGAAAATAGTTCAAGAATGTAACCTGAACTGTGTCATTTTCTGCACAATATTTTGGCTTTAATGATGATTTACAACCTGTTTAATAAAGTGCATGTTAAACAAACAGTTTTCTTATTGATTTTGCAGAGAAATTAAGCATGTGACATTCAAAATGCATTAACTACTTCCTTACTAAGTCTACAATCTACAATCAATGGAAGAACAAATATAATCGAAATAGTATCATTGTGTAAATACTCAAATAAACCATGTAGTCAATCCTCAAATAAATCAAATCTCAGCTCTTCAGTGGAAAGAGCAAATTAAACTAGAGTTACTGCTAGTAAATATCATTTGTTTAGAGCACAGCGGAGATGAATGTCGTCAGAATATGGAGACGATCACATGACTGATGATGAACTAGAGTGACTCAATGACAGATGAAAAATGACTATTATTTGATACAGTAAAGTTATGATCTAAACCATGAGAAACAAAACGATGGCCTGACATTCATGTGATTTCGCGTTTGTGATGTGAATATGGATTATAAGTGGGTCTTCTAGCAGATGCAGTGAGCTGTGGAGATTTTCTTCAGGACAGGAAGTTCATTCTTAAAACACAGGAAACACCTGCTGTTATAATCAGCTCTATGTAAATCACCAGTTTCTCTGCTCGTTTTATCTGTTCATTCAACCAGACAAGAGCTTTACCAGCAAATCATCAGGGAACCGTCATCTGTACATGAACAATAATAAAAGAGCAATAAATTTAATTCAAAATTCTGTCAAAATGGGAAAAAACGGAACAAATTTAACATACAAAAGAAAAGCAAAATCAGCGCTTTAAAAAATATTTAGTTAAATTTGTGACAGTTTCAGATTTTGATTATTTCAGAACATCAGATGCTTTTATGTAAAACAATAAACTACTTGCATTTTATACATGCAATAATTATTTTAATATGAAAATACTACTGTTATTCCCCATTGCATTTTGGCACACAGGCTCTCACCAGCTCAGAGATCCACTGGTTGACGATCACACGATTGACCAGATTGGTTACAAGGTAGTTTGCAACGCCATAGCACCCACGGCCTAAGATCGCTTGGACGTGGCTGTGATTACAAGAGGTAAAAGCGATATAAATACTGTTCGTTTTCTGACACAAACCGCTCGTTTCGTGTCTTAGGCCATCAATGTGTACTTACATTTACGAGTCATTAAAGGATTAGTTCACTTTTGAAAAAACTTTTGCTGAAAATTTTCTCACCCCCATGTCATCCAAGATGTCCATGTCTTTCTTTCCTCAGTCGAAAAGAAATGAAGGTTTTTGATGAAAACATTCCAGGATTTTTCTCCATATAATGGACTTCCATGGGAACCAGACGTCCCAAGCTCCAAAAGATCGTTAATAACAGTTTCAGATCCAGCTTCAAATGTCTTTAAAGAACACCAGACGATGAATAAGGGTCTTATCATGCGAAACGATGGGTTATTTCAAAACTTATTCCAAAACTGTAACTTTTCTAAGGACAAATGGTAGCCTAGCTCTATTCTGGAGGCGCGTTTGTAACGTCACGTAATACGTAATTACGTTCAAAAGGTCACGGGCGACGTAGCCGGAAGTACAGAATCAAAATCGTCCGACATCGTTATTTTACCTTTTAATTCCTTTTTTTTTTTGTAAATGGCGTTTGAGTTAGTTTGCAAGTTCAACCTATGTGTTCAACTTACTGACTCTGTACTTCCAGCTACGTCGCCCGTGACCTTTTGAACGTAATTACGTATTACGTGACGTTACAAACGCGCCTCCAGAACAGAGCTAGGCTACAATTTGTCCTTAGAAAAGTTACAGTTTTGGAATAAGTTTTGAAATAACCCATCGTTTCGCATGATAAGACCCTTATTCATCATCTGGTGTCGTTTAAAGACATTTGAAGCTGCATCTGAAACTGTTATTAACGATCTTTTGGAGCTTGGACCGTCTGGTTCCCATGGAAGTCCATTATGTGGAGAAAAATCCTGGAATGTTTTCATCAAAAACCTTAATTTCTTTTCGACTGAAGAAAGAAAGACATGGATATCTTGGATGACATGGGGTGAGTAAATTATCAGCAAAAGTTTTTCAAAAGTGAACTACTCCTTTAAATCATGTTTAATTTGGACTTCTCTGTGCATGCTCTTTGAGGTGGTGACCATAGACCTCCATAATATGACTGAAAGACAAGAACGGTTTGACCTAAAAATATCAAAATTGAAAATACTGTGGAAACAAAAACACCTACATCTTAGATGCCCTTGAGGTAAGCTAAAACATATCAAACATTAATAGCAACTCAGTGGCCCATGGGGGTTCAAACCTGCTACCTTGTGTTTTTAGCACCACGCTCTAACCAACTGAGCTAACCGGCCTCACTCTGATAATTTTTATCCCCAATTTATCAGAAATATACTCATAGCCCATGACCCTAATCAGGCTGAAGAGATTAAAAGCAAAGCCAAAGAATGTGAACTCGGGACCTCTCGCCCCCTAAGTGAGAATCGTATTTGAATTGTATGATGCCAATTCGGGTATATATTTTTGGTTTTGGTTCTGCAATTGAAGATATTTGGCAAGGCATTTATTTGCATTTTCTTTCATAGACATGCATGACTCTCTCTCAGGATACACCTGCACAATGTGCCTCATCATTTCAGCTTTATGTAAATCATGATGTTCCTTTGAGCTCTTTCAGAACTGAAACACAGAAACCCGTCAGTTAAGAAGTCACCAGCTGCACATCACAGAAAAATAATATTTCATATACACAAAACCACATTGTAATTAACATGATTCTGTGAGATCTTATCCATGCTATCAAATCCATCACTACTCATGCATATCAAAAATATCTTTCTGTAAACACATCATAAGAAAATGCTATATGCGGGTTATTTAATGATGACAAATGTCATTTTTATATTAATTACCCATTTAATAAGCAGCGCTTCATCAACATGCACCACACATACAAGTCAAATTCAACCGTTTTCCGTGCCATCAAAGACTAATCCAGAAACCCACGCTTACATCCATAAGAGATTTCACTCATCCTACAACAAGTGCATATACAAGATGGTTGGCATTGACACAAGTGTGTAATAAATGTGGCACTGGAGCATGTTTTATTAAAGGAGTCTTATTTCTGCCAGAGGCACTGAAATGTTGGTCCAGAAGATGGCGTCCGTAGCTCTCTGTGGTTTAAAGCTCATATGAGGTTTGTGCTTACATTTGAACTAACCTTGCTTTTTGATTAAAAACCTTAAAACAAAAAAATAGTTTCCTTTTAAATACTTATAGCTTCACTCTCACATGCACTATATGTGCAAAAGTATTGGGACACAAATCTTAATTATTTAATTCAATTGTTTCAATCAAAGGGGGGACCAACTCCATATCTGAATGTCTATGTATTTAGAATGCAATGTCATTATCCCGTTGGTGCAATGATCGGGTGTCCCAACACTTTTGTGCAGAGGAACAATGAATTGAAGTAATTATCATCAAAGAGAGCGCATGTGAATTCTAATAAAGATGTGCGTTATTATAAAATACTGCAAAATTCCATGAAAGAAAAGAACTGTCCATTAAAATTATGTCAAACTATGTTTTTGTCAAGAATGTCAGCCTTGAGTTTTCTGAACATTTCTTTAAACCTCAGTTGTCAGCATATGAACAAGGTTCACGGTAGCACAGCGAGTCTTGTCAGATCAGTTGTGGCACTGCAAAACTGCTCTGTTGACAGAAGCCCTATGATATAAAAGCACACAAATGTCTGTGCTGAAGAGGAGCAGTGAGTTTTCAGCAGTATGCTCTGCCCCAATTGTCCAGTATTGTGGAGTTGATGCAGGACGGTTCATTGCCATTCACATACAGAGCAGCGTGTTGGTCTGCTTGCTCTTGTAATGAAGTGATGTACCACAAGTCTTCTGGCGCGTCCAGCTCCAGAATCTGCTTGATGCGCAGTTTCTTCTCAATGGTCCTCCGCTTGAACTTAAACTCAATGATGGTTTTGGTGTAGCGGTTTAATGCCGTGACCGCCGAGCCCATGCAGGTGCCGAACGAGCCCCATGCCAGACTGAGAAAAAGTGGAGAGAAGATCATATTTATTATTCTATTTTTCTAATTTTAGAAACATAACTGGCACATACTGAATATACGGTAGTTGATGAATACCAATAAATACTGGTATATACAGTCAAACCAAAAATTATTCAGACACCAGATTAAAAACAAAAAAAGTCATATTTGTATTGCCATTTTCTAAACTATTAGAGAATAAACTGGGATTATGTCAGAAGTGTTGAATATGTCTGAATACATTTTGGTTTGACTGTATATATAATAATGAATACAAGTTCACATTACTTAGTGTATGTAGAGAACTAGATGCATTTGTGCAAAAGACATTTATAAGATCAACTATCCTGCTACTGCATCTGGCTTGACTTTTATTAATCTATTCTGCTGGCAAATTAATTTGCAAAGTGTCATACATGAGACTCACTATGGAAGCTTGTTTCCGCCATAGAATGAAAAATATATAAGGTAATTGCGACTTTTTATCTCACAATTCTGACTTTTTTCTCACAATTGCGACTTTATATCTCACAATTCTGACATTATTTCTCAGAATTGCGAGATGGAAAGTCAGAATTGCGTGATATAAAGTCAGAATTGCGTGATATAAAGTCAGAATTGCGTGATATAAAGTCAGAATTGCGTGATATAAAGTCAGAATTGCGTGATATAAAGTCAGAATTGCGTGATATAAAGTCAAAATTGCGAGATATAAAGTCAGAATTGCGAGTTATAAAGTCAGAATTGCGTGATATAAAGTCAGAATTGCAAGATATAAAGTCGTAATTGCGTGTTATAAAGTCAGAAATGCATGATATAAAGTCAGAATTGTGAGATATAAAGTCAGAATTGCAAGATATGAATTATTCTGAGGGGAAAAAGTTAGTCTTTTTTTCCCTTAATTGGCCTGATAAGTCGCAATTGCGAGTTTATATCTCACAATTCTGAGAAAAGATGTCAGAATTTCGACATATAAACTCGCAATTTTGTGTTATAAAGTCAGAATTGCGAGATGTAAACTCGCAATTGTGAGAAAAAAAGTCAGAATTGTGAGATAAAAAGTCGCACTTCTGTCTTTTTTTCTCAGAATTGCGACTTTATATCACGCAATTCTGACTTTATATCACGCAATTCTGACTTTATATCTCACAATTCTGACTTTATATCATGCAATTCTGACTTTATATCTCGCAATTTCTCATTTTGTATCACGCAATTCTGACTTTATATCTCGCAATTCTGATTTTGTATCACGCAATTCTGACTTTATATCACACAATTCTGACTTTATAACACGCAATTGCGACTTTATATCACTCAATTCTGACTTTATAACTCGCAATTCTGACTTTATAACTCGCAATTCTGACTTTATATCACGCAATTCTGACTTTATAACTCGCAATTCTGACTTAATATCTCACAATTCGGACTTTATAACTCGCAATTGCGACTTTATATCCAACAATTCTGACTTTTTATCTCGCAATTCTGAGAAATAAAGTCAGAATTGCGAGATATAAACTCACAATTCTGAGAAAAAAGTCAGAATTGTTAGATAAAAAGTCACAATTATTTATTTTATTTTTTTATTCAGTGAAGAAACAAGCTTCCATAGACTCACAGATAGGACCAGCTGTAGTCCCATGTCTTAGGTCTCCAGTCTTCTGGACCCAGCTGAACAGCCAGCTGGAAAGCTGTGGTGAACATCATATGTGCAACCATCCCGAAAAGGCCTGGGCAAAAGAAAAAATACAGCGCATTTGTTGTCATTTTTGGCTTTGTCCACAAGATGTCAGTATGAGTTTTAGTATAATGTCTATTCAAAGAATAAACTGCACAGTTGGAAAACCAACTTAATAAATAGAAATTATGAATTAGTTTGTATTAATCTCTGACCAGCTGTGATATGGTTTCAGAGGAGGCAATAGGCAGTTTCTCCTCAAAGAACTGTATGTGTAGAAAACTACTGCAATGCAATATTACATTAAAAGGGCTGCCCAACAGCAACACCAGCGGTGAAAATTAAAGCGAGAAAATTAATATCTTTCACCTCGCCTGGTCCCATTAAGTCCCATTGAGTGACTCAAAAAAAAAAAAAAAAAAAAAAAAAACACGACGGCTTAAATTTGGAAAAGGTCACGTGAGAGGAGGTAAAGTCTCCATTGCAATATGATTGGCTATTGCAATGTTTGTGCGGGAAAAAAATCGTGGCTAATAGTGCTCGTGCCACGTGCGAGAATCAGTCTGAAGAAAGTAACGGAAAGACCAAATGAAAAGTAAGTAAACAACTCGCCCACTCGCTTTGTCACGTCAAAAACGACATGTAAATGTTTTTTTTTTAGTGAGCAATCAGTTTTGTATGGTGAAATTCAAAGTTTAGGCTACATCTACAGTGTTTACCGAGACTTGATGACCGATGATCCAAAAATAAGTCAACTATTAAATAGAACAGGTGAACATCAGGCATAAAGTATCCATTATGGAATAATTATGATAATAAGCACTGTCTGTACTTTGTTTCATTAAATAGAACATCAACTGAATTGTTGCTGTAAAAATACAAAATATAATTGTATTGGTTGTTGTTATCAGATAGATAGATAGATAGATAGATAGATAGATAGATAGATAGATAGATAGATAGATAGATAGATAGATAGATAGATAGATAGATAGATAGATAGATAGATAGATAGATAGATAGATAGATAGATAGATAGATAGATAGATAGATAGATAGATAGATAGATAGAAACACTTATTTATTTATTTTTAAACCGTACAGACTTTGCAACCATCCCAGAATTCAATCGTTAGAATTAAATCTGTGAGGGGCTCAGCAAAGTTAATGAATAAATTTTAAGTGCCTGCAACATTCATTACATCTAGAGTGATTACAGTTTCTGCACTGTCTGGTCTTTAAATAAGTTATAAACACTTGATTATTGTGACAGAAATGTTATATTAACCTATTGGTTATGAAGTGGTTTACTGCTTTTTTTTTCTTTGCATGATTGTGTTTATGGGGTGCAATATAACATGTATTCATGTTTTTTTTTTTTTAAAGTCTTATTTTTCATAAATTTGGCGTGTTGTGATTGGCTAAATTGTAGTGCACGTTTGTCTTAAACAAAATAGCATTGAACTGACTGGCTATATACACTAAACAGAGTTGGCACTGGTTTAAATACATTTTAAATGATTAAGTCTTACTTGCAGGTTGTATCCCAACAACTGCTGCCTCTGGATTTAAAGTTGGAACTGCTTCATGTTTTAGTAACAGTTTCTTGTTGAATCCGGCATTTAATTCGTGGAGATTCTGGAAGCTGTTTTCCGTAAAATGTGCAGCACAGAAAGCTAAATTACGATAGTCATTTTCAGGAACATAATCAAACAAAATTTGTATCGATTGTTGATGAACTACAACATCCGTGGGAAGCTCGAACACAGAAGACCTGGCAGCTAGATGAACATAACACACTTTTACGACGAAATATGGCCATGCCCTTTTTTGCTTATTCCGGGGGAGGGTTGATGTAAACGTATTGGTTAGTGACATATAAAACCCGTTGTTGTCCCATTCGAGTTGCTTTTGTAGGCATTAAACTTCCTGATTTTTAAAAGACGATATCTCTGCTTACACTGAACTTTCAGCGCTGCAACTTTGCAGATACTGTTCATGCACCAACAGTAGTGTTGCACGGTGCACTCGATACTTCAAAAGTATCGCGATACTCGGAAATTAAAAACCTTACGATACCTAAATTTAGTAGTATCGATACTTTTATGAATGACCACGTTCCAGATTTGTAAGAGACGTATTTCATTTTGCTGTGTGCCACGCAGGCTTCCAGTCTCTCCCTATGAACGTCTGTGTTTCTCCTCACGCACACAGCAAAGAAGCTGCAGCTGTCATGAGACAAACACTACCGCGAGACGGCTGCATGCGCGAGCACACGTGATACAGTGGCCGCCTGTCAGTAGCGGAGTAGCAATCCGGAGAGTCGGATCTTTTCCCGGTGGGCCGGTAGTGTTTCGAGGCCGCGAGGGCCGGTCTGATAGTTATACATTGCAAGTTATTAGCAACACAATCCAGCGGCCTGTACACAATAGTCTCTGCAACGGCGATAGTTCGAAGCGCGCGTCCGTGTGAAGACGGTGCGCGACTGGGCGAGCCGCAAAAGACACTGTATCCATGCAACTGATAGCAGCGAAAAAGAGCGCTCTGCTTGATTAAAAAAAAACAACAGATTTTAGCGCTAGATCTCTATTTAATAGCGAACTAAATGAATTATCTGCTAGTTAACTGGAGATGTTTCATTTATTTTTGTATTAGGTGTACAACTTTCCACCCAACTTTCATAGATAGCATAAATAATTTGCAAGCTGCTAAAATAAAGTATACAAAACATCAGCAAAATGATCTATCGGCTATATGATTATAATCAGAGCATGTGCATGTCAATGATTTATTTATATTAGGTTATTACAGCATTAAAGAGCATATACCTATGTAAAGGAAGTGCATGTGAAACACCTTGTTAGAAATACTTTAATTTTCAGGAAAAGTATCGAAAAAGTATCGAAATCGCAATACTTGACTTGGTATCGGTATCGAAAACAATAATTTTGGTATCGTGACAACACTAACCAACAGCAACATTACACACTATTTTAAATGAAAAAAGTGAAATCGCAATCAACCATCCCTTTAAAAATGGAACATTTATAACTAAACCCAAATGCAAATATTTCAGAAGCTGACCACACCGCTGCAATGCATCATATGATGAAGCTGCTATTTAGTTTTTTTAAGTGTAGTTTCTTCTAATGGCAGGTGCTGATGTGCATCGAGTGTGTTGCTGAGCATTCCTACAACTAGGATTATTGTGAAACAAATAGGGGGAGGGAGGATGGTCTCGGCTGGCCATGTCACGTACCAAAACCACTAACCCCCCACACCAATCCGATTACAGCACAAACCACCAAATCCCCATGCAGTTGGGACAGACCAGAGAGGCTTCCCATCCAAAACAACCTCCCTCCACTGCCACAAACACATTCACTCCAAGACAACGTTTTCTTACACAATCTTTTCACAATCACAATCTTTTCTTGTTTTCAGTAAAATATTGAAATACTTTATATGTTATAAAAAACGTACTAAGTTCTTTTGAGCGTAAACCTCACAAAATTGTGTTACATCAATGCAAAGCAATATATACAATATATAAGCAATAAGGTACGAGAGGCTGTGCTATATTGTGAATAACTGATGAGTGAAGGGCGTTGTTAGGCACGATGCAAATTTTCATGAAGTGAAATCACTAACAACCTTCCTTCCACTAAAAAAATAGTCCCTGACCGTGAACAGCAACAACGTTCCAATGTATAATAAAAACAATAGGGGAACAGCAGTGTTGCGCAGTGATAAGTAGACCCCCCCATGCTGTGCCGATGTTGGCCATTTGGGGGCGCAATGATATTTTTTTCATTACAAAGTCCTGAAGTGCCTTAAAGGAGCTGTATGCAAGTAATTTATTTCAATTAATTTAATAAATTTTCCCTGATATAGACATTAAGAAATCATGTTCTTTTCAAATACTTAAATCACTGACAACAGTAGTCCGGCCAGGCTATGATCAATTAAAAAGTGAAGTTGCAGCCCTCGACTGGTGTTGTTGTCATTTTGTGTTTTGTTCGGATGTGTCATCCTTCACCGATCTATCAATCACGGAGTCAGTAGTGCTGCGGCATTCGGGTTGCCAGCTCTTCTGTAGGGGAGAGCGGGGCACAAAGTAACACTTTTTGACTTTGTCAATTTGTGTAAATCTACTTAGGGTTTAGAGTTTTTTTCCCCCACATTAATTTCCCACATGTCTAGCACAATTATGTGGTTTTGTTTTATTAATACAGTGTATACTTTTTTCTTGATTTACCCTGAAAGAATGGAAGTGAAATGTGACAACATGCCCCATAGGTGGGGTAAATTGTAACATGTGAGGGGCACATTGTAACATCACCATATGACAGCTTAAAATGCTATCTGATCTGATCAAAAACATATGCAAGTCAAACCAAAATATTTTCTTAATAAAATACAATTATTAACTTTTTCATATAAAATAACGGCATTTTTTAATAATTAAAAATAAACTAATTTTTGAGTTTGACAACAAACACATCGGAAAACACAGCTATACAGCATAATTCAAAAACAAAATAATACTTAATAATTTCTGAGCATTGATTGTCAGTCTTTATTTACATGTTTCTCATGTTTTCTCAATAGAATTCATAAAAGTATAGAATATAATATCATATTTCTAATAGGGGCACATTGTAACACAGTGTTACAACATGCCCCAACTGCACAACTGTGATTTAAACCCTGCTAGTGTCTTCTGCTAGTTAGCGAAGCATGAAAGAACTAAATCAACGGTTAAACAACAGATTGGAGATTAAAATAATATCAGATTTGTCTAATTTTAAATAAACACAAAAAATAGAGACGAAAAATTAACTTAAGTAAGAAATGCACTTTTGCTATGGTTAAATAAATGTTCAGTGATATCTTACAAAGATTTTGGAATTTTGGTGCATTTTTTTCTCTATATAGTGTTGAAATGGCAACTAGTAAATATACCAAGTTTCGTCATGCCAGCATGTGTGGAAGTATTTAAAACAAGCGTGTTACAACTAGCCCCGCATTACGTTGTGCCCCGCGCTCCCCTAGTTGCCACAGCTGCAGATACAGACGCGTCAGAATCTGATAAAAACAATGTCTAACGTTGCAAAACCAAAAAAAAAATCTTGATGTGAATACTTTGTGACAATTCCAAAATAAATAATTAACAGAAAAAAAATCACTGTGTAGGACTCTTCACTTGCCATTGAAAGCTTCTTGTAGCAGCCTACATTCCTGCTGGATCCTGCTGCATATCTGGCAACCTTGAGTCAAAGGGGAAGGGGGAGATACACCCTAATTTGAAAGTGATTGCAGTACCAGATTTGGCCACAATTTTGCATACAGCTCCTTTAATTCCTAGGTCTTTTTCTGTTATGCAACATCAAAAAATGTAGCCTGGCATGCCAGACCTACATCAAGATGTTATGTCTGGAAACTCTTCATTGACGGGGCACAATCCGAGGGCGGGATAAACGGGTGTCTTTCAAATTCTCTCTGCACGCAATTGGATAGCGCTAAAGCCAATCAGAGCAATGAAGAATATGACGTACTCAGCGGAGCAAGTTGATATATTATTAAACTTTTACCATATCCAGTCCAGCTGTCAACATTAAACATTGAAAATAAGGGAGATTTCCCGGAATCTATCCCCAAAATAAGGGATTTTTTTTTGTTTTTATACGACCCACAAACTTTAAGAATAAAACACTAATCATTAAAAGTCTAAAGAGTTTATAACTAGCCTACATATGTGTGGGAGAGAAAGAGAGTATATATGTGTGCGTGTGCATGTGTATGAGAGAGCAAGAGACAGTGTGTCATTAAAAAAATATCATAGAGAATGTTTAAATACTAATATCAGCTTACGAGGGAAACGGAGGCGGAGTAGTGGTGCTTGCTTGAGATGATTCGGGAGAGGTCTGTGCGCCCGATCAGCGCACGCGCTGACACGGAGTAAAGCCTTTATCCTCGACACCACAGCACGACTGCGGCAAAAATGACAAGTTGATCGTTTCGCCACAGCTTTTTTGTAACAGCGCAAGCGGCACCGGCCGCATCCGAGGATGAACGACTAAAACCGAGTATGTCCGAGCTTGCTCTTACCGTCTCAACTCTGTCGTCATTATGTTAAGCCCGCCCGCCGACTCTATACACGATGTGATTGGCCCTACCAGAGTTTGGTTTTTCCACTTCGAAAGTCAACGGAGAGTTGCTAGACCACACTTTGCGGCAAAGTAATTTTTGCTGCCACTAGATTTCTAGGCTACAAAAAATGGCCACAAAAATAATTTTTCTTTTTTTCCTCAAAATAATTTTTCTTTTTTTTCTTTTTTTATGTGTGCCCCAATTTTTTTGTCACACACAGCAGGGAAAAAAGCGAAATAATGTAGAATATAGACCCAGGGAGGTGATTTTTCACCCCTGTGATGAACAGCATTGCTCAGTCTCTGGGGCATCGCCGACCCATCACTGCTCTCTGTAAAGTGTCAGGAACACAGGAAGCGATTGGATTTGTGCTCTATAATCTCATCTGTTTCACAGCTGGGGATGACTGGCAGGAGTTGAGCTTGTAGGATTTTTTACTTTTCTGGCTACTTTTCCCCTGTCTGTCTGTGCCAAAAATATGTGAAAGTAAGAAAGAAAAGTCTGTTAAAATAGGGCCTGGTGTACTGTGTTAACTTTTCTATGTTGATTTTTCACAGACATTTCCCCGTATTTTTAATTATGCATTGCCTTGTGCTGTGTTTAGGTCATAGGAAATCAGTAATGGAAATGGAAAATCTTTGCTGCATACCCCTCTGAAACTAGGTAGTTGCGCCCCTGGCTACACGGATATTATTTACATGCAGAGAAATAAACGATCTCTACTGATAAACATGTTATACTGTGGTCATGATACTGTACCGTCATACCAGCCCTATAGCACATTTATACATTTAAAACTAACAGCAGGCTATCTTAATCTAAATGCAATTAACGGTTTATAAAAAAAAAAATGCCCTTAAATATGTACTGCCCAAACTGTTCTAATGCGTTTAAATTATTTTTACCTGAGAGAGCGGTGCACAGAGCTGCAAAGGCATTGAGCTTGAGTCTGTTTATCATGTTAAAGCATGAACACATCTCTATGACCATCATAGCTCCACCGGTGAACAGCAGACCAATGTACAGACACTCAGCCACAATACACAGCCAGAGCACCCCTGAGTGAGAGAGAGAGAGAGAGAAAATAAGAATGGGAATCTCTTCATGGAACACCTGTGACATTGTTGTCCTTTTGCTTACATTAGCATTTACATTTATACATTATTCCATACATCATGGGCATATATAAAGAACATGCTCCTTTTCTATCATTGTAGACTTTTACACAAACACACACACACATATATTATTCCAATCAAAAAATGTTGTGCTTTGTTCTCAGTAAAATAATAATAATATTTTTTTGACTTTGTTGGATTAATTATACTTTAAAATGTAGCTATTTCCATCTCAGGTGACCACCACAAAGTTGTTTGTGTTTTTGATCACCATTATTTGTGTTTTTTTTTATCTGTGTTACACCGATAAACTGATGCACCTTTAGGCTACTTCATTCTCAGTTACTGAACACTGTAACTCTTTCCAAGTAGGGCTGGGTACCGAATTCGGTACTTTTTAGGTACCGACCAATTGCCTCGGTACTACCGAGTATTGAAAACGTCTTGTTTTTCGGTACCAAATTTCAGTGGTTAATCTCTTCAACGTCAGTGAAACAATAAGCATGCAGCATAATTGGCTATGGCGGAAAACAATAGTTTACGCGGCTGCCCAGAGACGTAGCTCGTCTGCATGTGAGGCTGTAGTGTTTGTCTGCGTGTAAGCGTTCCCAACCCAGATAGATGGAAAATATGTGGAAATTATCCAAAGTGTACCTATGTGCCAGACTCGATGCCAGAAGCAGACGATGCAATATTTTCTACAAGATAATTGCCGCCAAGACCGCTAACACGGTAAATCTGATAAGCGTGCAGACACTTGAGAGTTGAAAATGTATTCGTCTTCTACTACAAGAACTGAAGCGCATCACAAATGAACCGAAACTCAGCATATAGGATACTTCCCTCATAGACATGAGAAATAGGCCTATAGACGGTTATATACTGGTTACATAAAATTGGTATCGAATAAGGTATTGTTCAGGAACCAGTATCGAAGTCAAGGTATCGGTATCGAACATTTTGTTTCAATACCCAGCCCTAATTCCATGCAATCTTTGACCTCTCACGAGCATCAAAGCTTACATGCACAAAAATCTGATGACCTTGTCAATGGAATTGTTTGGGTGGTTTTATTGTGTGAATTTAATGAACTAGTAGATATATACAGAATTTGTTTTAGGTCATTTGTGTTAATTGTTCACATAAATAACATGTAATAACACTTATTACTTACCCACCTCTTTCATGATCTGGTGCAATCTCTAAAAAGCTTCTACAGGTAAATCCTATAAAGAGACAATACTGGTAAACATTGGCTTCTGGCTGCAAATGTGCATTAAACACATAGATTCACATTCCTTAAGACGTTTACAGAATTTATTTTATTTATTAATTTGTGCTTTACTCGTAAACTAATGTTCCTCTTCATAGGTTCACTTGATGCTACCAGAAGTGATGATTCTTTGAAGCCTGTTTAAATAAGCTGTATTGTGTGTGATTGCTTGGTGCTGCTGCTGCTAAACAATCAGTTTGTATGATTGGTTACTCATGACTGATATTGCTTGTCAGCTCTGCTGTGTGGCATTACAGATGATAGCAGTTCGTTGTTGTAGTAAGGCGATGTGGTCTGCCCTAGCTCCAAAGGCACACTAGCACCCACATAGGTGCATTAAACTAAGGTCGGCAATCAAGTTAAAACTAATTTTAAACTCTTCATTTCTCATGTAGTGGTTGGAGACGGTTCAGGCTCTCTCACTTCGACACATTTTCAGGTGACCATGTCGCCTATGGTTAGCTCCATCACAACCTGCGCCTTTGACGAAAGCAGACCATGTGATGCTCCATATGACAGTGTTTTTCCTGTTTTTTTCCATGCTACAAGACTTTTGGAGTTCATGCTTTGCAGAGAGACTGATGCCTCTCTCCCCATCTAGCAAGGTGAAGACTTTTGCCAAATGGGATGGTTCTTTGAACCATTAAACTGGGGTACATCATCTAATTCCGCCAGGGTCAACTTATTCAATGGACTGCTCCCTATAGCTGCTGGTTGGGAGGTTCCCTTTTGGGGAAAGAAGCCGTAGAGGAAGTGTCTCCTTGTGTCTGGTTTTTACAGCAGATACTGCGCCAGATTTATTAACAGCTTGCTCCAGCACAGTAGTTAATAAAACTACGTGTCAGGATTTACTAAAGACGCAGTGAAAAAGGTGTAGACAGGGTCATTTTTGCAGCTGACCTTCTTGCATATGCATTTGTAGGAGTTTCCCTTTCAATGCTTGATTAAATAAATCAAGCATTTTTGGTATTTGTGTCAGTATTTAACACCCTGAAAAATCATGTCTTAAACCAAAGGCTAATTTGCGCTGCTCCTGGTAGATTGTGTTGGTTGTTATGCAAATGATCTGCCCCTGTCTGTGTTCTTTAATTTGCGTGTCTTCCGTATATCACACGCAGAACTTTCCTCTTCCATCTGCAATTTTTAGAATTGTGCTTTCACATTAATTTGTCATTTTTAGTAAATCTGGCCCACTTTCTGGTGTTGAAAAAGTTTATGGGAGTCTTAACCCATCTTGAATTCAATAATGATGGACCTACGCTCTTCAAAATTGCAGTTTCTGGATTCTGATGCTGAAGCATGGTGAAAATTATATCATGGGTTGGTCATGATGGATCTGAAGGAGGTTTGCTTTCTTATTCAGATTGTTCAGAGACACAGGAAGTGTCTCAGGTTTTTGGGGAAAAGCTTAACCACGTGCTTCCTCGTACATCGCACAATTATAAAACTCATGAATGTTGCTCTGGCTCCAATGTGGTCTACTAAAGCTTCCTAAAAGTCTGAAAGGTTGAGCATCACTCTTGGCACATACAGTAGCTCATAACATCAAGTAAACCTATTGAAAGGAACATCTCTGTTCCCTGAACAGAGAACAGGATGCATAGCTTGCAATGCTACTTCTTTATTGCTTTTCTTTCTTTCTTCATTCACTTCACTAGTAAAGACCCCAAGACCTCAGATGGTGGTATCAGATAAAGAGAGGGGTGATTCATTGTTACTTCACATTAACTATTTAATCGAATGTTATAGCTATTAATGTTAAGAGATCTCAGAGCTTCTTTACTGTTAGTTCATGTTGGCTATTAACTAAAATTAACATTCAAGCTATTATTCTTATGGAAATGCATAGTATACACAATCAGAAGATGAATGCTGTATGACCATTGCTAATTTTAACTAATGTATAATACAGCCTTCAGGGCTCTAACATTAAGGCTTGTCCGCTTGTCCGGGACAAGTGGATTTTTTGTAGGACAAGTAGAAGAGAAAATTAGTTGACCGACCGGACAAGTTAAATTTCAAACAAAAATAAAATGCCATGTTACTTCACGTTATGTGCCACTCATTACGTCTATTTTACAGATTTAATTTTACCGATTTGAAACAAACACATTTTTTGCACTGCCTGTGAATGTCTTGAATGTGACTCACAGAAAGACATCGTGCGCCAGTATAATGCGCATGCACAGACCGTGCGCCAGAAGTTCTCTTTCCGCTTAAATGAACATCAACAACACACACAATTAAGCCAAAATGTCATTTGTAGAGTATCTTCATAACATAAGAGCAGTCTTATGATGGACATAAAGAGTTGTGACTGCGTGAGAGAATGAGGCGCGTGTGAAATCCATGTCACTGGCCACAGCGCCTACTCTTAAAGGGCCAGCTGCCAATAAAGCGTTCTGTCAGTAAAGTTAATGAAAGAACAAAGGGAACAGAAAAAATTACGCACTGTTCTTGACTAAAGAACTTGTGTAGCTTTAATAAGGAGTAGTCTATATATAATTTATAATTTATGCAGCGCAGACTGTTTGATAACTTTATTCAATTTCTGTATGTCCTACCTGTTAGACAGTTAAGTTTTATCCAGACATCAATGGCTTATTGATCATTATAGGTGTTATCAATCATTTTAGTTGTTATTGCTAATTTCAGAATTATCACTAATCTGTGTGTGCATTTGGTTTAGAACCAAACAAGTTGACTCATGAAACCATTTGTTTTTATATGCAATTCGCATATCACAATCGCAATATTGACCTCAATAGTTCAATATGACATTTTCCCCAAATCGTGCAGCCCTAGATAAAGTTATAAATCTTTACCCGGACAAGTGACTTTTGTGCATGGACAAGTGAAACATAAATTTACTTGTCCGCACTTCTGCACTTCACATTAAAACACCAGTGTTTTTTGTTTTTTTTGGCAGTCCAACCATGAGAAAGAGCCAGTAATGCTGTCTTACCTTGTAAGTCCGTGGTTTGTTTGCAGGAGAACCAGATTCCTGCATGGAACTTCCTCATGAGGAACTTCTCCTCCCCGGTCTCATATATGTACTGCACCAGCCGCGTGTCGTTGATGTCGGAGCTGTTAAAGCGGATGCAGTACGTCTGCTCTGACTTTCACCGGCCCATGCAGAAAGGCTCTGACCACCTTTCTGGTCCCCTCACACCAGTAGCTGGTGGTGACGCGGAGATCGCCATGGCCAATGCCACGTGAGTTGAGCGTGAGAGCCAGAGATGCTCTCTGAGCACGCTGTATACCCATAGTGCTCCAGGAGGCACAAGGAGATGAGTAATCCTGGCTTCGAAGTCCTTGCTTCAGACATTCAAACTTTTGTTTTGCGCAGATGCGTGCTAATGCATCCTAGCTGTGCTTTCTTTTCTTTGATGGACCAACAGGAGCTTTTACAAATGACAGCTGCTCTTCTTCATGTCTAGCTCTAATGCTATCAGTCTCTTTATGTTTTGCTCTAACTTATTAGACGGTCCCCCACCCCACCCCACCCACGGTTCCCTTCCCCCCATCCTTTTCACTGTTATCATTTTAAAGGGCAAATTGCATGAGACCTTGGTTTTGTTCTTCCATCTAAACCTGTAGCTTATTTTTGTGAGCATAGCAATAAAACAGATTATCAATCAGATTATTCTTCAATCTGATGCAGGACTGTCTGCCAAATCTCAGTGGGAACTTCCTCCATTTTCAAGACTGCCTCAGTGAACATGTCAATTAAGTGCAACAATGTTTTACAGTAAAGAAGATAAAGATAAATCTGTAACATCTTTGATGCTGCAAAGAAGATCTTACATCTGTTTGCACACGCAAACATTCTTGCTACACACACACACACACATACAGCAAATCCTATCTGATTTGACAGCTGGATGATTAATGTGGGATATTTCATACAAATGGCTATGGGAAATATATTTAAGGGCTGACAGATGTCAGTAACACTGGACTAAGCCCACAAGGGCTTATGCTGTAAATTATTATTTAACATATATCATTCAGGAATTCATCAATTATCTTGTAGAAAATAAAGAGAGGTGTTTTGTTACGCAGTTGAAGTTTTTGTGATGTTTAGAAAAGTGAAAAACCTGGACCACTGTTCTTTTAAAAAAACTTTCGGTTTCTGGGGGTGTCAAACTGCAAAAACGACAAATAAGCAGCACCATGAAAGTATACCATAAACGTAGTCTAAATCACTTCAAATTAGTATTTGGACGTCAAATGGGTTTTGCATAACATGAGTTTTTAATTTATTTATTTTTTTAATGAACTAATCTCTGTAAGGCATTTAATATCACAAGCGTATTATAATACAGTAGGATAAAATAATTGTCCATGTGATTTTTTTTTTTTTTTTTTTTTTTTTTTTTTCCCAAAGTAATTTCATGAACTGGTGAAAAGAGATTTACAAGGATGGATCCAAGAGGATAAAAGGAGGGAAATATACGGAAAAAACAGTAAATTACTTTCCCCCATGCTTTTCCGAGGTGCTGTTGAACCAAAAGTACCAAGACTGGATTAAGGCTCATGATATCAAAGAACAATAGAGGATGTTTATGTAATATGGAATTTCAGAGGTTTATCTGTTTCCGGATATTTCATGCTATGCCACAGATATTTATTTCACAGAATGGCATTTTATTGCTTGTACCTACTTTTGTTGAGGCAAATTTTTGTTTAAATTTTTTTTATAATTAGTCCACCTACAACAAAATAGCTCTGTTCATTCTAATGTAAATACAGTCACGGTTACATTTGGAACAAAAAAAGGAAGATATTTCGAAGAGTACTGGTAACCAGACAAATCACTATTTGGTCCACTGACATCCAAAAACAAACTGACCAAAAAATTAATTTAAAGGTGCCCTAGAATGTGAAATTGAATTTATGTTGGCATAGTTAAATAACAAGAGTTCAGAACATGGACATGACACTGTGCGTTCACACGAGCTCGGCGAAGGCGGCACGGCGCGTCTTGGAAAGTTGAAATCAGTTCAACTTTATGGTAATGAGCAATGATGCGGTTCAGCGGCAACCAATCGGAATGTAGAAGTGTTCCATTTGAGAGAATTCCAGAGAACGCAGTCCTGTAAACTTTGGTTCCGGCCACATTAGTTCCCAAGCAAAATAGAGGAGGTTGATCATTTGAATTTGATAAGAGGGTGCGCAACACTATTTATAGGCAAGATTTTCATACTAGAACACTTTTTCAGTGGGAATGCAAATTATAATAGCACTTAACCATGAACACAAAAGCCACAGAGCGGCAAAGGCGTATTTGCCGCGCTCGCCGGTGGCGGTGTGAACGCTACGGATACAGCGAGTCTCAAACACCATTGTTTTCTCCTTCTTACTTAAATCTTGTTTTTGAAAAACAGGCGAATCTCCACACAATACCAACTGTTACTCAACAGTCGGGATCATTAATATGTACGATCCCTAACATTTGCATATTGCCAGCTCATGTTCAATGACAGACGAGACGGAGCTGCGCAGCCGAAGCATGCAGTTGATCAGTGTTCGGATGTACACATGAATACAAAAGTATATTTTAGTTCCTTCGTCCGAGCCTCTGAAGAAACAATGGATTAATTTTATTTTCTCTGGAAATTTTCAAACATTTCACTGACTACTGTTTCCTCAACTTGCCAAGAGCTGGCCTCGAATCGAGCTGATGTGTAGTTCAAGTTCAGACAGGTAATCTTTCACTTTAAAATCGTTCAATACTGTTTTTGCATCAGTAAGTCAGGCCAGTGATTAAAAATCAACTTCACATTGTTTCTTTTAGTAGGATGAAAAAAAAATCTTATTTAAATTGTGAATTATATACAGAAAGAAAGCGATCAAAGAACAATCACAGCGCAAGTTTATCTGGACACTTGCCAAACTTGTTATGAATTCAATGATGCACGTTACACTGCACGAAGCTCTAACTGTATTTACATCATCGTGTCTGCTGCATTAGAGAGTAGAGAGACTGCATTGCAATGATAAGATATTCATTCTCGCGATCGACAGACTGTCCTCTGCTTGCTCAATGCGATTCGTTTATTTCGATAGCTGTAGAGTTTCACATGTAATAGCTATTTCATAATGCAAGCATGTCAGCCAATCACAGCAGAGGCCGGTTACACACAGCAGACACGCCCCTTCAATTAGAGTGTTCAAAGCAGAGGCTAAAATCAGGCTAGGAAAAATGCCTTTTATTTCTAAATTATGACTATTTTTGATCTAAAAAACATACTAACATTATAAGGGCAACCCAGGAAATATTATAAAATAATTTAAAAAAACATTCTAGGGCACCTTTAAACTACTAAATCAGGTTGCGGGACAATACACACATTAGACTCTAATCCTTGAAAACCATATACAAAACTATACAAAAGTACTAACTGACTAAATTAAATATGGGTTGTTGAAAGGATTGTACTGACCAGGGTTGCGTTTCCAAAAGCATCGTTAGCCAACTATGGTTGCAAGTTTCGTCGTTATCAGCATAGTTCGAAGTCGGTGTTTCCCGAAACCATTGTTCCAACAAACATTCGCAAACAGCATTGCAAAGTTGTGTGGTTTGAATGACAGCTCTCGACCTGTGGTTAGAGGCATAGTTTCTATATTGCATGACATTTGCACGTAATAAATCCTTATCTTGAGCAAAATAAGCAAGCTGACATTCAATACAACCGGTGCCTTTTATTTAGAATACATACAAATATAATTTACGTCTTTTAGTTTGTCAAAAGACCGTGTTTGAAGAGTGCACATGTGCGAACGTGCTCTACTATGTAAGAACGAGCCAAATATTGAGTCTGGTAATATCTGAGAACAATTTGAAATAGTCCTCAGATGACATGTATGTAATTTATATTAACAAATCTAGTGTTAATTGGATCTCAAAAAGTTTCATTAAAAATAATTATTACTTCACCACGTGCGAAGCCAATGTGGTTAACCGATACTTTGCGAAAATGGGTTTTTGCACCCCAGGGCTGTGTTTCCCAAAAGCATCGTAAGCCTAAGAAGTGAATAAATGAAATAATTAAAAAGGAAAAAAAAAAAATAGAAATACACATCTAAATTAAATGAATAAACAAAAAAATCATAAAGCGCTGTAGAACTAAGATACATCGTTATTCGGGAAGCACGGCCCGAAATGCATTTTGTGAGGTTATTTATTGACCTTCAAGAGTGTGAAAACATCAAGAATAGAGAATGATCCCATTAAAAAGAGATATTTAGAAACCAAACCTCTACATTATCCTATTCAGCATATGGCCATATTAATATGTATAATATTATAATTCAATGGTGATTAAATGTTTTATTTTAGAGATATTTCAGTGAATCATATTTTTCATAGGCTTGAACAAAGTATTTTTAAAAAGCTAGCTTTAAATGCAAGTATCTGATAATGACCTATGAAATATGGCAGAAGTATTCAGTATTAGTTGTAGGGGGTGAAATTATGTAACAAATAATCCATATGATTACCATTAGATTTCTGATGATTCTGATGATTTTTGAGAACAAAATAAACACAGATTACAATAATATTCAACCTTTAGTGCATTCATATTTGTGTGTATACTTTATAGTAAGTCGTCCATTGTCCTAGAAACTACAAACTCTAATGCAATATAGATTTAGGATAAGTTATAATAATGATTAAAAAAAATAAATTAAAAATTCTGTAATAAAACATAGGTGATTTGTCTACAAACCTCATTTAAAAAGGAGTTTCAGATGCTTTGAGGATTATCTGCGCTGGCATTTGATGAGAGACATGTCCTACATATACAAACTACATTCAGTGCCCTATATAATAGCAATTGCTCAAAGCTTGCTTGTTAGATACGTATTGAGTTGCATTTTTTTGCAAGTATTTTAATTTAGTCTTTAAAACAACATGCTCATCATGAACTATGCAAAGCAACCTAATATAACGAATCAAAGTAATCAGAAATGTATAATGTAGAACCAAGCAAAATTATTTTGTCAAACACCGCAGCAGATTTAATTTAGTTAATTTTTTTGCCAGTTTTGTGATGAGTCAGTTTTACTTATACTGTACGTCGCACTTTTCATTCAACATAAATTTCAGAATTAATCCTTCAATATCTGTGCATGGTTAAATGTTGAAGTGCATGTACAGAGAATGTAATCATGACCACGCCGCCCACTTGATTGTGGTTTTGCGGTAACCTCCTGGAAAAGGGAAGCTAAAGCATGTAATCCTTACCTGTGTATCCTCCTATCCCAAACGTAATTGCTTTTTTTGTTGTTGTTATTTATTCTATACTGTAAAAGACAGTATGGGTGTTAGTAAAGCGTCAAATTAATTCCTTAAAACATAAATTGTTTCTGAACAATTTTGAAATCACAATGTCACCATTAGATAATCCTGTTAAATGACTGAATCCATAAATCCGATTTGTCCTCTCTAGGCCAAGCCCCAACAGCAGAGCTCATATGAAAAATAAAGAGATCCCTCATCCTCCCACAAACAAAACATTTAAAGGAAGCCTATCATTAAAATCTGAGAAGGTTCTGGTGTGGATAGGAGGCTGGATACTGTTATGGTTTAATAGCAGAGTCTGTGTGGTCTAGATTTGACCAGTAGTCTGGGCTTCTTCAGTGCAACAGTCACATACGTATGCATATGGCGTACAGACATAATCCCTGGCAGTTTATCAGTTAAGATGTGTTAATGAAGCGAGTAGTAGATCTGCCTGACATCATATAAAATAATCCCTGGGCACGCTTACTCACCACTACGGTCATCAGTGTCAAACTGGTTGTAGCCAATTCTATCTACCATGTGAAATTATTATTATTATTATTTTTTTTTTTTTGGGACATAGTATTATTTTCCATTATTTATTTGACTTCCTGGAGAGCGTAAACACTAACTATTTTGTTCTTTCAGCATTGCTTTTTATTGTTAGACCAATACTGACTGAACCCATGTTGTGGGTTTGTGCTCAACTTGCTTATTTCAGTGATGGTATATGGGGCACAATGGCAGGGCTTGGAAAACATGTTTGTCATTGTTTTAGCAATTCCACGTGACACAGTACTGTTGGAAATGCAAAAGAAAGAGTGAAAACATTCAAGGAAGAAAGACAAATAACGCTTCAGGGGCCTCTTGCATTCGGGGAACAAATGAGATTAAGGGACCTTTTACTGTTTAGAAAATATATATTAAAAAAAAAACCTTTTTATTCATCATCATCATCCAATGCTAAATTTGGTTTTACAGTGTGTTCGTGTAACGAAAAGGCTTGGACTTGGTGCTGATAACCCAATGCCCAGGACAATGGTGACAAAAAAAAATCAGAAATATTTAAGACTATTATGCCAGACTGATCTCATGAAATGGTGTATGTATGACATGCCAATTTGTATTTCTATTTTTGGCTTGCTATCAAACACGCATAACCGCTTTTCAGTGTGTTTATCAATGCCGTTGACTTAAGGCCATTGCACACTGAGTACGACATTTTCGGATGCGTTTTTCGTGTTCGTCAGCCTAAAAATTCGTCATGCATAGAAACCTTGCACACTGAGTCCGATGCGTATTTATTAAACCTTTGCGGAGAAACGCAAAAATACCAAATGCATTCGTCAAGCAGTGAGGATGATTTTGTTGCCCTCTCTCTTATTGAAAAAGAAGAAAGAGAAAATAATACGTCCATCCAATCCTGAAATTGCGCCGAGAGGAAGGAGAGTTTCACCTCCTTATCAAGGAGTTGCGAATTTATCCCTAGCGATTCAAAATTTACTTCAGAAGCAGGCGCGGATTTCCGGGTGGGCCTTCGTGTAACGAAAAGGCTTGGACTTGGTGCTGATAACCCAATGCCCAGGACAATGGTGACAAAAAAAAATCAGAAATATTTAAGACTATTATGCCAGACTGATCTCATGAAATGGTGTATGTATGACATGCCAATTTGTATTTCTATTTTTGGCTTGCTATCAACACGCATAACCGCTTTTCAGTGTGTTTATCAATGCCGTTGACTTAAGGCCATTGCACACTGAGTACGACATTTTCGGATGCGTTTTTTCGTGTTCGTCAGCCTAAAAATTCGTCATGCATAGAAACCTTGCACACTGAGTCCGATGCGTATTTATTAAACCTTTGAGGGAGAAAACGCAAAAATACCAAATGCATTCGTCAAGCAGTGAGGATGATTTTGTTGCCCTCTCTCTTATTGAAAAGAGAAGAAAGAGAAAATAATACGTCCATCCAATCCTGAAATTGCGCCGAGAGGAAGGAGAGTTTCACCTCCTTATCAAGGAGTTGCGAATTTATCCCTAGCGATTCAAAATTTACTTCAGAAGCAGGCGCGGATTTACGGGGTGGGCCTGGGTGGGCACGTGCCCACCCAGATTGACAAGTGGCCCACCCAAACAGATTAATAAAAACAATATATATTTTTTTAATTTTAATAATAATAATGAAGTTTGGCCATACGGCCCGCCGAACACTTTATATGATATGACGAGCGCTGAGCGCGTCCATCTCTGGTCAGCGCCAGCGAACGCAGTTTGAATCTGGCAGTGATGTCATGTCACTGTACATATTTTGTCCAGACTTCGACACCCCTTGCAAGGAGAGCGGACGAGGCTCATTTGTTCACATGAACACATCTTGGAAAGACAAAGAATAGGGCCCGTTCACAGATCGCCTCTTTTGCGCGCTGTCATTTCAAATATACTGTATGCTCTCATTATGGAAGCAACGTTGTCTCGACAGACATGGTCAGGCGTCTGATTGACTCGTCAGAACGCGTGCGTTTCGACAGCCAAGGGACGCGCGATTTGCCATTAAAGCTCGCCTTCTTAACGTGCGCTTTGTGGTCACGGAAAACGCGCATCAGAAATTCCCGGTTTTGCATCAAAACGTGCGTCCTCGACGTGTGATCTGCAATTTAAACGAGATTGTTTCTGTCTGCAGGTGTTTTATGCCTCAGAAGACTGTCCGAGGTGCTGAAATAAAAACAGTGAACGTGAAACCGAGTTGTTTTTCTGTTCGAGACACATCTCGCAAATTTTCCAGTTGTATTTCCGGTAACACTTTACAATAAGGTTTCATGCATTCTTTTTTTTATTATTATGCATAAACCACGAGTTTCTGACGCGCGTTTTCCGTGACCACAAAGCGATTGTCCAGGCGCGCATATATGCCTGCGCGATGAGTGCCGCAAGCGCACCGCAGGTCATGTGACAAAAACCAACTGATCGGCTTGCCTCAGTAACAACTTCGAAAGCTCGACAGAACAGCTGATCATAGCTGTACAGTGCAGTTTTTATTTCTCATCTCCATAAATATAGCCTATCTAGTAGAAACTACAAAATCTAGAAACCCTCAGATTCTGGCCCACCTCGACTTAATCCAGGCCCACCCCGACTTAATCCAGGCCCACCCATCTGTCACGTTCTGCATCCGCCACTGTTCAGAAGGTCAGTGGAACAGTTTGATGCTTTGCTAGCGATTCTGGAGCCACATATTAAAAACAAGACCACCAATTTCCGTGAACCAATCGATTCTGAACGGAGATCTGGCAGTATGTCTAAGGTATGGACACATACACACACACACCTGCGCGCGGCCCGGTTGAAGCGCTGGGCAGACAAAACAACTAGACTGTTATATATTGTGCCCAAATAACACATTAGTTATCGAATTAGTTGCTCAATCACATCTTATTCAATCCTAAATTTCAATCTAATTGAAAGGGGAGGTTTATTAATTTCATAATCCAATATAGAGAAGAGAACATAAACACTTGATCGAACTGAAAACCGAAACTGAAATATATGATTTGAGGACGAGCTCCCCCCGGCCTTGAATTGTCAAAAGACCTCATCAAAATGCTGGCTCTGGATGCGAAAAACGCAGAAAAATCGAACCCGATCCGATTAATTATATGACGGACGAAAGTTTCGGAGGCGGTGTGCAATCATGATTGACATAATATGAGGTTTTTGGGTTTTTTTAATGCGAAAAATTTCAGATGCGATTTTCGGACTCGAGTGTGCAATGGCCATTAATGTTACATTACTGTACATCTAAATATATGACCTACCCCAACCTCGTCCCTAAACCTACCTGTCACTGGGGTTAATAACATTTCCCTACATAAGTCTTCCCCTACCATCCTAGGAAAAAAAATATTGTTCCCCAGATGTAGATCTACATTTTTCTTCGCTCTGACATTTAGCGGCGTAGACATACATGCAGATAGCTCGAAATGCGTATAGATAACACGCCACTTGTAGTGCTGTGTTGAAAAAATCGATTCACCAATTCTGAATTGATTTTCATATTAATTTCTAAAGATCGATCCGTAACTCAGAGAATCGATTTATTAATAGGCCTACATTTTTCCCCGTGAACTTTAACTTGCCGCGACCGGGAGATTCCTTTGTGCGCATTAAAAGCTTTCACTCAGCGCACACATTGTTATGACAACGGACTTTGAGTCATTAAACCGTTCATTCAACGAACACGTTCAAAAAAGCAGATTCATTAAAATAGATGTAATGAAACAACTTCAAGGTGTTAATTATTTTTAGAGTTGGGTCCGAGTCCACCTTAGTCGTAGTCCGAGTTGAGTCCAAGTCCTTAACAATCGAGTCCGAGTTCGAGTACCCCAACTCTAATTATTTTTGACTTTGAGTTCCACTTGTCAAGGCTCAGCTGAGCAGCGCGTCGCGTCGCATGGGCAACGCTGAAGCTGCATCGTGGCGTCTATGAAAGTGGCGTCTATGTTCATACAAAGTCATGATGCCATGTTGAATATGCTTGCAATCTGTCACTGATAAGATATTTAAATAATGTAGGCTATGTTTTACTGGTAACGTAAGACATTTGCTATTATCAGGACCCATACAAACTCACAAATTTCGGGTGCAATTTTGTTCCATCCTTGCTGCAAACAAGTCTTAAGGTGTACAACAGTACAGTGCATTTTGCGCTTCAAAATGTGCCACGCATTCTCTATTGGAGACAGGTCGGGACTGCAACCAGTCACGTACCCACATCATCTTCCTCTGCAGGCCAGGACTTTGTATTGTGCGCAGAATGTGGTTTTGCTTTATCTTGTTGAAGTATGGACATCCCTGGAAAAGATTGGCAGAATATTGTACTCTAAAATCTCTGTCCCTTTTGCATTAATGGTGCCATGACAGAAGTTATAGATGAATGATGATATTTGATGCAGTGCCGCCTGAGGGATAACGGTTGTTCAGCGCTTGCGCCCTTGTCCTTTACTCACTGGAATTCCTCCACATTCCTTGAATCTTTTAAATATATTATGCACTGTTGAAGGTGAAATGATCGAACGTCTTCCTATCTTTCTTTGAAGAACATCATTTTTAAACATTTCAACAATTTTCTCACGTATTGGTTGGCAAAAGGTTGCCACCTTTCTTTGATGCTGCTTTTGCACCAAATCATAATTTCAATCCCCTGTTGACCGCACCTTTTTTCAAATCACATCATTTAACCAATTTACCTGATTGCTAGCACTAAATTGCTCCTTTCCCAACCTCCTTTGGAATGTGTTGCAGGTCTGAATAACAGGAAAGGATACATATTTACAAATGAAATTAAGTTGACCAGACAAAACACAAAAAGTCAAGGAATATATGTTCTGCGATGCACGTTTGTGACTCCTGTTCGAACTCGTTCATCAAAATGAAAAAAATACATTCATTTCGTACGTTGAATGAACCAAATGACTCAAAACGAGTTCGAACAGGAGAGTCACAAACGTGCATCACAGAATAGAGCAAGGCAAGAATTTGAGCTTCTAAAGCTTTATTTATTTATTTTATTTTATTTTTAAAAATGAGCGATCATTTCTCGTGAAAAGACCCTTATTCATTATCTGGAATCGTTCTTTTTGACCTTGAGCTGTTTTTGGTTACCAGTTAAGTGCATTATATGGAGAAAATCCTGGAATGTTTTCATTAAAAGAAAGAAAGACATGGACATCTTAGAGGACATGGGGGTGGAGTAAATTATCAGCAAAAGTTTTTTTAAAAGCGAACTACTCCTTTAAGTACTCTGTTTTGGTGTAAACAAAAAGCAAAGAATTAAAGCACAGCAGACACACTATATCAATAAGATCAGTTTCCGTATTTTGGCTGTCAGATCTGTCAGTCAGTCATAATCTGGTTAGTAGAGCAGTACTGACCTCCATGACTTGAGGCAACACAAATAGGCAATGTGTGTTAATGAGTTTAGAGAGGTCAGTAGCTCAAGCTGTTCACCATCCAAAAAACAGCACACCAACACAAACTAAAAAAATTGCATCAAATCAAAAAAGTGACATTTATAATAATGACACAGGGTTGCAACATGTAATGTGTTAGAAAAAAAGCCCTTTTTGGTCCCCGAATAAATTTTTGGGGAACGGTTCTAACGGCTCTCTCTCTCTCTCTCTCTCTCTCTCTCTCTCTCTCTCACTCTATATATATATATATATATATATATATATATATATATATATATATATAAAATGTATATTTTTATCTGAAGAACTTTTTTTATGGAATGGAATAGGGCTGTCAACTTTAGTCGTTTAGTCGACTAATCAGTCGATGCCGTCTTGGTCGACTGAAATTCTTATTGGTCGACCAGTCGCATTTTTTTTTTTTTTTTGCCAATAGAAATACATTTCAATGATTTACTCCTTGATATTTATTCCTTTATAAAGCAGTTATTTATTACTGTATTTTAAATATAATTAGCCTATGTTTTATCCCCATCTTTAAATGCTTTAATTTAGGCTATTTCTTGTAACTGCGCCACAGTTTAGCGCACACACATAACACACTCGGGAACCGCACCTACTGGCTGCGCTGCTGCTTGCGCTCAGTAAGGGATGTACCGGTAGGTAGTTTTGCTGTATTCATTCAGTTCACGCTACTTTAGTCGACGGAATGTCCAAGAAATCTAAATCTTTTGTCTGGCTACATCTTTGTGGAGGTAGGCGATGCTGGCGACGCGTTGCTCCATTATGAGCGCGCACATCGCGTGCCTATTTGAAATCTAACTTGAGCGCGCAAAAGACGTGAGCAGCTCTTTTAACGGCTTTATCATACTGACTCAATAGATTGTTTTCTTAATAGGTTTTTATTTGTACACTTGACTCATTTGAAAGTAGCCTAAATAATGTAACAAAACCAAATTAAACGTATATGCTATCTTACAACAGAGCCTAGATTTCAGATTGTTTTTTAGGCTATTTTGTCTGTTGTTTTAAAACGCCTAACAGATCGGCTGGACAAAAGTTAACCCATAGCTTTGTAAGTAAAGAAGAATACAGCCTGTAACGAGAGCTTTTGTTAGGATTTTTCATTATGTGGCAGATAGCAGTTATATTATTTTGTAGCGTGTGGTGTGATCAGGTGCGCGATTGTGACTGTCACTATAGACCAAGGACAGAGCTCCTCACTTGCAGTTAAAAAAATCACTTAATTTTCAAAGAATTGTATTATTATTATAGTTTTATTTATTTTCAATGTTTTTTCGTTGTTGTTTTATAAATGCTCTATGACAATTGTTTAAAAAATGTTCAATCAAAACATCCGTTTTTTTTAGTCGACTAATCGTTGCGCAGGACAAGACCTTGGTCGACTTAAGGATTTCTTTGGTTGATTACAGCCCTAGAATGGAAAGGTTTCATGGATGTTAAAGTTTCTTTGTGGTACTATAGATACCTATGAAGAAATCTTTTCGAGTGAATGGAACCAATCTACAATTATGATTGGGAAGCAAATCAAGTAAGGATCATTGACATGTAGGGCTGGGTACCGAGTTCGGTACTTTTTAGGTACCGACCGAATTGCCTTGGTACTACTGAGTATCAAAACATATCTTGTTTTTCAAAACACGAAAACACTAGTTTACACGGCTGCCCAGAGACGTAGCTCATCGCATGTGAGGCTTTTGTGTGTGTGTGTGTGTGTGTGTGTGTGTGTGTGCGCGTGCGTGCGTGTGTGTCAAGCGTCCCAACCCAGATAGAAAGAAAATATGTGTAAATGATCAAAAGTGCCAGACTCGATGCCAGAAGCACACAATGCAATATTTTCGACAAGATAATTGCCGCCAAGAACCGGTAACACGGTAAATCTGATAAGCGTACAGACACTTGAAAGTAGAAAGTTTATACGTTTTCGAACTGCAAGAACTGGAGCATGTCACAAATGAAACCGAAACTCAGTATATAGGATACTTGCCTCATAGACATGAGAAATAGGTAGGTCTGAGCAATGTGTTTCCATTTAACCTATTCCATGAGTAAAATATAAATGTCTACGTGGTTGTGGGTGACGTTTCAGGAACATATGGGACAGGACCTCTGACCTTAGGGATGGCCAGTTTTGACCAGTTTATTTCAGTTTGAGTTTGTGTCCTTAAGCAGAGACAGCAGTAAGGGCCTTATCTAGGTGGGTGAAAGGTACATCTGGGGAAGAGGAACATTGAAAAGACTATAAGAGCTGTCTCATGTCTCCCTCAAGGCGTCTTACTCACGGCACAGTGTAACTGCTGTGCTGGTGACTGGGCCTATTCTTGCAAGAATTCTCTTTCTTTATTAATTTGACTCTGAGGGTCTCTTACGCAGTGATGTTTGAAAGGATTTTTGCCTCAACAATGATTAGGAAACATAGAAAACCTATGATTAAGGTCATAAGCCGTCCAACACTGGTCCGAACAGAAAGAAAATGCAACAATCCTGTTTAAAACACATGGGACATCTAAAAAAAAGTTTATGAGATGCAAAAATGTTGGAAGCAAGATGGATGCTAATGTTAGGCCCCATGGCTTGATAAAATTCGCTTGTTAAGACATGACATAAGAAATACTGGTTCTGGGTCAAAGCTTCTACTTATTTTAATTGAGAAAACCATTTCAACAGGTGTTGAAGAGGACTATTTATTCATATCACACGTTTAAGCTATGCTTTTAAAACCTTGTAGATTACATATGGACTAGGGCTGTATTCAACCAAAGAAATCCTTAGTCGACCAAGGTCTTGTCCTGCGCGACGATTAGTCGACTAAAAAAAAAAAAAACGGATGTTTTGATTGAACATTTTTTAAACAATTGTCATAGAGCATTTATAAAACAACAACGAAAAAACATCGAAAATAAATAAAACTATAATAATAATACAATTCTTTGAAAATTAAGTGATTTGTTTAACTGCAAGTGAGGAGCTCTGTCCTTGGTCTATACTGACGGTCACAATCGCGCACCTGATCACACCACACGCTACAAAATAATATACCTGCTATCTGCCACATAATGCAAAATCCTAACAAAAGCTCTCGTTTATACAGGCTGTATTCTTCTTTACTTACAAAGCTATGGGTTAACTTTTGTCCAGCCGATCTGTTAGGCGTCTTAAAACAACAGACAAAATAGCCTAAAAAAACTATCTGAAATCTAGGCTGTGTTGTAAGATAGCATATAAGTTTAATTTCGTTTTGTTACATTATTTAGGCTACTTTCAAATGAGTCAAGTGTAGAGATAAAAACCTATTAAGAAAACAATCTATTGAGTCAGTATGATAAAGCCGTTAAAAGAGCTGCTCACGTCTTTTGCGCGCTCAAGTTTGATTTCAAATAGGCACGCGATGTGCGCGCTCATAATGAGAGCAACGCGGTCGCCACCGTCGCCTACCTCCACAAACATGTAGCCAGACAAAAGATTTAGATTTCTTGGACATTCTGTCGACTAAAGTAGCGTGAACTGAATGAATACAGCAAAACCACCTACCAGTACATCCCTTACTGAGCGCGAGCAGCAGCGCAGCCAGTAGGTGCGGTTCCCGAGTGTGTTATGTGTGTGCGCTAAACTGTGGCGCAGTTACAAGAAATAGCCTAAAAGCATTTAAAGTTGGGGATAAAACATAGGCTAATTATATTTAGAATACAGTAATAAATAACTGCTTTATAAAGGAATAAATATCAGGAGTAAATCATTAAAAAGTATTTCTATTGGCAAAAAAAAAAAAAATGCGACTGGTCGACCAATAAGAATTTCAGTCAGACCAAGACAGATATTGAACTGATTAGTCGACTAACGAACTAAAGTTGACAGCCCTAATATGGACTCAAGGCATCCTGGACACGAATATTTTCAAAAGTCAAAAGATGAATCACTGCCTGGCCATATGAGATTTCGGTATGGAAATGAAGGTTAGGATCATGATTCGGTTGTATTACAGCATGGAAGTGTGGATTTGCACCATTTGTTGTTTGATTTTGCGTCTTACAGAATGTTTGGAGCTGCAAAACAGTGATGTGTACTTAAGTAAATTGTTAGGAACCACAAAGCAGCAAAATAATGCTTCCCAAAGATACCCATACCATCCCTGCATAACATGAAACTCCACATTGTTCATATTTAAGTAAAATAACATCAAAGCAGCTTGTGCAGTATTTTCCTATTCATGAATGCACCTCTGGGATGTTTAAGGCGTTACAGTAACCCAGAACCCTGTCTGTTACTGTAATTACCTAGTCCAATTATAGCAGTTATAGCAGGTGGTCTTGTAAGTTGGTGGGCTCTTATTGGAAAATGAACCCCCATGTAGAAACTAATACTCTGAGCAAAATAGCAACCAAGTTGCTCATCACACTTGATTGCAAAGTGCAGAGTTTTGTTCGTCATCCTTGTATTGTTAGACCACGTCGCAAAGGAGCAAATCAACATTATGCAGTACTCATCAGAAGTGGTGTTACGTAACGAACTAATCTTTCAGAAAGCCTGTCTGGATTTAAATAGAGATACATAATCCCATTCAGCACTTAGAGGAGTTGTCAGGGGGAGCCAAGCCCAAAGAGGGGCCAACGCTAGCACTCAGCACAACGCCATCCCGTCGTTCTGGTAGGAAAAAGGAGCAGATAAGCAAATTTACAGCTTGAGAATATGGGGAACAGTAAGAGCGGTGCTTTGTCCAAAGAGATTCTGAATGATCTGAAGTTGAACACCAAATACACGGAGGAAGAGCTCTGCACGTGGTACGCCAGCTTCCTCAAAGAGTGTCCCACTGGACGCATCACCAAAGAACAGTTTGAGGGCATCTACGCCAGTTTCTTCCCAGATGCAGATCCTTCTGCCTATGCTAGGCATGTCTTCCGCAGCTTTGACACCAACGCAGACGGAACCTTGGACTTTAAGGAGTACATTGTGGCGCTGCACCTTACCTCGTCAGGAAAGACCACGCGCAAACTTGAATGGGCATTTGCTCTGTATGATGTTGATGGCAACGGGACCATCAGTAAAAGCGAGGTGCAAGAGATTGTACGGGTGAGTATTGGTGACATTTGTCTTTAACATACAATATTTTTTAAAGCATTTGGTGCTGACTGAGTATAGAAAGTGTGCAAGGTTTAGGGGTTGTTTGCAGCCACTGCTCCTGGCATTTATCAGCAAGTTGTAGTATGTAGGTAACAGTCCAACAGTTGTGAACAGATGGCTCAAGAAGCTCAGGATAGATTACACCACCTGGTGTCATACAAGTTTCAATCGCTTAAGAATATTCAATACCATTAGGTGTCAATGTGCCAGTTATTATTTTTATGTTAAAAGCGACATAATTCATATATTTTGTATTCTTCTGGGAACAGTCAATATTCAACATGATTCCGGAAGAAGACCAAAAAAACCTTCCAGAAGATGAGGACTCACCAGAAAAGCGAGCAGACAAAATTTGGACGTTTTTCGGAAAGAAAGATGATGGTAATAACTCCTTAAAATGTGTGCTATTGCTGTAGAATACGTGAATCATGCCGTGTGCTCATAATCCATGCATTTTCATAATGTTTAATTGTCTTCACAGATAAGATCGAAGAGGCGGAATTCATTCAGGGTGTCTTGGAAAACAAAGACATCTTGAGGTTAATACAGTTTGATGAGCCAAAAGAAGATTCAGGAAAAACTCAAGGAAAAGAAGCATTAATGTCCACATTCCCATGTGACTAACCGGAACTTCGTTTCTATTCATTTGAAACCAAACCTACACAAACCAGACTGCTTCTCCAGGTCACATACTGGATGCATACAGATACCTTTCCATAAACATGTCAGAGTTATGAACCAGACAAACCTAGCTTTTCTCATAATACACACAGACTTCTTGTCCTGGACCAACACCACATCTACCTGAAGGGCCCCTGAAATTTTCCATTGTTTTTAGAGTTCAATCAATAAGAGCAATTAGGCTCATGTTTAACAGTCCTATCTGAGCGTATACAATCCTCTTAGGATCTGAAGGTCAGGTAAGACAAATCCGCAGGGTCCAGTGGCTCTCCTCTTTTAGATCCCTTCAGGGTTAAGGTGGTTTAAGCGCTCAACATGCATTCATTTCACAGCCGACTGGGTCATTTTTATAGAATAAATTTCTCTGTACTGTGTTTTTTAGGATGTACAGTGATGATGACAATTTTAGAGAAATTTTACATGGAAAAAATTTGGAATTCATAACTATTCTTAGTCCATGTCATTACTGATCAATCCACCAATGCCAATTAGCCATATAAAAACTTTTACGGTGTCCTTGCTACATATGTTACATCTACTTACTGTAGTGATAAGTAACAGTAAATTATGCATAGTTCCAAGCTACTAACTCAACCTAAACCTAACCCTACCCTATAGTAAGTGAATGTTGTTAATTGATATTACTCATAATGTAAATGTATAAGTACTGTGTAACAAGGACACCATAAGTGTAATAAAACACTTTTTCTGTCCATTTTAAATCAAAGATTACTGTTTTAGTGTTGGGAACAACGGGTGTACAAGACAGTCACAATTGACTGTGGTTTCGGTCCATGTGTTTGTAAAATAATATAGCAGCCTGAAGTTTTAGATGAGTTCAAATGTTAACGCGTGTTGTCCATGTCATTTTCCAATCATTACATTTCAGTATTATAATTATATTTTTAGTTGATTTTCAGTGCAAATAATTGTTAATATCATGTAACCACTACTTGTCAATGACCTACTTTTATACATGATATTATCACAAAAACAAAGCTGTCTCAAACTGGATATTTAGCTTTAACCTAATTAACCGATTGAGTTTGGAGTGAGATTAGATTCTCCAAACACGTTTAGACTTACTAAACTTGAATACTAGAAAGGCTCTCACCACAAGTATATCTTTTCATGTTGACACTGCTTACAGCCAAATCTCATAGGACAAGCCTGAAACGCAGGGGCTTACCTCTTTCTTTTCTTAAAGCCGTCTTTGGCTCAGGCTAATGCATGGCCTGGATTCAACACTAGGACACCGAGCTGCAAAACAAGCTCTGCAGCATTGTTGCTTTTGACTCGATGAAGAACAGGCTCACAAGCAAAAACATACAGAGGATCATTGTATCTAGTAGGATACAAGAGGATCTAGTAGAGTTTCATTAAACCTGAATTACCTGGTTTTGGGTGTGGCCTGCCTTTGTTTTGAACCAGCGGGTCAAGGTTTGGCTGGTTAGTTAGAGCAGTCAGCCTCTCCACACTTTGCAGGCAAAAAAACGTCTTTCTTCATTGATGGCCATTCAAATGTTGGCATGCATTCTGAATAAATACTAAAAAGTTGCATTATGTTATGGTAGATATTTCTTCAGTGAACATTTATTAGGATGCTCAAAAATAAAATAATTAAATATGGAACTGCAGGCCCATAAAACAAAGATGGCAGCATGTGCTAAACAGAAATGCTACATCCTTATGTTGCTCAAAAAAGAAACCTCATTGGTGATAAACAATTAGAGTTGTTTTTATTATCATAATAGACAATGTAGTGATTTCCAGGGCAAATTCAACATAAACATCAGATAAATGAATTTTATCAACAAAGACTATTAAGTTGAGATCAAATAAATCAACATTTACAATATTATATATACATATATATATTTATATTGTATATATAAAAGATCTAGTTAGGAACACAGACATTCAACTGAACAGTTTTTCAGAATACACATAATGCACACCATTGACATTTTCAATACGACTTCTGCAACATGTAGATCTAGAATAGCTTGGGCAATGCAGTACAGTAACCTTGTTACATGCTAAACAGCAAATGTAAACCAGTCATACCCTATATTATGTGAAAAGAGAATGATTGTTAGTAACTCGATATAAAGGAAATAATAAAGTAAACAATAACCTGAATGCATTACCTTCCATGGTACACTAATCCATTTTAGATTTCCTTTCACATTATCGGACACGTTTATGTGCGTTTTACAATGTTCTTATAGCTGAACGCTTAAAATCCAATTAAATGCCCATCATGTATTCGTGGTGCGCATACTGAGAGTTTATCTCAGGCAAAAAGTACTATAGCATTTTTGACATTTTTAAAACAAATTCTATGCTTAATTTGATTGTGTATTTATCTAACTCTAACCACTAATGTATTTTCTTGTCATATTGACCAATAGTAAAAATAAATACAAATCTAAATGAAAGCACAGATATTTTTTCTTTTCCCAAAGTGTGCTTTGACTTACTGTGCAATATAAATATATCAAATTTCTCAATACTACTGTATAAAGATTTAAAATTGAAATGGGTCGTATATCTTCCAGTATTATACGGTTTGAACAGTGTGATAATTAGCTGCCTATGACAATGTGCATTCAGCAGAAAACGGTGGCATCCATCAGTAAAATGTTTACGTATCAGATTATGACAAAGACTACAGAGAGAAGAGCATGATATACAGTAGGATGATCCTGACGACAATCACAGACAAAAAACGCCACGCACATATTTACAGTTATGTACAAACACATAACAGAATAGATTGTGAACATTCCAAGGCAATTTACCTTTAGGCACTAAAAGGTGTACATTATAACCCAAATCATTATAATTCACATATGATCCACCTTTGATTGACACCAGAATTCTACAGCCAAACCATATAATTTCACCATTAGGAAACAGTATCGTTTAGAAGTTGCTTTTGTGCGACTTACAGAAGATATTTGGATGCCATCAGAGTAAACCTGGCTGCATAAGAGGATTTCTTGGCTTTAACTGGGAAAAATTATATGACTTTGCTATCGAGTCCTGTCTAGTTCACACATCTTCCATGAACACAATCAATGGACTAACCAGCACCACTCAAAATACACATAATTTTTTTTTCATTAACCATACAAGTACTAGTCCTACATTTAGACAAAACATGCTTTTCTGTAAAATTAATCTGCAAAAATATGAAAATATATCAATTCCATACTTCGACAATGCAACCTGTCCCCTCTTTCATAAGGAAGGCTGTAGATTTGCCAGCAGTTTATGTGTAGTTTGTGAAAATAGCATTAAAAACTTTCCATTGCATTCCTTGTTGCAAAACAAAACTTTTCTCAATACAATAAAAATTGAACAATATAACCACTGAACAATGATATGCTATAGCATTTCTTCCCCATAACTTTGATGCTGGTTATGCTAAGGATGGATTGTTTTTGAAGTCTTTGAACACCTATATGGCATTCAGAAGCTGTCTGTTCAGACTGAACAATCATCATAATGTTAAGCTGCGTTCACACCACCAGCAACAAAGCGACACCATTTATTTCAATGGAGATCTGGCGATTTCAGACTACATGAGCAACAACCTGATCACACCAAATGCGCCTTTATAGCACGCATGTGTATTGTCGTGTGATATATACGCTAAAGTGAGTTTTTACGTGCATATGATACGCATTGGTTGGTTAGGTTAAGTTTAGGTGTGGGGTGGGTGCGTGTGTATTAGACGCTTGCTAGAATTAGTGGTGTGGGGTGCGGTGTGTATTATACGCAAATGAACTGCGTATCAATTGCACGACAAAAACTGCGTCTCATATGCACGGTAAAAACTCATTTTCGCGTATAAATTACACGAACAATACACATGCGTGTTATAGAGCGCATTTACATGAGAACAGGCTGGAGCAACAGTGACCATTGACGACCATTACACCTGGTACAGTGACCATTGCAGATGGTATTAAAACAGGCTTTGGTCGATTGGACCACAAGTAGACGAGGAAGACACATTCCTGTTTACACCTGGGGCCCTATTTTAACGATCTAAAACGCAAGTAACTTTATGGGCAGGTCTTGGGCGCTGTTGCTATTTTACCGGCGGGATAAATTGACTCTTGCACCCGACGTGAGTTTAAAAGGGGTTAGTCTGAAGTAGCTTCATTATTCATAGGTGTGGTTTGGGCGTAACATGAAAAAAACCAATCAGAGCGTCATCCAAAATACGCTTTTAGCAGGTGCGCATGTTGCATGGCGGATTTACCAGAAGCGTTCACAGCCGAGGAGACCGACGTTCTTGTCAGGGCAGTGAAAGATGTATGGGGATGGGAGATTTTGTTTTTTCCTGGTTCTTGACGGACAAACTAATTTGTCTGATGTCATATATACATATGTGTCTTGCCACTATTGGGCAAACAGGTCTGATCCGTCATTTAGGCCTACATTTGTTTTACGTCTTCAATGTACACCACAATGATTTCCCTCATGTGTTAATATTTTTCCTTGTTATAATGTTTGATTTGCAAAAATAAAAACTGCTGCATCTGTGTTGACATTATGGCCAAGCATGCGCGCTGAAAATAGCATTATGAACAACGCGTAAAGAAGGAGGCATGTTTCGGCACCAACAATCCCTAGTGCTATTTTACACTTCCAGAAAACTGTTGCGCCACTGACCAGAAAAAACCTAGTCTAATGCTGCATTCACGTGCTATGGAAAATAGGATATTTTCCACTTGTGAACTGGTATTTACCAGTGTGTCATTCAAGTGCTTTTGTAATCTGGTAAAAAGATGGAGAGACCTGTTATTTAGCTAAAACTATTTTAGATTGCTTAAGTCATCTGCAACAGCAAGAAAATGATTTATAAAAACTCAAACGGTAAATAATATGCTGTATATTTTCTATCTGAGACCATGAATAGTACATATTTTTTACCATTTTGGTATTTACCATAATTACCATAGCACGCTGAACGCAGCATAAAGTCAGTGGCACAACTGTTTTCTGGAAGTGTAAAATAGCACTAGGGAATGTTTGCACCGAAACTCGCCTCCTTTTTGTGCCGATCCGCCCAGGGAGCGCAAGTTCATTCCCTAGTTTACCGAACGTGCGTCTGTGGAGGGAAAAGTCAGCTTTGCGCCGGTGCAAAATAGGAATGATACATGCGTTAGTGTACAAAGTCCTTTGCGCCGGGTGCAAGATAGGACCACTGGTGTTTTAATCCGCCTCTTTTGTCTACTTTCAAACACTTCTGTCCTGATATGGGCTTTTTCAGATCTTTTGAACTAATAGATTAAATAAACTCATGCAATTTACATATGAACGCTCTTGGAGATGACGGAAAATACACGGAGAACAGCTGCTTTTGTTCCTGCTTTGATAGCATAAAGTCTTTCGTATTCGGCATTCGGTGGCTCTGAATTTGTTGCCTCGAAATGCTTTCTACGGATAAAAAAAATGCAGAAAATCAAACCCGATACAAATATATTATGATGGGCGAAGGTTTCGGAGGCAGTGTGTAAACGTGATTGACAGAACGAGAGGTCGTTTTCGGACTCAGTGTGCAAGGACCCTACATCCACGCCAAACGCTGTGAGTGTGTGTTAGAAATCGAGGAATGGCGAGAGAACGTTGTGCTTGGTACTTTTTTCATCTTCAAACCAAACTTGGGTCTTCAGCCGTCAAAGTTTAAATCCCGTCTGGCTAGCACGCTTCCCACATTGTTCATACATTACATCAGTAGGCAGAGAGTAGGCGGGCTGTTGTAGCTGTTCATATGCATTCAACCACATGAAGCGTTTACACAAGAAAGCAATCCAGTCGAATGCGTTTTCAACTTCTATTGGAAGTGGTCAAAAGTGGACAAGCTCAAAACGTTTTATACTCGTTTACACCTGTATTTAGCGCCATGAGCTTGTTGATCCAATCGAACCAAAAAACAGCACTCGCTGTTTCTCGTTCATCTTTAAAATAAACATTGTATGTACCGATTCCATTTATATTTATGTTTGTTTTTAGTGGCAAGAAAACGGATTCGGTTTCTGCAACATCTCTGAATGTCATTGCTACTGAGTCGCTGGCAGTGTGAACGCAGCTTTAGACCCACACTTTAATCAAGGGAACTATAAATATCCACAACTAGCTGTGTAGTTCAATGTGTTAACACTATCACTTTAACACCAAAAAGATTGATAATATTGATTGAATGAAATTTGTTTACCAGGCATCCACCCTACAATTAAACAAACAGGTGTTTTACTGTACAGTTTTTGTTCAGATCTTTATCAATGCAGCCCTGACTATTTTTTTTTTTCATGTTAATGTAATAGACTTACTGGGAAGTCTTTAGTAGCATCTTAAAATTATTTTAAGGACATGCAGGATTATATGGATGGCTACTCACTCAATATCATAATGCGTCTGCTGTCCTTTCCTGATACTCATTCCACATGACATTAAGAAAATCCTCTATAAAGCTTTGATTTTGTAATTATCTGATATTTTCAGTGGAAATCCACAAAGCAAGCAGTGCTTCAAGGGGTGATACCTGTATGGCTTTGGCTGAGAGGTTGAAGTACTCAGGTAGACAGGCATGCAGGTAGATTCATATATAATCTGTGTGTGTGTGTGTGTGTGTGTGGTCGTTCTAGATGTCCATGTCCACAGGTCTCATATCTCCTGTCTTGTGTTCCTTAACCCAGAGCTCTCTGTCTTTGGCTGGATCCACACTCTGCAGGAGCTGGTCCACTCGGCTCCAGCGTCTAAGAAACAAGAGCAGTCAAAAAAGATGATGTTTAGCTACCAAGTACACTGCTAAAAAAATGTACACTACAAAAGTTTGGGGTCTGTTTTTTTTTTTTTTTTTAAGAAATTCTTACTTTTATTCAGCAAGGACACATTAAAGGGCACCTATTATGGAAAATTCACTTTTACATGGTGTTTGAACATAAATGTGTGTTGGCAGTGTGTGAGCAAAACCACCTAGAATGATAAAAATCCACCCAGTGTTTTTTTACAATCTCAATAAATCATATGCACTGTCTCAGAACGAGCTGTTCTAAGATTCAGCTCTTTGTGACGTAGAATTGAGCAAGGGGTTTGATTGACAGTGTGGTTGTGGCCTAGACCCTGCCCTCGGTGATCTGTACACCATCCTCCATTGTTTCAACGACAGCCGGTAATGTCTCTTGGAAACATAAGTGTTCTGTCGTGGACTCGTGGGTTAATCCTGTTGTTGTGGCTTAAAAGTTAATCCTCAAGTGTGGATCGTCGTCTACTGTTTGTGATCCAACGTCACCTCCAGTAAGTGTATTTTTATGGTTTTTGAGTCTGTCAGCCGATTCAACAACAAATGCGTCTAAAGTTGTTGTCGTCGTATGATGTCTCTGTATATATTTTAAAAACCTTGTTTGTATAGTGTGTAACTACACGTTTATAAATATATATATTTAAAGATATTGTATTAAAAACTGGATATATGTTCTTGTTCTGTAAACTAGCCATCTTCTCACATTTGCCACAGACGCACCTGTATGACAAGTAAATATGATGCCACAGGTCCCTCGCATAAATGTAATTTGCTTGTACATAGCAAACTTTATCACAGAATGTGTAACGTTATGTAGTTTCAAAAAATTGTGCCAGCGTTAGTGTGTGTGTGTGTGTGTGTTGCACATCCATACTTGCAAAAAGACGCGATTACGACTCTATAAGTACATAAATGTATCAAATAACCATACCGAGACGTACTGGTCCATTCTCATTTGTGTTTATTCTGCCGGAGTCTCATTCGTACTATTTATATATTCCGATTCAAACGTACGCTGAATGATAGACAAAACAGCGCATCTCTCACTCTCCCCTTCTGCTTAGACCAACTGCCATGGGATCAAGTTACGCCTTCATCCAAAGGCAGGAGGGGGAAATGCAGCTCATTTGCATTTAAGGTGGTATACACCCAAAACAGCTCATTTTAAAATAGGCCCCAAAAGGACATTTTCAAATGGTTATAATAAATTAACTATAGGGTATTTTGAGCTGAAACTTTACAAATACATTCTGATCGACACCGAGACCATTACATCTTGTAAAAAGGGGCATAATAGGTGCCCTTTAAATAGATCAAAAGTGCCAAAATAGACCGTACCATGACTGGAGCCGGTGTATTGATATGATGCAGAGCCTGAAAACAGTCCCCAGCTCGGTAATTTCCAACGTGACTGGGACTAAGTTTGTGTAGTTATGTTGATTGAAGGTATACAGCCTATTTTCAGGCTCTGCATCATATCAAAAGTGGAGTATCCCTTTAAAGTGATAGTTCACCCAAAAATTAAGATTCTGTCATCATTAACTCATCCACACTACTGCGTTTTATCTGCGTTTTAGAACTTATCTCTGTCCACCTTAAAACGACGGAAGACGCGGATTACTGTGACCATTCACCAACACTGAACATGCTGGTGTAAACCAGCTGCAGTCTCATCCTCAAGACGTCATATAACTGACGCTCTTGGGACGTCTTTCGACCATACGTCAATATATGCCTTTTAGGGCCCCCCTAAACGTCTATTAGATGACGATTATCAGATCGTAACTCTACCCCAGACCTAAACCTAACCCTAAACCTATGCCGTCACCTAACTGACATTAAAGGTAAAGCGTCAGTTGGTATGACGTCCCAGGATCATCATATAAGCCGACGTTTAGGGGGGCCTGAAAAGGCATATATTGACGTATGGTCAAAAGACGTCCCAAGACGTCAGTTATATGACCTCTTGGGGATGAGACTGTGTTATGTAAACAGTGGCTGACGAATCAGGGAAGGACACGTCATGACTGATGACACCCAATCACAGAGCCGAGTTTTTAAACGAAAATGCAGTAGTGTGAACCTAAACCTTTGGTTTATGAATTTATGAATTTCTTTCTTCTGTTGAATACAAAAGAAGATATTTTGAAGAATGCCGGTGGCTAAATATCTACATGTCCCCAGTGACTTCCATCGTATGAATGGCGATGTAGAATGGACCAGAAACTGTTAGGTAAATGATGTACAGAATTAGCATTTTAACTTTTCCTGTAAGCCAACATCTACATGTGTTTTATATGGGATGTGGACAGGTGTACTATGGGAAAAAGCTGCATGCTCTTCAGCTATTCTCAGACAGACTTCAAATGTGCTCACTTGAACATCTTTACTGTATGTGTATTCTAACCACTTCATGAAGTGTTACAGAAAACATGTCCATTAAGGCTGAGATCCTGTTTGCAATGCATCTGTCTGAAACACACTCAGACTGATTGAGAGTGTTACTCTGTTTGTTACTCTGTTTGGTACGGGCTTGTGAAGTTGAGAGCGCTGGCAGCGACTCTTCTGTGAAGACAGCAGCTTTCTCTAACACAACCCCAAGGGCTCTGGAGCCAGTGTTTACACACTGATTTGCCCTGAAACACGACCCCTGTTCATTTACTATGTGTCTAGCTTGCATTAACCCTCTGGGTTGTTCGGCCCACATGGACCCGAAGAATTTAAATAAAAAAATTTAAAATCACAGCTTCCTCAGAATGGTCCGAAATTTGGTGACTTTGTTGGTATTTGGTATTTGAACACCCAAAAAAATTGGGGACAGGATGTGAATAGTCTAAGTGGTCATAAAAAAAATAGTCGATGGCCAAAAAATAGCCAAATGGACCCGCATGGAAAATGAATGGGAAATTGGCAAAAATGTGAAAATACTGAGTTTTTTTGTGCGTACAATCTACAAATCAGCCACGATCTTGAAAACAAAAGCACACAACAGTGAAGGGGTGAATCTATAAAACATCAAGAGTGCAAAACAGACACATCCAGACACACACACACAAACACACTTTTATACACAAACACACCAAAAAATTCAGATTATACAGTGTTTTGTATTTTTAAAATGCTCATGTTTGTCCACCAGATGGCATCCATCTCATTTCAAAAATTGCTTTTATGAGGCCTAGGCTTGACTCTAAAATGAAATACAGCTTTATAAAAATATATATATATAAAAAAAGTTTTTTTATATTTTTTCTATTATGTTCAATTGGGTGAAATTTTGTCATAATTATTGCATTAATACTAATTATATATTTTTTTATTTTTGAAATTTTCTCAAAACACCAAAAAAGATATTATAAAAAGAAAATATTATTAAAAAACGAGTAAAAAAAATCATGATTTTTTTTTTAAATATGAATCCCGTCCATTTAAATATGAATGGGTCCCATTTGGACCCGAACACTCGAGTGTGACTCTGAAACGAACAACCCCAGAGGGTTAAGCAAAAAGCTTAATTTACCACTTTATTTCGAAAATATTAATCTCCAACGCACGGTCACATGCGTAGGTGCACGTGAACACACGTGGGAGATTAATATTTTTGAAATAAAGTGGAAAAATTATGCTTTTTGTGCAAACAAACCCTCACATTGCTTCATAAAATGGAGGGTAAACCACTGGCATCACGTAGATTACTTTAATGTGATGTGACCTTTTATTGTCTTGAAAGCAGTAGTTGCGTAGCTGTCAATGGAGGAAGAGAAAGCTTTTACATTTCATTCTTTATTTGTGTTTCGAAACAAAAGTCTTACGGGTTTGGAATGATGTGAGGGTGAGTAAATGTTGCCTGAATTTTCATTTTTGTGTGAACTATCCTTTTAAGTATCTGGATGCATTCTGAATGTCAAACGTTTGTGGACTATGTTACTGTAATGATATATATATATCATTTTCCTCTGCCAGGAAACTTGTGTGAACTTGAGGAGAACTTACTTATACATCCATTAAAATTAAAAATCCCAAAACACTAGTTGAGTAAAAGACATTAAAGCAAAAATATATTGGATATTCTGAAATTGTAAGCTTATAAACTGCGAACATAAAGCTCATGTAATGAGATTTTCTGATCATATTAAAAAGCATTTGAAACCTGCTTTAATGAAATTCGAATGCACTACAGATAGAACGGTATGAAAATGAAGCTTGGGTTTTGAAATGGCGCTGAGATGAGGGTTTGATACCCAGAAGAACGTTCTGCTGTTACTCACACTTTGGTTGAACATGTCAGTCTCATGCCGCAGCGTGGTGTACTGACGCAGATGCTGCTGGATCATCTCTATTCGCTCCACCTCCAGCCTCTCCAACTCCTTCACAGCACAAACACAGACAAGCACAGGTCCAGCATCAGTCTGAGCACGGCCTTTAGAAACAAACGCTCAGTGTGGTTCTGGACTCAATCTTAAAGAACTTCTTATGCCCAAAAGGTTCTATTTAAAGAGAAATGTCTTAAATGATTTTAAATGATAAATAAATTAAGTTATTTCAATGAGATGTTTAATATAACAATTAAAACTAAATAAATTAAAATCCAATTTTAGGATAAGAAAAAAGGTTCTATACTCCTTAAAATCCCTTAAAGGTTCTATATATGAACAGTGTAAAAGAACCCTTTAAGGTTCTATATAGAACCGTTCTTCTAAGAGAGCATCTTACAGTCATTGGAACATCATGAGCTGATGGCTTAGACAAAAATACTATTCATTTTCTTTATGGTGAAATAAATTTTTCACAGTAATGTATAAACCTTTCAATGCCATACAGGGTTATATAGTGAAGATTCATAATGCCACAGGTCAGTGAAAATTCAACATATTTTACATTCAGTTGATGAATCCCAGTGAACAACTACTGTATACACTACCCATAATCCTTAAAGTCTCCCTTTAGTCAATTATTTTAGCCCTTAAAACTTATTTTATCACTACAATGACATATTTAAAAGTTTTTTTTTCTTGAAACGTTTTTTTGTCATGCCTTAAAATAGCTTGAATGTAACTCTACACTCTTGCCTCATTTAATATACGTTGTTCGTGGAATATGCAAATTAGCTCCGCCTCCACTCACTCCAGCTCAGAGATCCACTCGTTGACGATCAACCGTTGATCTGATTGGTTACAAGGTAGTTTGTGAACGTCAGAAACACCAGCGATTTCAAACCGTTTTTTTTTAGACTGTCTTTCGTTCACTGCAGTTTTTAGGATGAAATACTCAGCAATGCTGTTTACTCTGTGCATGGTTTGTCTCACAAAGAAGATTAAAAAATATAAATATGCATGATATATCATCTTGCTCAGTGAAACGAGAGAGAAACATCATGAAATAATTACCAGGCTTGTGGTGACCATCTCCTCAAACCACTTTGACTGAGCCTGGTTGTAAAGGTCCACACAGCGCATCAGATCATCACCTGATAAAACACAGAGACACTTATTACAATCATGCAGTTACATTACAATAATAAATAGAAACAGAGTGGTTTATGCATGGAATAAAATGGAAGACAATTTAACTTCTCATGAGCATTTATTTTTTTCTTAAACTTGATTTCAAAATTATAAACATTGAAAATATGTAATAAAATACAACAGAACACGTTTTGTAATTAAATCGAATTTTATTCTTAATTGTAAACTGCATAATTTATGCAACCAAACGACCGTTCATTTTTTATGCATCAAGCATGCATTGATCTGTCTGTAACTATTACATAATAGCGATTTTACTTTTCAACGGAATATATCTTGTTTAAATGCAATTTGGATATTTTAACAGGTAAGACAAACAAAGATGCTGACTATTTTTCATAGCTGTGTGTAAGGCACATTGCTTGCCACCAGATGGCAGCCTCAATTTACTTATTACTTGTATTGCCTAGCCTTCCGTAACAACAAACCCAGTTAACGTTCAAACTCCAAGCTGTATACCCACAGCTGCTTTACACTTAAGTGCTTAATTAAAGGTAAAAGATAATTAAAGGAGGCAGATGGGTGCAAGAGAGAAAGTGAGTATTGACATCTTATTGACATTTAAAAACAGATTGCTCCATCTATATGTAAATGAGCTGTAAAGGCTTTAAAGACATGTGCATTAGTGATTTGAACGGCCATGATTATTGAAGGAAAGCGGCGTTTGAGCCCTGCTTAATGTTTGGCCGTTGATTAATAGCGGGAAAGGAACTGTGACTCGCTCTGTGCGTGGGAGTTTGGGAAAGAGAAGACGCAGATAACATAATACAGGGTTTTTTTTTTTTACTGAGCTCAGCTGCAGTGGAAAACACAGTAAAGCTCTTGGCAGCATCACAATTAAAAACAATCTCCTGCAGTCCAGCACTGGAAGAGATCTCTGCAAACAAAGAAAATCAAAGCTGACTTTCGATTAACACTCTATCAAATGGCTTGTTGGTGTAATTCTAATCAATAACAAATGAGTATGATAATATAAACTCGAGTTTTACATCTTTTGTGTTGCCTGCCAGAGCGTTGCTTTGCATTGCTAATGTGTTCTGGGTGGATACTAGGCAGTTACTAGAAAGTTGCTTACTAGTTGAAGAGTCCATATACTCATGTCTCCATTGTGGTCTTTGGCTGGTTCCACATATAAGGCGAGGGTTACATTTGCAGACATTTTGATACCAGAGACCTCTATATACAATCATCCTCTTGCGAGAGACCACCTTCCTAAAATATACAGGCAATTCGAGATGTATCTATATTGCCCATACTACAATATCATACAAGTGTGATATTATAAAGGCATGTTGCCCTTTACTGTAGTACTGTGACTGTCCTAAAGCAAAAACTTTATATATATAAACTGTATAAAAACTTTGGAGACGACCCAGAGAAGATTTGTTAAAACAAGTAAAAAGAGAATTGCAACAACTACTGTAAACGAGAAGAAATAAAGGTATGAATAATCTACATGTCAGCTTTGGACAACAATGTTCTCAATTTAGAAATATTTCTCAAATAATAAAAACAGTTTCTGACTACCTGTCTAGAATGACGATCCAGAGACATTGATTGCTCGAACAAAACACCAAGGTTTTTAAGGCTCAACTGGACAGATGAGCCCCCAAAAGTAGTTTTTGGTCTGAAGCGAATGATTAAGGTATCAGTCTTTTTTTGTATTCAGTTGTAAGTAGTTATTGTTTAACCAGTTCTTAATGCAAGACAGGCATTCCAATAATTCAGTTAACTTAAGTCACTCTGACTCTTTGAATGAACAGTACAACTGAATGTCGTCAAGATAAATGTGATAAGACACTTTTAAAATGACAAATTATTTCACCAAGAGGGCTAATATACAATAGAAACAAAATAGGACCTAAAACCGAGCCCTGAGGAACTCCACATGACAGAGGGGACATTTCAGACAGATATCACTTTTTATTCTGTGTTTAGACAAGCTTTTTGGGTGGGAAATCCGCGTGCATATGATGACGCAAAAGTGTGTGAAATTCAATGTAGTATGCACTCCAGGCAGCTAGGAGTGCATACTACAACAACACCAAGTCCGCGCGCCTGCGTACAACCTTCACTGTCAAGCAGACTTTTGCGTTTTTACCGTTTACACGGGAATCCAACGGTGGAGCGTTTTTAAGATTTCCACTCTGGAGGGTGGTTTCACTTTTTTGCTTTTTTAAGCCCAAAAAACGCTGTAACCGTGTAAACGAAAGGCACATCCGATAAAATATTTTTACGTTTTCACCCATGAGCGTTCTCGTGTAAACAGGGCCACAGAATACTATAAATTCGGAAATACTACTCTGTTGGCGTACTGTTTTCGCATCATATGAGGTTAACTAAACATGTTTGTATATTTATTTTTATTTTATTTTTTAAATAATAAAAATATAAAAATAAAAATTTCCCTCTGTCAATTTCTGCATAATTTAAGGATTTGAAAAACCCTGACATAAAGGAATCATTTTACTAATTGACGTGTAATTCTGATCGAAAGCACTAAAACTGCTGAGGTGGTTCCAAGGTAGAAAGACAGGTCCTGAATAAAAAAGCCATGGTTCTGAATTACCCCTTTTCCACCAAAAAAGAACTGGTTCGGAACTGGTGCTGGTTCAAAGTTGGTTCGAGTTGGTTCAACTTGCGAACCCGTTCAGAACCTGTTTGTTTTTCCACTGACTAGAGCGCCCAGGGAACGACGTCGTTACGTCACTGTGCACGTTGCCATACGTCTTAGCTAGAAACGCTTGCAAGTACAATTGAAATATGTAAGTCTTTTAATCTTTTCGTTTGAAATGTAATCTTTTCTGATAAGTTATGTACACCGGTCTTGTGTCTTTTTTTCTTTCCATTTATTTGTTCTATATTGTGACTGTTTTCTTCTTTGCTTATAATGTTTTCAATAATAATAAAAAAAAAATAGAAACGCTTGCGCCAACTTGAATCATAACAATTACAAAGGCGGACTCCATCGTGTTTCTGCAAATGTTTCTCATGGCTTTGCGATCCTATATTATGGTCAGAAAAGATGTTTAGAACACATCTGAAACTCGCCCAGGGCCCGACGTAAGCATGACGTGGTGAAAGAACGGTTCTAGTCCAGCAAAGAGTTGGTGCCACTTTGGAACCAGTTTTCCCAGCGAGAACCGGTTCTTTGGCTGTCGAAACACAAAAAACTGGTTTGCGCGCAGGCACCGGCTCCGAACCGGCTCTCAAAATGCTTTGGTGGAAAAAGGGCTAATGACCATCATAGTGTGCCATGTACCATGACATGGAATTCCATGATACATAGTGCTTGTAATACCTAAATAAATAAAAAAACTGTGAAATTACCATTTCCAAACTTTTCAGTTAAAAAAAGTGACAATATCATGGTAGCCTACTTTTCATTACATTAAAGTGAGTTTGTTTGTTTGTTTTATTTGGATCCCCATTAGCGTCAGCATAAGCTAAAAGCTATTCTTCCTGGGGTCCTCCAATCTTCCATTGCATGTTGTGTTTTGGAATTGAATGGTGAATCAGGAACTTCTCTCACGGTGCTGCTAAAACAGTGTGGCTGTACAAGAGTCAGTCATGGTCATTTGGCCATCTGTGCTAATAGAGACAGCCCATAAGAACTGAATAAGACACAGTTAGAGTCCTCAATAATGCAGCCGTCACTCAGGCCAACAGGTTGTCCCGAACCTCGAAGGGTGAGTGTATTCTCCCCCGTGTGAACCTCCGGGCTGCCGTTAGGGATGTGTGAGTGTCCAACTCAGGACAAATCCGGCATTGATAGAGGGCATCTGAGGAATAAGACTCTTGGCATGCTGATCGTCCGCTCCCACAAGCCCCGTTTTCCCACCGCAAAAATAGATCATTACTCCATGCCTTTCCCAACTCCGTCTGGAACCAATACGCCCTGGCTTCCCTCAAACAGAGAATCCTGGGACTGAGCCACGGTCCTCTTCTATCCCCATCCTGTTTGTCATGCTTCTCTCCACAGCTCAAAAACACAGTCCCATCTCCACACGCTACAACACTGGCAGCCGAGTGGTGCCCTGCGCAACATTTCACCACAAAGAAAGCTCCTTACTCAACATAGCGTTAAAGCACTGATGCCTACGGGTTCGTTTAATTTGCATAGCTATCTAAAGTGGGAAGAGAATGGCTGGAAGTTTTTAAACCGAGAACCGACTGAGGAAGTCAGAAAGTGTGTCTGCCACAGTGTTATGACAGCTGGAACAAATTGAGGGACTGATGACTTGAGGATTCTTATAGCTCTGATGGGCTTTTTAATGAACTTCTTAACCTTATTGCATCATATTTGATATGCAAAATTATCAACATGATCAAAACTTTGCGGAAAAACTCTTTATACAAGCTATCACAATTGTATCTTATTCTGGCCATTTAAATATCAGCAACTGCAGCAAATTGCATGTTTTTGCTCAGTTTGGCCACTGAATAAGGGCATATACAATAGCTTTGTATAAAAACCAGACTGAAATTATCCGTTATTATGCCACTTTGAAACTTTCCCATCCATTGCAAATCTCAGAAATATTCCTTACTGTAAATAATCCTGAATTCTGTGGACTATCCACAAGTTTCCTACGCCCCATGAGGCCTTGCGTCAAAAGTGGGCGCGTCTTCCGGTTCGTAGTAAACAAAGCGCAGCTTGACATACTTAACACTCGTTCATTCAACAGTTGACAGTCATTCAAGTTATAGCGATCCAAACTAGCTAACGATGTGGGAACACAACCTCAACGAAATTAAAAAGGGTGAAATAACAGTACCTTTACCCTCCGCAGTAGTTGGTTGGGAGTATATATAATAACATTATTAATAATCAATACTCATCAAGGCATGGTGACAGACAGTTGTGTGAGCTGACAAACAATTAAAATAAAAAAATACACACTTAGTCATTGAGCTTTGGAGTTTATTCAAAATTATAAATGAATGTGCAACTTGAATACTTTAACTTCCACATTTGGTATTCTGTCAACTCAGGCTATGATCCTGATTTTAGGTGTAACATCAGTAGCGAACAGCCAAACGCATGCTGATAGAGTTTATAGAATACACTAATGAACACAGTAAGCTAAACTAATGTACACAGGAAGATTCGTCGTGTTTTGGGAGGTGATGGAAACTTCAGTCGTTGGCAGGATCACTCTGATTTTGTTTTCTGCTTATGTTCAAAACAATCACGTTTAAGCCACTGAATTAGTTTCAGTCTGGTTATACGTACAACCGCGAACAGCACATGTTGTCCCTGAGCTCCGTAACGACATCTCTCATAAAGATTTGCATCTTTAAATAGTAAAATAATTCTCTGAAAAACAGCTAGCCTCTTCGCTAACTTACACACAAAATACCATTGGAATGCTACTTCCGCCACCGTTCGGAAGTTATACTACAGGGCTGTTGAATGCTTGATTCTGATTGGTTGAGAACGTTCTAAAGGTGTGCAATTATTTTCAGGGAAACGCACGGCTAAAGTAGTTTCAGGCAGTTTTGACCGCATTACAGTTCCATATCACTGTGCGTAGTTAACGGAAAATAGGATTCAATTCATAACAAGAGAAGACATGCCGCGCTATCATTAATCATCAATCATCAATTTTCAATGTCTAACTTCACAATCAATTGACACATACAGTTTAATTTTAAGAAATAAAGTATAGTCCTATCTGATAATGGGCTAAATAGAAAATTAAACTGAATAGGCTATATAAATAAATGAATAGTCCTGCTGCATGGATTTTCGTAATTATTCCAGATAATATAACAAATAAATGATTATTGATAGGCTTACTTGTTAAAAGGGATTTGTGTTTTTCATTTATTGGGTTATCTACTGTCAATTATAGAAAACAAAAATGAACAAATTAATTAAAACGAAGTTAATAAATAAATAATAATTATTTATGTATCATGCTTTCTGTCTCAATTCAATTCTCTCTCTCTTCTCTGTTTCTCTATCTTATCTCTCTAATCTCTCTCTCTCATGCTCTCTCTCTCTCTCTCTCTCTCTCTCTCTCTCTCTCTCTCTCTCTCTAATAACTGCATTAATAACAGCATAAAGCCGGGACAGACTAGTTTAGGCCTACTAGAGGCCAGTTATGAATGTAACTGATCATGCCCAAACGCATGTTGAGCAGTCTGTGTTCAGTCTGTGTTCACACAGTTGGTGATTAGTAAGACCAGTGTTGGGGAAGCTACTCTGAAACTGTAGTTTGACAAGCTACAAGCTACTTGTAAGTTAAAGTAGTTTAACTACAGTCAAGCTACCCGTTTAGAAAAGTAGCCAAATTAGCTACACTACAGTTACTATCAAAAAGTAGCTAGCTACATTGAAACTACTTTTGCTTTTTTGAACAACGTATATTATAAATAACTGAATATGTTTCTGAGGAATGTTTTAAGTAAAATATTTAGTGTTTAAAACAAGGCAATGCAATTACGATTTCAAGATATTGTTTATTACACACAATAAAACAAGTATTGTTTTATTACACACAACTCTCATATATCTCAGACTGTTTGTCAAAAGTGCAAAATTGCAACAAAAAGCCTAGAACATTGCAAGAACGAAATATACATCCAACGTAAATTGCATGTAGAACATTTTCTCAAAAATACCGATTGAACTTGGACAAATAAGGCTGTGGGTATATCGTTAGTTGTTTCTCCATCCTCCAAATCTGCCGTCCCGTCTTGCTATATAATCATAATATGGGTGTGTCAACCCACTTCTCTACGTCAGTGAACCGTTAGCCGCAATGATGCGTGAGTAAGACCTGCTACAGTCGATGGAAACAGTCGGATCTTCGAATATTTCAGCGAATTGTAAGTGTGTCCTCCATCATTACATTAGTCTGCTATAAGTGCTCAAACCTCCATTACTACTACCTCTAAAATGACGTTTTGGAATTAGCAACGGAGGCATGGGATTAGATGCGTAAGAAATTAGTCCTGCATACAAGAGCGCTTTTATGTCAAAAACTTCGACAAACGTCTTGATATGAATGATCTGAACAATGTTTTGAGGTGTGGTAACTGTATAAGTGGAATAATTGACTTCAGGCCGTCAAATTGACATTAATTGACAATAATTGACATTATTAGAAAAATAATGCACACCCGAGGTGGTAATGCCGTTACACCTCGGGTGTGCATTATTTTTCTAATAATTCAACAGCCTGTCGTCAATTATTCCTTACATAATATCACCCCTATAAACTTGAACTGGTAATGTAGCTCCACTTATTTTCCTGGGTTTAGTAACATCTTAGATCATAGAAACATGTCTTCGGGTTTATTGTGTGTAATAAGATCACTAGTTCGGTTTTAATGAACTGATGCTCTGACCTGCTTGTGTGGATTTCCGTCGGGCTTTTTTAATATCCTCCCTCTGTTTTGTTGCTCAATTTGATCTCAAGCTGCTGTGTTTTCACCTCAAGATCCTTCTGTCTGTCTGCGAGAGCCTTCCGTGCCTGCAAAACACAACAAAGAAGTCATGCAAGAACAGATTATACGTGGCAACTTTCCAAAAATAGGGCACAAAATATACCATACTTTTCCTTCTTCAACAAATGATCAGAGAAAGGAAGTATCTGACCTTCAGAAAATAAGAAAACAAAGTACCATCAACCTTAAAAGGTCTAACCAAAACTTGAGAGAGATTTTCAAATCAAATGCGATTGACTTTTTTTAAACACTAAATCAAGAAATTGAACAAAGGTTGAAACCCCAATTTAGTAAGTAAATGAGCGTAAATTAGATGGAATGTAAATAATTGATACCATCAATGCACATTTACTCTGAATTGGTTCACACAGCTATGTTGTCTGGAGGTTGTTAGATTATTAGTGGATGTTATCTGCTGTATTCAATCATATCAAGTCATAGATCATGTGAGCTTCATTGTCTGCAATCGCATTGATAGCTGCCGCACTGCGACAGTTTAATCATGCTAAACTTCGATGCATTGCCCATGGTTACTGTTGCTCATGTCTCCAGAAATGGCAAATTCTCACTGGAAATGAATGACAGATAAGAGGCCTGGGGTCACTGCTGATGTTTAATAAGAGGGATAAACAAGTGAATCTCTCAAGGCATCATTGTGACATGTTCTCATTTCTCATCCAGCCATCTGCTGTCCGTACACAAGTTGGAACAGACATGTCAACACACTGGCTTCAAGACATTTGAGAGCCATTTGTACCAGCAACACAGTGACTTGAAAAGAAAGTAAAACAAAATTTTCGGCAATATATGGCCTATTACGGTAATTTCAGCAAATGACAACCGCTTTCGGCCAGAGCGGGAAAGGATGGATTTGCACAGAGAGATACAAAGTGCGGCAGGTTAGAGTGTTTTGAAATGCATAAAATAATAAAAGAAACAAACAAATACATGGCGAATGACGTGGTAGAAAGAAAAAGGGGATTTTTTTGGCCATTACTCTATCACGCATCTTAGCTTGTGGTGTGTGAATGTGTAGCCTGTGTGTGATGTTGTATCCATGCATTTTTGTACAGTATGTGTCCGTGTATGAAAAAAAGTGTCCTAAACGAAAACTGTACAACCTACTGTCACCAAAAAGACTTGTATATAGGCCTATATGTATTATAGTTCATTTTTCATCTTTAAAGAGTTGTTAATTTTCAGGGTTTTTTCTAAATATTCTGAAAATCAGTAAATATATTATCGGTTTTTTTTTCCTGTTTTTTTTTTTTTTTTTTTTTTGTCTATTTAAATTCTATTTACAAACTCACCACACACAGTAATGGCCAATAACTATAATTTGTTGATAGCCAATTTTTTGTGCAAAAGATGCACATGAACATTTTCATGAAGATTTTGTGTGATCTCAAAACACATTTTCGGGCAGACTCATCACGGAGACTCACTAGTAGCCTAGACTTGTTGTTTAAAGGGGTAGTTCACTTTTCAAAAAACTTTTGCTGATAATTTACTCACCCCATGTCACCCAAGATGTCCATGTCTTTCTTTCTTCAGTCAAAAACAAATTAAGGATTTTGATGAAAATATTCCAGGAAATTTTTCTCCATATAATGGACTTTAACCAAATGGTTCAAGGTCCAAAAGACAGTTTCAGTGCAATCTGCAAACAGTTCAAAGGACTTTAATCGATTCCAGACGATGAATAAGGGTCTTGAAATGAACAAATCTTTTTCTGAGTCAATTAATTCGCTTCGTTCGTTGAATGAACCAAATGACTCGGAAAAAGATTCGATTCATTTTGATAAACAAGTTCGAACAGGAGAGTCACGAGCATCACAGAACAGAGCAAAGTGACCATTTGAGCTTATAAAACTTAAACTTTGTGAGCGATGTTTCGCTTGATAAGACCCTTATTATTCATCGTCTGGAATCGTTTAAAGCCCTTTGAACAGTTTGCTCTGAAACTCTCTTTTGGACCTTGAAACGTTTGCTTACCAATGAAGTCCATTATATGGAGAAAATGCTAGAATGTTTTCATCAAAAACCTTCATTTCTTTTCGACTGAAGAAAGAAAGACATGGACATCTTGGAATGACATGAGGGTGAGTAAATTATCAGCAATTAAGTTTTTTCAAAAGTGAACTACTCCTTTAGTTACTTCGTGGCCTCCTAGGGCAGCGAAGCAAGTGCATTCTGGGAGTTGTTGTCTTTCATCCACATTAGCCAAAAATACATTTTCTGGCTTTTCTCAGTCTAGAAAGCTCAAAATTCTAAAATAATTCATTTAAAATACACATTTTAAATAAACATTAATCTTTCCAGAGGTGAAGTATTTTGTCTTTTAAGATCTGACAAGTGCACATTCAAAGGAATTATCTACACTTAGGGTTTAAACATTAAACATTTCTAGAGTTTGCACCTTCTCCACTGCAGCATAACGGCTGACCAGCTGCTTCCTCAGGTCAGCGATGTGGTGGTCGTATTTCTTCATGTCTTTTTTAAAGTTGTCCCCTCTGAAGGTCAGGAAAGGCTTCTCGACTTCACTCTGGAGCTGGAGACAAAATCCTTGAAATCAGCTGAACAGCATCTGAAATGTGTGTGTGTTTCTCTAAGACGACATTTACTTCATTTCAGCGCATACAGTATATGGATCAAGCCCAAAGTTTCTGCTCCGATAATGATTATGATGATGATGTTCTTAAAGAAAGAAGGCTTTTGTTTCCCGTCTCTGTAAATCACGTGTGATCTGAGGGAGTAAGACTGCAGAATCACCTCCATCTTTCTGCAATTAATCACCCACACTGGCACTAAATGGAGCACGCAAGTGTGAACTTGGGAAAGCACAGCGGTGGAAATAGACAAATCACAGCTGAGAAAAGCTGTGTAGCTCATTATATACAGGCAGCTAATAACATCTCTGAGGGGAAGCTGTTCAGTACGCCACAGAAATGAAATAAAGGCTGAATACTTCATCTTCCCTGACAATGCATCCAGTTTCTCAACTGGATCTTACATCACCTCTATTGAGAAATGTCATCATAGGAGAGAACTGAGAAATGCCCACCTTTGAGGAGAACTTGAGATGGACCTCTGCTTCATCAGCTCAGACTCTTCTTGACTTGAGCCCAAGCTTCTCCGAGAGTCCTAACCAATCAAACCAGGTTAGTCTTCAGAGTTATCAAAACAAGTGTACTTCTTTAAAACACCCCAAAAGATTACTAAAACATGATTTAAAATGCACTTTTAAGTTGACATTATTACACAAGAGTACTTAAAGGAGCATAACGCAAGTCTCAGAGGTTTTTGCAGAACTACGCCCCTCTGGTGACAAATGAAACTGCGTGCGCGCTCATGGAATACCATAGACTTTATAGAGTAGACATATACACGGAATACACGCACGTTTGCACGAGCTGTTCATAACCAAAGGAGAATCAGGCACACATCTTTTGTTACAGTCATAATGAGGTAATACAGTTATAAATCTGCAAGTCATTTAAAATATATGAAAGGGAAAGGCATTTGAGTAAATTACACACTTATGTAGGCCTATGTGTGTGTGAGGGGAAAACAGGGGTAGAAAACTTCGGCTTTTGTTTCCATTGATCTCCATGTTGAACTGTTTTATGTGCTTACTGTATCCACTTATGATTGTATTATTATGGAAACACGTTCATGAAACACATTTGAGCCCTAGAGCAGACCGCCCGAGATCTCTCCGTTTGTCTGAAAGCCTTCCTGATGTTGACTCTAGTCCTATTCCGACGCCTGGCACTGGACAGACAGAAGTTTCATTTTCTTTGTCTACGTGGAGTTTGCGCTGGGTTTGGAAATGAACTACAAGCCGGTCTCTTTGGGGGCTGTTTCTACACCTGGCCACAATGCGTTTTCTAAGATCTATTTGATTTATCAAAACGATTCCATTACCTGGTCACATAAATGTGTTTTTGCAAAACGGATATTAATCTGATATTCAATTCCCGCCATATACAGATTTCATGAAGTGCACGTCACCGAAAGCAACAGATGAGCTGCATTTATTGATCATCGGCTTCGGCTATTTCAAAATCAGCAAAGACAGCAATAAGAGAGAGCGGCAAAAGCTCTGGTATGAGATCATCTTCATTCTTAAGGCTACTTTTAATGAAGATAGTGGAGGTAGAAGGTAACTTAGTGTTAATCGTATGCGCTCTTACTTTCACTTTCATTTGCGACACGCGGCGCGCTGGCTTATAAATACACTCGCCTGCTCATCTGATGCACGTCGCCACATACCACTAAAACAACATGACATAGCCTGTTTCCAACAACCAGATGCATTTACACTTGTCCAGTTTCCGTCTGGAATACGGCCCAAGACCACGTCCTCAATGGTTTGAGCTATCGGATTCAAATCCGTCTGGATTCAACCTGGTCTTTTCACGATCGAATAAGTCATCTCGATCACAGAAAACACATGAAGTGACCAGATGTAGACTAAACAGCCCCTTTGAATCCATCTTCTACTTTTGGGAAAGTTGACTAAAGTTGCGTCGCTTCGAGTTGTCTTCTCCGATACGGAGAACGGCGGCGAATACACTATCCTGCAGGCACATAGCCAGGCGAGCCGTGACGCCATGCACGTTCACGCCGCAGGCTCAGATTCGAGCCCGAATCCCCTCATATATTTCACTGTACAGGATTATAGAGGCGATCGCAGTGATCAGAGAAGGGCTCATTCAGCCCATCAGGCGATTGTTTCAGCATGAATGGGTTAGAAAACGGCTAATTTTAACATAAAATGTTGCGCAATGCACCTTTAAAGTCTACTTAAATATAGTCACTTTCTTTTAGTACACTAAGTTGGCCTTTTATTTTACTAATATTATGCATTTTCTGCAAGTACAGCTTTTTAAAATGATACTTTTATTTGATGTATTCTGCAAGTGCGCATTCAATAAAATGTAGCTTGTGTAAGCATGTTTTTAAAGGACAACTCCAGCACAAAATGAAGCTTTGGTCTAATTACACATTGGTACATAGTCAACCGTTCTCTGAGATTTGTTTTCGTGATTCATGATTCCAAAGATGGCTTAGGGCCCTATAAAATCCGTTTTATTTTTCCCAATTCCATTTTATTTTTCCCAAATTCCGTTTTTTCAGTTTTCATTTTTGCAAATTCCGTTTTTTTTTTCTGTTTAAATTTTTGGGAATTCATTTTTTTACCCTTTACTGTTATTTTAGTTGTAAAAAGAGTGTGCTTTTTATTCCGTGATCGCAGAAATTATAGGGCCCTAATGGCTTCTGCCTGTATTCGCGAAGTGGACTGTCTTTATAAAGTATCTTCTTATTAAACGTTCTGTACACTTACAATGTTCTCAATGCGTTGGTTTGTCTGTAGGGACCCTGATTATGCTACCGTGTTAGTATGGGGCTATTTTGAGCCTTGTTAGTGGTATTAACTAGTGATTTTTTATTTTCATTACTCTATGCCCCATATACTAGCATTATAAGATAAACAGTTTTTAGAAATAAAACTCGATATTTCGATAATCATGAAAACAAATCTCAGGGAATGGTTAATATGTATCAATGTGTTATTAGACCAAAGGTTCATTTTGTGCCGGATATGTCCTTTAAGTACGAGTTCAATTCAATTTGTTTAATATATTTCATTCTTTTCAAATGGATCTTGCTTTAAATAAAAATTTAAAAAACAAAAAATGTAATCCTAAACTGGATGGAAAAACTATGGAAGCATGTTTCTGCCATGTGACTTTATAACACACAATTACGACTTTACATATCATAATTCTGACTTTATAACTCACAATTGTGATAAAAAAGTCAGAATTGTAAGAAAAAAAAGGTCCAAGGATAAATTGAAAGATATAATCTCACAATTGTCATGAAAAAAAGTCAGAATTGTTAAATTAAAAGTCGCAATTAACTTTTTGTTTTATTTCGTGGCGGAAACAAGCTTCCATAAAAAAGTGACTACCAAAGTCAGGTGTCCAAACACCTTCAATACTACTTCTAAATCATCCTTGTGACGTACCCTTCCTCTTGTGCTGCCATTGGGAACATGGAGAGTTTGGAAAGGTTCTTGGCATATTCCTCTTCGATTTTTATCCTAAAACACAAAGCATTATCAAGAAGACATATCAATATAGTCTCATACAGTACTACTGAAAGAACTCCATCGCAAGATGACTAAAAACTACTTAAGTTAATAAATAGTACTATTAATTACTATTAAATATTACTATACTATTGATATACTCAAGTAATACCACTCTAATCTACAGTAAATCATTCTGAGAAACACCTAAAATCAATCAGTAACTTGATTTTATTGAAGAACGTAAACTTCTTGAAACTTCTTTAAACTTCTGGAAGAATGAAATTAGGTTAATTTATGCATTTAATAAATCAGTTGTGTTAATTTTTTTTTAAGACAGAAAAAAAGCTGTTTTTGACATTACACCAGAAATACCGGCTTAATGGATAACAGTGGTTGGGTCCTTTGAATATTGAGGGCAACCTTAGAGCCCAAAAGGTTGAGAACCTGTGTTTTAAGGATGTTTAGACATCAAGGCAAAAATACTGATTAAAGTCAACATGAAATCAAAATTGATAATATTGTTTTATGTAATAGTCCAGTATTTATTAAATTATAATCCTCATAATCTTTAATAAAAATAACTCCCTCATGCAGCAACACCTCTTCTCTGATGATGTGTTTACTGGCGTGAGGGCGGGGCTTTAACCTGTCACTCACATGAGATCCACCAATAGCAAACCACAACCATCAAATCAATTTCCCATGGACAAAATCAAGCATGTTTCTTCTTCGAGGGAAGAACTTCTTTTTCATGCCGACTTCAAGAAAATGTTTGTTTTGCAGTAGAATACAGAGTGAGGCGTTACATAAGGAGTCAGTGTGAGAAAGAGGCTTCCCACCTTTCCCTGATGAACTCTCGCCATCTCTTTCTGCATCTGCTTTCCCTTCAGCTGTTTCTGCAGCAGCACCTCGAACCCTGACACCGTGGCCCCCTGAGGGTCCCTCTTATCGGCCTGCCGAGGACAGAGAGACGTTACACACACTACCGCATCATCAGAACCAGACAGTCAACAACACGTGAGCCACAGTGTGTGTGAGTCACAGCGTAGGTTTGCATGAATCAGAGCACGTGGGAGGGGGCGTGACGGCCTTGCGGGTGTGAGTGTGCGTTTCGGTATAGGTTGTTGAGGGTATTCTAATATATGTGAGGGCTCCCGATGCAATGTGTGTACACAGCATGGTTATAGAATATGCTTGTGTGTGGCGGTATTAGAGTCTGCTGTTGTGATGGAAGTTGATGTGCCAAGCCACACATGACAGAAGTGTCATAACCTCTTCACACGCTTGACTTGAGAAACAGCCAGGAATAATCCACCCAACAAAATACTCCTCTTATATTATTTGCCTGTGATTTTGCCAAGAAATGTTCAAGGGTCAACATATTGGAACGACATTCCTGTCTAAAAAATGTGTCCTAACCCTATCCAGACCCCTTAACCCAACCCTACCCATAAGTGAAAATAACAGATGTAGAATTTTTCCATAAAAAAACTGTACTCCTGTAAATTTTGCGTCTGAAAGGGAGACTCCTATAAATGCGTATGCAATAAGGTCAACCGCAAAAAAAAATGTTGCCTAATTTTTCCCTGCATGTCTTTAGTAAATCCTGACATTCGTTTTTTAAGGCTTAAAACTCATTAAACTTCTAAGGCATCATGTCTCATTTGTATTTAGGCCGTGTGTCCACCAAAGCGTTTGTTTCACGCGCCTGGCGTACGTTTTCAATTGTTTTCAATGGGAGCGCCGCGTTTTTAAAACGGCATGAGCGTAACGAGGCGCTGAGCGTTTTTTTTTTCACACTGAAGCACCGAACGCCCGGCGTTTTTTACTGGTTGCCGAGAGTTGAAAAATGTTCAACTTTGGATAAAAACGCAGCACTCATCACTGTCACTTCTTACCCAGCCGTCCAATCACAGTGGAGGAGGGGCGGGACTAAACCACACTGACCAACTGTCACAACAACTGCAGCGACATCAACCAGCAGATCTAACCGAACAAAATGCGGGGAAAATACAGTTTTAGTATGAAACAAATTATCTGCGAAATCAGTTACAAGTAAACTTCGCTGAGGATATTCTGTGTCATAGCAACGAAACGTCTCAACGGAAAAATGCTCCGCTGCCAAAACAGAGCGGAGCATCTGCCGCTTCCAGCTGGCTAAAAATGCTTTGGTGGTACACACGGCAGTCCAACTGATGGACTAAAAAACAAACAAATAAATAAATTGTGTAGATATAATAAAATATTGAAAAATTGAAAAACTCGCTAAATTACTTGATGGATAAACTTTAATGCATCAGTCGAGCTACAGTATCCACCTTATTCTGCGCGTCTCATTTCCCATGATTCATTGCGGGTTCAACTGACTGTTGAAGTATTTGTTTACATAGAATGCTAGCACTCTAGTCCAGACCACTCATAGATATACAATGATTATCTAGATCAGTGGTCAAGACCTTAGAAAAATATCAGTCACATGCCTTATATTCACGGACATGACCGCTGAATGCGACTTTAAAACTTTCACAGAGAAGAACAACCTCAAAGAAACCTTTCTTTAAAAGTGAATTTCGTTTTTTTATTAATCTTATTTTCAATCAATGTTTCATCAACCAATAGCTCGTTTTCATATGACGTCACGCCACTGTTGCCAAGGCGCGAAATGCAAATGGCTGGCCGGAAGTGATTTGGTGTATTTAGAAAGCACTATAACAAACACAAAATGCCTGTGTTTTGAGTCATTTATGGTTACTTGAATCGATCAAACCAAAGGAGTTTTTCTCGTGCACTGAAATATATTGTTCATGAGGGGGGAAAGTGCAAGAAATTGACCGAAAAACTCAGGAAAACAGCTTGCAAACCTACGTCTGCGGGCGGAGGAGCCGAATGGCAAAAATGTCCGTGTGTGTAACGTCACTTCGTCAAAGGTGAGTTAATACGACTTAAGTGATTGTTTGTGTAACGTGTAATCGATTCCGAACTTCTGTTAGACGAGGTATTGCTGATGTCTACAGCCTCGATGGCAGTACAATATTTCAATTCAGTTGAAAAATCGCTCCTCTTCATAACGTAAGGATCACGTCCAACATATGTCTGATTTTTAGTTTATTTCTTTCTCTTGTAATAGCGTGTACAGTAGTACAGCAGTACAGTACGGACTTGCCTCCATCTCGTCCATTGCGCTCATACACTTCCTGAATACACTTCGTCATCATAATCACGATGATGCGAAAGACAGCGCGCAAACTGGACTTTGGTCTCATGAATGAAACTCGATGTAACGTTATGCTCACAGTGAGAAATATATAGACTATGCATCTTTGAAAGCAGAGGTAGACAGGAGTCAAATGACTAACCAGCCTAACCTTATAGTACTGTTATTCTGCAGCAGTCTGGGTGATAGAGACTGTCAGATGTTCATGTATTGCTGGATTAGAGAGATCGTGTTGTCATGCATTAGCCTTTGTAAGTTGTGAAGAAAAGAAAAACGTTCATTTTGTTTTTATCTGTGATTTAATAAAATAACGTGATCAGATCACATTTGATTATTATTATTTTTTTTTTAGTTTAGTGATGTGGGATGAGACAATCTAAAACACATGGCAAAAAAAGCATAGACCAGACTCGAACCGGAAGTTGACAACCGGAGTCGTCGTCATGGCAGCGCGCATTGTTTAGAGCAGAATAAGGTGGAGAGCATACATTTGTCACAATGCATTTTTTCTATCCTTCTAAATAAATGTGACTTGTTCGAAACTAATACTAGTATGGTATCAGCACTCAGCCACTGCGGTCCACCGTGGATGATTGTTCTCTCTCTCTCTCTCTCTCTCTCTCTCTCTCTCTCTCTCTCTCTCTCTCTCTCTCTCTCTCTCGTGTGTGTGTGTCTCTCACCCAGAAATAGTCGCAGTAGCTCCATTCATTGGGCTTGAGAAGCTGCTGCTCCGGCGTAGACATGGGCACAGGGAAGGTGACGCAGTTGATCTGTTGTGAGATAAAACATGTCACAGTGAGTATGTGTGTGTGTTGTTTTGTCAGGATGGTTTTATTTTCAGAGGAGTGAGACAAAGCTGGCTTTTGTAAGTCTCAGAGTGGAGACAAACGAAAGGTCACGGTTTATAAGAGAAAGACTGGTCATTTAGACTGTGACCTATTGCTGCCTGAGAATGAACAGAGTGATGGAGGAAGAGAGAAAGAAAGGGTACGTTTAGAATGGCAGACTATTTTAAAAGCCTATTTTGAGTATGCACTATGTATAGCGTGCAGAGTCTGCACTTTTTCTATACAGGCACATTTATCAAAGCACACTCCATGAAACACTGTATCACATGTGAAGAATGAAAGCTCATTAATGCATGTTTAATAATGTTTCACACATTTCTTTTTTTAATCTTAAGCAGTAGCACATACCATTGTGCAAAAGAAGTACACTTAGCATTTTTTTACAGAAATAATTTACATTAAATAATTTAATTTTGAGAACAAAAAATATGTCTTTCTTCTGTTGACCACAAAAGCAGTTACTGTGAAGAATAATATACTATGAAAGTCAATGGGGTCCATCAACTTGTTTGGTTACCCATTATATAGCTTATATACACTACCGGTCAAAAGTTTAAGATCGGTACGATTTTTTATGTTTTTTTTTTTATTTGATATGGACATAACAACAGCATTGGACAAACCAGATACCTTGTTTTCAGTGTTATAGCAAAATTGCTAATTTGCAACACTTGTCCATAGGAGACAACACATGTCACCAATCACAACACACACAGAAAAAACAAAAATTAAATAAAATGAAAATACAGTAGTTACAAAGATTAGCAATACAAATCACTATACATTTTATACAGAATTAACATGTGTACAGCTTTGATTTGACTTTAGCCATTGTTTTAGACCTCTATCGAAGCTGGTCGATGTTTGTCTGCAATTTTAAGTCAGTGGGCAGAGAGTTCCATAGTCTTGTACCTTTATAAGAGAAACTTGATCTATACCGATAGATTTCATAAATTTTGGAAGAACACAGTCCCCACTGACTGAGGCTCTGGTGGATGGTCTAAGTGAACCTTGACGCCTACGAATGAGGGCAGAAAACAGCGGCGACACATTGCTGTTCAGACATTTAAAAACCAATTTCAAAATGCTAAAATTTATAAAATTTTCAAATGTTAAAAGATGATGTCTATATATTATGTCCACAGTGATGCGATGTCACAGGTTTTCTATCAAAGACCTTGACTGCCTGCTTGTACTGTGAAACAACCGGCTTAAGTATTGAGGGGATTGTTTGTGACCAAGATGTTACGCAATAGGACAAATGTGAAAAAATCATTGCATGCATATATAACCGGTCGGCCTGAAAGATAATTCCCTCCTAATAAATCGGAAACAATTCAGATTCGATTTAACCTTTTTACAAAATATTTTTTACTTGACTCTGAAATTTGAGATTGTTGTCAATAATTATGCCAAGATATTTAACCTCTTTTTCTTCTTGAATAATTTCATTGTTTATGCTTACTTCAAAAGTACCATCTAAGGATCGTTTTTTATTTGAGAAACAGTATAGCAACAGTTTTCTTTACATTTAAGGTCAAGTGAGACATTTCAAACCACTTTAAGATATCTGTTAGGGCTATTGTCAGCTTCTGCGCAGCTATTATTGAGGTTCTAGCAGATAGATTTTTAAAGAAGTCCTTTGCTCACTAAGGCTGGATTTTTTGATAAAAATACACAAAAACACAGTAATATTGTGAAATATTATGACAATTTAAAATGAATTTTTTATGTTAATATATATTAAAATGTAATTTATTCCTCTGAAAAAAAGCTGAATTTTCAGCATCATTACTCCAGTCTTCAGTGTCACATGATCCTTCACAAATCACTCTAATATGATGATTTTATGCTCCAAAAACATGTACTGATTATTATCCATGTTGAAAACAGTTTTTTACATTTTTATTTCAGGATTCTTTGATGAATAGAAAGTTCAAAAGAACAGCATTTATTTAATTAGAATCTTTTCTAACATTATAAATGTCTTTACTGTAACTTTTGATCAATGTAACTCATCCTTGATGAATAGAAGTATTGATTTCTTATTTATTTCCCCCAAAAATAAAATATAAATTCTTACTGACCCTAAACTTTTTAAAGGGTAGTGTTTAATGTAACAAAAGCTTTCCATTTCAGATAAAAGCTGTTCTTTTGAACTTTCTATTCATCAAAGAATCCTGAAATAAAAATGTAAAAAACTGTTTTTGGAGCATAAAATCATCATATTAGAGTGATTTGTGAAGGATCATGTGACACTGAATACTGGAGTAATGATGCTGAAAATTCAGCTTTTTTTTCAGAGGAATAAATTACATTTTAATATATATTAACATAAAAAAGTCATTTTAAATTGTCATAATATTTCACAATATTACTGTGTTTTTTGTGTATTTTTTTATAAATAAATTGCAGCCTTGGTGAGCAGAAGAGACATAACATAAAAAATCTTACCGAACCCTAAACTTTTGACTGGTAGTGTATGTATATATATATATATATATATATATATATATATATATATATATATATATATATATATATATATACAGGGTTTCGCGGGTCTTAAAAAGTCTAAAATTTCTAAATCACAATTTAAGGCCTTAAAAAGTCTTAAATTTGCTGAAGGATTGTGTTCTAGGTCTTAAATCTTTTTGAACGGGTCTTAATTTTCCTATGTCCATGTAAATCTCATTGAAATTATCCCACAGCACTTTGGAATAGATTTTTTTAAAATGTATATTACGTAGTTCTAATTCGCTGTATTACAACTACAAAATAGACCAACATGCAACAGCCAATCAGTTTTGAGGTTTTGTGTTATTGGCGGGTATCTCAGATACCACAGACAGACATAAAACTAATTTTATTCAGCTATGGGGAAGTGGAAGTTTAGCGATACTTGGCTTGAAATATCTGAATTTAGGATGCTAATCTTCTGAAAATTACGGGACCGTTTGTACTGACTTTCGCCGAATGTTCATTTTGAATAAATTAAATTACTTTGCGAATAATTTTGAGACTCGTCACGCGTTTCCTTTGTACGTTTTTTTTTTTTTTTGTCGTGATATAGGTCTTAAATTTCATTCATAATGGTCTTAAAAAGGTCTTAAAAGTCTTAAATTTGACTTTGTGAAACCTGCAGAAACCCTATATATATATATATGTATATATATATATATATATATATATATATATATATGTGAAAATAGTGTTTTTGTGCATTTTTCATAACAATAAACTTCTAGAAATTCACTTTTCTTTTCACTTCAGAAGTAATCTGCCAAGTGCCCTCGAGTCCAAACGTCAGTCTGTGCTTCAAAGCATTTAAGATTTATAACAGTTTAAGTTGGAAATTTCATTTTCAGGTCTATGCTCAAAAAGTGCTTAACAAGTAACACATGGACTATATCTACCTGCATAAATCTAACACATTACCACCATAAAATCCCCTAAAAAAATGTTGGACTGCCACACATGGAGCAAGATAATGCTTTTAAGATTTGAAGTAGGTCTACAAGTGCACGTTCAATACAATTAAGCGCATTTATTTAAAGTCATTTTCAGATAAACCAGGCAAGTGGAGACCCAACACTTAAAAAAGGCCCAACACAATTGGATTAAAAGATTTTAATGATACTCATTAACTGACAATCGTCTCAAATGTGTCCGATCCATTTACCTGCAAAATCTAAATCATTTCACGCTAGTATGTCATTGCATGCTTTGACAACACTTCTGCAGTGTAATGTTGTCTGAGAGACAATAAAATGGCTGGACTCTAGCACAGTATGCAGGTATGTATGCCAGCACACCGTTCCACTGAAAACACAGCCAGAGATTTGCTGCACAACCACTAAACAAGTCGTTCAGAGTAAGATTACTGCAGTTATGTGCATTCATAAAGTGTTTGCGTATACACTCTAGGGTCCATGGCGTCTCCAATTAGCCTGTAAGCACTGCAATTATGTAATGCTCACCATCTGTACCGCCTCCCTGCCACTGCCAAACAGGATGTGCTCCCTACCGTAGCCCTTCAGTGCCTCACACACACACACATATTCATGCTCAAATACTCCACTGTAAACAAATTGGTCTTAGCCTCTTGTAAGCAGGGTATTTTGCAAAATTATGTAAATTATTAAGATATTAAATGTTACTGACAGAACTTTAAAAGAATACCACAGTGGAGGACCACCATTTTTTAATGGAAGATTATAAAATGTTTACCCAAGTTCAATAAAGGTAGAAATTTTAGGTAAAAAAAAAAACGTTTTATATATACCAATACATAATAAAAATGTAAGTTCTCTGAAAAAGAAAGTATACAAATCGAGTGTCTTTAGTCCTCTCAGTGCTGCAATAAACACAGCTCATTATTTCATTCACTCCCACCCCCTCCCGTCTGGGATCCTTACAAAGCCACGCCCCCAAAACACATCAGCTGGAGGACTCGTTTAAACAAATTTGGGAAAATGTTTTTTAGAAAATTTTTACCTACCCCACCTTTAATATGTGGTCTTGCAAACTACCAGTAGTTATATATTGTTAACGGTCCTATTTGCTATAGTTACTTCAGCTCTGTTACATTCAATTTTGCTTCAATAATTTCATAGTTCCATAATTTCAATACATTTTTATAGTATCTCACACTTTGTGTAATTAGGCACATTGTAATAAATAAAACAAATAATAAATGGCACATTGTTAATTATATGTATATATATATATATATATATATATATATATATATATATATATATATGAAGAGTTCAGATGCAAAAGCCTCTAAGTGCCATTTGAAATTTTCTTTGAAAATTATCATTTTATCAAGCTTGACATTTTAAGTTTAGTAATTTCACTTAAATGGCAATGAAAATTACCTATTAATTGTCATGTAAGTGAAATTACTGAACTTAAATATACAAGCTTGATAAAAATGGTCATTTTAGAAGAAAATTTCAAATGGCATTTAGAGGCTTTTGCATCTGAACTCTTCATATATATATATATATATATATATATATATATATATATATATATATATATATATATATATATATATATATGTGTATATATATATGTATATATATATATATATATATATATATATATATATATATATGTGTATGTATATATATATATATATATATGATATGTATATATATATATATATATATATATATATATATATATATATATATATGAAAAGATATGCATAAATATTATCATTATTAATGTTAGAGTTGGGCAATTGATTAATCGCGATTAATTGCATTTGAAATAAAAGTTTGTGTTTACATAATATATGTGTCTATAGTGTGTATAATTAATTAGTATATATAAATACCCACACATGCATGTATAAATTTAAGAAAAATCTGTTATTAATATATCAAATATTTATATTTATATATAATATTAATCATGTATAAATATACATGTAAAGTGTATACATGCAAATATTTCTTAAATATATACATGCATGTGTGTGTATTTATATATACAAATTAATTATACACGCTACACATACATATATTATGTAAACACAAACTTTTATTTTGGATGCGATTAATCGCGATGAATCGTTGCCCATCCCTAATTAATGTACAATTATTTACCATTTTATTGTGCAAATGAAAAAATTACTATAAAAAATATTTTTGCTTTCTCCATGTAGGTAGAATTAAATAGATAGAATATAAATTAAATTATATATTTAAACAATTAAATGTTATATAATGGTGAATACAACCAAATGGGCTAATATTCCATTGTAAAAAAATCATTAAAAAAATTATACACACACACACACATATATGATTGCAACTTTTTATCTCACAATTCCAACTTTTTAATAAAATGCAATTGCCTGTTATGCAATCAGAATTGCAAATTTACATCAAGCAATTTCTGAGAAAATAGTCAGAAATGTGTGATTAAAAAGTATAGCAATTAAACTGTTTATTCTTTGGCAAGCTTCCATGCATTTCAAATAAATGCTGTTCTTCTGAACTACAAACTTTTAAAAACATTTTATTTATTTCTAATTTAGAATACACACTAATATTGCTACCCGTTCCCTGACAATGGCTTATAGCCATAGGGACAAAACACACAGAATGCTGCTGGATAATATTTTTTTCAGATGACTATCAGGGCAAGTCTTGATGACTTTGCTATCTTGTCTCAGCAAAGCATCTCTGAATGATCACTTCTCCACTGCATCAGCAATGTTTAGGTCTACATCACTTGCACAAAGGAAAAGATGGCGCAATGCAAATTGAGTAAACCTGAGCACAAAGACACACACACAAAACGCAATTACGATCAAGACAGTCAATAGATGGACCATCATTCATTATGCACAGTGATAAGACCATATCTCTCACCCCAGACACTTCTTAATCTGATGCCGTTTGAGCTGATTTACTGAATCGTGCCTCGTCACTTTGTTCATTTCATGCCTGGAAGATCCCTCTGATTGTCGTGGCCACTAGATTTTCCCTTACAGTGCCGCCACATCTATCACTCCTGTTGTTTATCATAGCCTCTCATCCTCCACCAAATGAGACCATTCATCAGATTCAGGTCCATCTCCTCTGCTTATAACTCCTCAGCGAGGTGATGCGTCATTATCATGAGCTTATTACACCCTCTGTACACACTGAAATACATCCCCTCCATATACTTTTTTTTTTATCCGGTCAGTTCACATCCACCGAATATAAAACTTTAATCAGCATTTGAGACACCGCATTCTGCTTCAGTGCGGGAGGGCTGTTACTCTTGAAATTGTAAACTAGTTTGGATAGGGCCGCAGTTATTTCAATCACGGCTGTGAAAGGCAATGCTGGATTTTTCACCCAAAACTTATAACTTAAAACTTATATTTTGTCATCATTTACTCAGTCTCACATCATCTTAATAACATTTTACGCCAATGACTTTTTCGTTGGTTGAACAAAAAACAAAACAAAGCAAAGCAAAACGTAAAACCAAAACACAAAACAAAAGAGACAAAACAAAACACGAAGTGCAAAATGTAAAATATACAACAAAACAAATGTAAAACAAAACACAAAACCTGTGAGACAAAACAAACCACGAAGTGCAAAATGTAAAACATACAACAAAACAAATGTAAAACAAAACATAAGAGACAAAACAAAACATGAAGTGCAAAATGTAAAATATACAACAAAACAAATGTAAAACAAAACACAAAACCTATGAGACAAAACAAACCACGAAGTGCAAAATGTAAAACATACAACTAAACAAATGTAAAACAAAACACAACCTATGAGACAAAACACAAAGTGCAAAATGTAAAACATACAACAAAACAAATGTGAAACAAAACACAACATATGAGACAAAACAAAACACGAAGTACAAAATGTAAAACATACAACAAAACAAATGTAAAACAAAACACAAAACCTATGAGACAAAACAAAACACGAAAGTGCAAAATGTAAAATATACAACAAAACAAATGTAAAACAAAACACAAAACCTATGAGACAAAACAAAACATGAAGTACAAAATGTAAAATATACAACAAAACAAATGTAAATCAAAACACAACATATGAGACAAAACAAAACACGAAGTACAAAATGTAAAACATACAACAAAACAAATGTAAAACAAAACACAAAACCTATGAGACAAAACAAAACACGAAGTGCAAAAATGTAAAATAAACAATTTTAAAACAAAACACAAAACCTATGAGACAAAACACGAAGTACAAAATGTAAAATATACAACAAAACAAATGTAAAACAAAACAAAATACAAAGTGTAAAATGTTAAACAAACTAACATATCAAAAGAAACGAAACACAAAGCACATGTGAAACAATATAACAAAAAAGAACCAAAGCACAAAATGTATAATGCAAAACAAAACAAAAAACAAACCTGCAAAATGTAAAACAAAACAAAAGAAACAACACAACATACAAAATGTAAAACATACATAAAAACATAGAACAAAAAATTAATGCTGAAAAGCAAACGGAAAATCTAAAACAGAAAATGAACCAAATCTGTAAAACAAAACACAATGTGCAAAATGTCAAACAAAACCAAAAAAACTTTAATCACTCAATCATTCTTCAATGTCTTTTTTATGTTCCACAGAAGAAAGTAAGTCATACATGTTTGGCCGACATTTGGTGAGTAAATGATGAGAAAATTAAAATTTTGGGGTGAACTATCCCTTTAAGAGTTAAATATCTCTTTGTTGAATTCCATATAAAACCCTCTAGACAGAGCAGTAATCACTGCCATTAAGTCAGGAGTTTAGAAATAAACAACAACACTGGCAAGATGTGTGTATAACTGTGTGTGTGTGTGTGTGTGTGTGTGTGTGTGTTGCGAGTGCTCGGCCCATGAACCCGCTGCCCTACTCCCTTTTAATGCAGTAATGAACACGGCTTCTGGAAACCAAACATTTCTGCTTTACAGCCGCAAATATCACCGACCTAATGATAGCATGCAGCAGGCATGAGGGACACGAAATCAGCAGGCAAGCAAACAAATAAATCTACAAAACACAAATCCAGTCAGCTTTACTCCAACATCCATCCATAGATACATTCAGAGATCTCAACCGCTGCTCAGACTGGGGTCCTCAGCCTCTGTTGCTAAGCAACAAATTGTTTTTCCTGTAAGGGAATTTTACCCCATTACAAAACAATATTTGTGCAATACCAATAATAGATGACATCATTTCTGAGTGAAAACCATTTTTGCAAACAAACACGTCTCAAACGGGGTCTCCAGATATTTCCAGTTTACAATATGCAGTTGTTTACAAGCGCATGCACGACAGCCAGCTATCGACAGCTACCTATTATTTCACACGCAGGAAAGTGCATAGAGGACTGAGAGCCAGCGTGGATCAATCAGCCAAACTGACATGCTTTTCGTTACACATTAGTGATACTCAGAAGATACTGAAGGTGAGCAAAAGGTGAAAGCTTCAACGCCAGCTTTTTCAACAACCTCACACTATTGATTCAACATGTCTCCAGTTTAGTGGTTTTCAAGGAGAATCAGTTGAGCGTTCCAAGCGAACTAAACATATCTTGAAATATGTACAAAAATCGTCTCCGATTACGACTGTAACCGTAGTTCCCTGAGAAAGGGAACGAGACGATGCGTCAACGGCGCTTTGTCAATGACGCTTTGGGAACGCCTTTAGCGTTAATGCGTCTGAAGCATCTATTTCCCCTTTCCACCAAAAAAAGAACTGGTTCGGAACTGGTGCTGGTTCAAATTTGGTTCGGAGTTGGTTCAACTTGCGAACCGCTTCAGAACCTGTTTGTTTTTCCACTGACTAGAGCGCCCAGGGAACGACGTCGTTACGTCACTGTTTACGTCGCCATACGTCTTAGCTAGAAACGCTTGCAAATACAACATTACTTTGGGATTAACGTTATCTCTAACTCGTGTATCAAGAAGGCTTTAAAAACAATCGAAATGTGTAAGTCTTTTAATATTTTCGTTGATATGTAATCTTTTCTGATAAGTTATGTACCCCTGTCTTGTGTCTATAATGTCTTCAATAAAAAAAAGAAAAAAATAGAAACGCTTGCGTTAAGTTCAAGCATAACAATTACAAAGGCGGACTCCATCGTGTTTCTGCAAATGTTTCTCTTGGCTTTGCGATCCTTTATTATGGTCAGAAAAGATGTTTAGAACACATCTAAACCCGCCCCAGCCCCCGATGTAAGCATGACGTGGTAAAAGAACGGTTCTAGTCCAGCAAAGAGTTGGTGCCGCTTTGGAACCAGTTTTCCTGGCCGAGAACCGGTTCTTTGGCTGTCGAAACACAAAGAACTGGTTCGCGCGCAGGCACCGGCTCCGAACCGGCTCTCAAAATGCTTTGGTGGAAAAGGGGCTTATGTCAACTAGTCCAATGGACAGAATGAGCGTCATGAGTGGGTGACGCCATGACTAAGAAGAGATAAAAGCACATCCGGCACAAAACGCTTCGAAAATTGCCAAAGCAAGCCGATCACATGCATGCAGGAATTGTGGCAGGAAGCATCCTCGTTCCCTATCTCAGGGAACTATGGTTACAGTCGTAACCTGAGACGTTCCCTTTAGAGGGAACTCGCAATGCATCAATGACGCTTTGGGAAGGAGAATACCCAAATCGCCAAACTTTCCAGTTTCCAGTAACGAGCAGCATAACAATAATATTGATAATAAATCATCATATAGACCTTATTCAGAGCAGCGCCATGACCGGTATGAAAGTGAGGCTGTGAGGGATAGACTTACCGTGTTTCCAATGGCATCCGCTGTAAAAAGCTGAATAAAGCTCCTAGATTACTTAAATATCCACAGCTTATATTGTCTGGAGTTTTTTGTCAACTAAAATTTCTTGGAAAGATGTTTTTCCAGTGTTTCATGAGCAGAACAAAACGAAAACACATTAAATAACAGTACAGCCCATTGAAGAGATGGATGTCTATCCCTCACAGCCTCGCTTTCATTCTCATTAAAAATCAAAGATGGCGCTGCCATGAATAAGGCGTATACTGAAGGAGTGATTTCTGAAGGATCATGTGACACTGAAGACTGGAGTAATGATGCTGAAAATCTGCTTTGATCACAGGAAAAAAATACATTTTAAAGTACGCCTATATTAACATAGAAAACCGTTATTTTGAATTGTAATAATATTGTCAGTATTTTTGATCAAATAAATGCAGCCTTGATGAGCATAAGATGCTTCTTTCAAAAACACTAAAATGGTAGTGTGAGTGTCCATATATCCATATATGTGTAATAACTGGAATTATGTACAGCCAGCTGGTCATTAAAAAAAGCATTCAACCCTTGATCAAGACCCTTCTTATCACCCTATAGGGGATTATTTTGCAAATAATAACTGTAGCTACATTATCCCTTTGGCTTCAATAAGCGAACACGACTTCCTTTGTTAGAGGAAATGACACGTTTATTAACGCACACCAGTGTGAATACTAGAGCAGTCTTATACCTGCCGCATACTAAACACATTTCATGCTGCCTCTCTGAACAAACAGTGACAGGTTGACTGACAGCTTTCTTTCATTCCTCCCATTTCGCTCTTTCTTTCTCTTTGTGTGCATGTGTGTTTCTTTCTTTTTTTAACACCCGTTAGTCAGTACTATTGCCTTTGTCACCATGGAAACTGGACTAGCCATGTCTTCCCCAGTTCTCTAGTTCCCTCTCTGGTGGGCGGTCTCTCTCTTGTCTGATGGACACCTCACCTGCCCTACACACACAATATCTGTACATCTCTCACACTACAGGTTACACCACCCTAACCAACCCAAGCCTGCCATAAACACCCTCAATGAATGTTAATGTAAACACACTGTAGAGGTGCCAGTCAGTCGAGACTTACCCATCAAAAATATCGCCCGGGCAGCTACACACTCTCCAAGTGGATGTTAGGGCTTATTCAGAAGTGAAGCACTTCTGGTGTGAATAAATCAGTGTTGCGAGTTGACCTGCAGTGGCATGCGGTGCAGCATCTGACCTTCCGTGCGCTGCTTTATGAACCGTATCTGCATTTCTAAATGCACTAGATTCTCGACAGCTTCGGCTTCCCATGAAACCCAAAGCACACCAGTCGTGTGATGTTTCCAGGTGAAGCTGGATCAAAGCAGGGATTGAATACAGCTGCAAAGCTCCGTCTCCGCACTCATACTGCATACATAATTTGAAAAGAAGTGGCGCCGTGTTCGTGCGCGAGATTCCCACTGTTGAGCATCAGCCATGTCACACAACAGAGCTTGTGTTGGCATTTAAAATACTCTCTTCCTTGGTGCGGTTGAAGAATATTTGGAATAGCAAGTGGTCTCTTGGGAAGTGGGAAAATGTAATGCATGACAAACACGAGTGGTTTTTGAAAAGTGTTTTTTCCACTCCGTTTGATTCCATTTGTCTCCATTCAAAGCAGTTCCTGAGGGACTTCCATCAAAGCAAATAACCTCGGAATGATTATTTCAATCAACACGTCCATGTTGGTGAATTCTCTACAACATGGTATTGCAAAACAGTGGTGATGTAATCCACTAGTCATAGTGCATCTTCAGACTCTCTGAAGCGCACACACAAACTTCTAGCAACATCACTCATGAAACACACACACACACGGGCGAAGCAGAAAAGAGAGCACTGAGCAGATGTTTCACATCTGTGAAACACTTCAGGGAAACACTGATTTGAATTCCCAGTGGCCAGTTCTGTAAGAAACGCTCATCATGTACTCTTTCTGATCGACGTTATGATTAAAGCTAATAAAGCGAGTGACTGATGGAATTAAGAGGATAGAGCGTCTCATATATACGTCTACTTGACAGCAGTGTAGGTGGAAAGCTGTGTGTTTGTGTGTGTTATTGTCGATACTCACCGTGATTTTGGTCTCCCTGATCTCCTTCTCCTTATTCTGCCTCCTGGATGGGGACGTGGACCCTGGGCTCTGGGGGGACAGACAGGAGGCATCATCAAAACTGCCATCCGCATCAAAGCTTTCCTCCATCTCCATTAATCCGTGCCTCCTCTCTTTCTTTCTCTCGCTGGCTCACTCTTTTTGCGCTCTTTTCGCTCGACTCCCGCGTGCGGTCTGACTGCCTGGCTCTGTTGCTGTGGCAAGCGATGCAGAGTGGAGCGTGTGTGTGTGTGGTGGGGGGTCTCAGGGGGAGGGGGTCGTAGAAGCGTGACGGAGTGAGAGGGAGTGAGAGACATAGGCAGAGAGAGTAGACTTCAATAACAGTTAAAAGGGCACAACAGAAAAGAGGGTGAATCTCATGAAGCCTGACAAGAACACATCCAGGTCATATTTTACCCCAAAAGTGAAATAAGGTTTTCTCTTTTGTTCTTATGTGTTTTTATTGCTTTTCGTGCATGGAAAACAAGACTTTTTTTATTCAATTATCAGATGTCCATTTGAGTGGACTGTGTGCGTTTTTGGTTTTAACTGAGGAGATACCATATTAAACATAATACAGTTATAATGTGTGTATTTAACAAATCCTCAAGTACCTTATGGCTTTTATAAAACAGTTGCCACACAATATTAAAGTAAAAAACAATGTTTTAGTGCAACTTTCTTGAAGTAAAATCATTAAAAGCCTTCCTTCCGCTAAAAAAAATAGTCCCTGAGCGTTAACAGCAACAACGTTCGAATGTGTAAAATCCATGAAAGCTCAAATAAAAACACCATAAGAACCGCAGTGTTGCGCAGCGATCAATAGAACCGTTGGGTGAAGCGGCTCGTAGCCGTGTTTAACCAATCAGAATCCAGGATTCAAACTAACAGTTATATAGTTTGTTTCCATTCGGCCAGCCGACCGAGAACCAGGTGTTTTCACTCTCATCTGAAATGAGCAGTGTTGGAGGTAACGCGCAAGTAACATGCATAACATAATCCGATTACTTTTTGATGTAACGAGTAAAGTAACACATTACAAGTGCATTATGTAGTGATGTAACTTTGTTTGATGTAACTGCAAATTACAATCTAATAACACAAATGTGACCCTGGACCACAAAACCAGACACATGGGAATTTTTTTTAAAATTAGATTTATTATCTGAAAGGTGAATAAATAGGCTTTCCATTGATGCATGGAAATTATTGTTATGTGATGACAATATTTGGCTGAGATACAACTATTTGAAAATCTGGAATCTGAGGGTGCAAAACATTGAGAAAATCGCCTTTAAAGTTTTTTATGTTAGCGATTGTGCTGCATTCATTCACAAAAACCGTGCATTCATGGTAGGAAATTTACAAAGTATCTTCATGGAACATGATCTTTACTTAATATCCTAAAGATCTTTGGCATAAAAGAAAAATAGATCATTTTGACCCATACAATGTTGTTGGCTATGCCACACATATACCCGTGCTACTTGTGACCCTTTCTAAAACCAATACTGGGAAACTTTAACAATGATATGACTCCTTAGATGTTACTTGATGCAACAACATTTTGTTTTGCCTGGAAGAGTTTCTTAGGATAGAAGGAATGGTTTGATTTTACAGAGAAACTTGGCATTTTTGACTGGCCGTCGGCCATCTTTTATTTTTAGTAACAAAGGCTTGCCACTTGGTGGCAGTGTATAGGATGAGCTAGAGTCCACTGTGGAAGTAGATGTGCAACTACACCATCAAAACCCATGCATACGAAAAGAAAATGCTGTTTGAATAGCTGTCCACTGTGTTTTGGACATTTACAATTTTTATCTCTAATTAATCAATTTAGCACATTTTCTACTGTAAAAAAGTAAATAAATAAACATTTTGTTTTCCAAATGTAAGTTTAATAAAAAAATGTGGGAAATAATCTTAATTATCATGTAAACAAAGTCACAGTGGATAAATAATTAAATAAACTATATATTATATAAATTCAAAAAAAAATTCTCATAATACTGGGGTAAAATATTGGCTGGACATTTCTTTCGTGAAATTCACTCATTTGAAGAGTACATAAGAGATACATGCTATGGAGAACAGCTGACGAAAAATGCTCTTAGTGGTTGTTAGCATGCTGTTATGCGGTTGCTAGAGAGTTCAGGGTGGTTGCTAGGCAGTTGCTTACTGGTCCAAGTCAAAAGTGTCCACCCCCAAGTCTCTATGATATTGTAGTCTTTAGAGATGACTCGGGTCTCTTTTTCAGGGAAAATCTATTGTTTGATTGCATGCCATGCAAAAAGATCATAGATCTTAAAAAAGTAATAACACACATCCCCTAAACAATCTACATCATTGAGCTATCATCCACAGTACAAATGGTGTGAAGTGAGCAATGAACCAAAGTTCAATAACCAATAGTAATAGGGATGTATCTTAGCGAACACCACTAATTTAATAATGATATTTATCACAAACAAAAAAGGTAAAACATAAGGAGAGAAAAATGATGGGAGGCAAATGATTCACTGAAAAAGAACACACCCCCTCCCTCCTGTACATCACACGCGTGTTTGAGAAGAGAGGAGGGGAGGAGAGATAGGGAGGAGGGGGAAATAGGGCTAATTATCATTGGAGGTAAGCTTCAAACAACAGCATGCTGTCAGACGAAAAAAAAACACACATGTGACCTGCGAAAACAAAGCAATTCTCATCACCCGTGTGTGTTGGTGTGAGCTTATCTTTCAGACTGGCTGATGCTTCAAGGTATCTGTATTCATTTTGCATCAGTATTAGTGCTTCGCGAGAGGTGTGCCTGTGTGTGTGTCAAAAGCTGTTGAGTGTGTGTGTGTATGTGCCCTATTTCAAGCTGCAGACGCTGCATCACCTTGTGTTAGCAGGTGTTGGAGACGTTGTGCTTAGCATGTGTATAAGCAAACATCTCCCAGCATGCATCAAACTACACAGCCTCCCCTCTGTGCTTAACTCTACTAGCATAGTGCAATGTTTGCATTATTTGTACACACTCCATCTTTCTAATTGAAAACATGGCCGGTACATGGCCAAAGATCCAGCATGCACAGCACTCCATATAACGAGAAGCTAATGAACACGTACAACCACACACTTGCTGTCTTACCGTCCTGCAGAACATGTCAGCGCAGGCCCTCCGGTTCGGTTCCTTGCCGCTCACCCAGTCCCGGTCGATAACTGTTCCGCGCCCCAGACTCTCCCAGCGCACCTCGTTCCTATCCGTGACCGTCTAACCCTCCCCCAGCTCCGCTTAAACCCAACACCTTCCCAATCCTGGCCTGAGATCAAACTCTAACAGAGTAAAAGGATCCAGAACTGGGCCGGCCATATGGCCCACTCTTTGCCGCTCCCGATTTGCCGATGGCATGAGATGCCCTTGTCTGGCTGTTAGCAGATCACGTGGGATAGGGAGGGTTTTACTTGGCACTGCTTCACCATCTTTAACTGTTACTGTCCACAGATTGGCGCAGATGGCACTAGATCTACTGACTCATAGATTTCTGTCAGAATCCAAGCAGCAATGGAAGACCAAATCATTTGGTATTCGTAAACTAGTTATTATTGGAATCATTCCACGGATAGTTAGAAGTTCAGATTTATTCATGAGCAGGTGATATCTCAAAATGGGACTGTACCTGGTTGCTTATGTTGGTCTTCCTGAGGGACACATCTGGATGTTCCAGCACATGACTAGAGGCTCCGGGAGACTGACGACCATTTACTGCAACATAGAGGCAGAAAGTGAGTCTTCATTAACCTTGTAGATTTCCCAAACATATGTTCAAAAGTTGGGTGATAACCAGATAAAGAATCTCATTGGCCCTGGAGCCAATCACAAGGGGGATCTGTAGGGGGATGGTTCCTGTAAGGGAACTCTAAAGCCCCTTTCCACCAAAGCATTTTGAGAGCCGGTTCGGAAGCCGGTGCCTGCGTGCGAACCAATTCTTTGTTTCGACAGCAAAAGAACCGGTTCTCGGCTGGTAAATCTGGTTCCAAAGCGGCACCAACTCTTTGCTGGACTAGAACCGTTCTTTCCCACGTCATGCTTACGGCGGGCGCTGGGGTGGGTTTAGATGTGTTCTAAACATCTTTTCTGACCATAATATAGGATTGCAAAGCCAGGAGAAACATTTGCAGAAACACGATGGAGTCCGCCTTTATAATTGTTTGTTATGCTTGAAGTTGGCGCAAGCGTTTCTATTTTTTTTATTATTATTGAAAACATTATAAGCAAAGAAGAAAACAGTCACAATATAGAACAAATAAATGGAAAGAAAAAAGACACAAGACCGGGGTACATAACTTGTCAGGAAAAGATTACATATCAAATGAAAAGTTTAAAAGACTTACATATTTCAATTGTACTTGCAAGCGTTTCTAGCTAAGACGCATGGCGACGTACACAGTGACGTAACGACGTCGTTCCCTGGGTGCTCTAGTCAGTGGAAAAACAAACAGGTTTTGAACTGGTTCGCAAGTTGAACCAACTCCGAACCAACTTTGAACCAGCACCAGTTCCGAACCAGTTCTTTTTTTGGTGGAAAAGGGGTATAAGTGAGGGGTTTGCTAACTTTTATATGCTAGAATAAACTAGAGAGGGATAAAATTTGGGTTTTTAGTGCCATATTTTAATAGTGCACAAGCCAGTCATTTGAAAAGTACAAGGAAAAGGAAAAATTGGTTCATAGTGATGACCAACAGAAAGTTTCTTGATTTCAAAGTGACTTGACTGTTTAATTCATAAGGCCCTGTTTACACCTGGAATAAGGCCGTGTGTGCACCAAAGCGTTTTTCCACGCGCCTTGTGTATGTTTTCAATTGTTTTCAATGGGAGCGCCGCGTTTTTAAACGCCGTGAACGTAACGAGGCGCTGAGCGTTTTTTTCACGCTGAAGCACCGAGCGCCAAACGTTTTTTATTGGTCGCGAGAGTTGAAAAATGTTCAACTTTGGATAAAACGCAGCGCTCATCACTCACTTCTTACCCAGTCGTCCAATCAAAATTTATTATAAAACAAATTATCTGTGAAATCAGTTACAAGTAAACTGTGCTGTGGATATTCTGTATCATAGCATTGAAACTTCTCAACGGAAAAAAGCAGAGCGTCTGGCGTTTTCAGCTGGCTAAAAACGCTTTGGTGGAACACACGGCCTAAAGATGCGTTTTAGTCGACCGGCCACAAAATACCGCCTACTCTCCGCCTACTGACTTAAGTAAACATTATGAGAAGCGTGCTAGCCAGACGGGATTTAAACTTTGAGGGCTGAAGACCCAAGTTTGATTTGAAGACGAAAAACGTACCAAGCACAACGTTCTCTCGCCATTCCTGATTCTAACCATTTCTAAATGCATCTATCAGAGCAGAAATGAAAGTTGTGTTCTTCTGCCGTCTCCGGGCGTCTTCATATGTAAATCGCAATGTTTAAATAAATAAATTGAATGGAAAGATCTGAAGAGAAAAAAAAACCATTAATTTACCCTCCTTTTGAAGAAATCAGGTTCAGAAGTGGTTAAAAGTGGACAATAGAGACGAATTAAAACACCAGGTGTAAACAGGTATACGTCTCCCTCATCTACTTGTGATCTGATCAACCAAAACGCAACTTTCTAATAATTCTGAAGACATTAGATTTGTTCAAGTGTGTTTGATTATTGCAGACCCCTGTTTTAGACAGTAGTCTGCATTTTGGATTGGGACTCGTTCTGTTTTCATCAGCCTGTGCGAGCAGTGACGCGTGCACACTACCTTAATAAACCCTTACTGACACTACACTGAAGCTAACACGCAAGATAATACATTATATCCAAATGGTATTCATATCACTGAGTCTGGCCCCATGGCCCACAGATGGCCAACATTTAGCTCTGGCTAAGGCTGTGTGTGTGTGTTCAGTGACTGTGTCCAGTGGTGGGGAGTGATTATTATGATGTAGGCTGTGGCACAACAACGTTGCTCTTCTTTGAGCTGTCCCTCTCTCTCCCTCAGGGTTGAAGAAACACACAGTCAGAGCATTAATGAGCTAGCCTTCCCTGATATGCGCACTGACATCCAGCATTTGATAAACAGACTACACTCTCCTGAAATACTGGGACAATCTTTATCTTAGTGTCTCTGATTCTTAGCCTGTTATCTTCCAACACGTCTTCTATAATTTACCTACGTCACCTCTTGTGCCTCTCTCCACCATGTCCATATGTATACCTTTTTCCATAATGTCCTCTCCCTTGACCTGTCAACATGTCCTCACCCACTCAGTCTTCTCCCAACATTTCTGTCCACCATGTATTATTCAATTGTCTCCGTTCACATTTGTACTCTCTCCACAGCTCCCCTTCTATTTCTACCTCTGTCCACCTTTACTTTTTCTAATATAATATTGTAATATGTTGGTGACTCCCAAAATGAATATTTGTCCCACCAAATCTTTGATTTCCTGAGATGACTGCTATGCTTGTGGTGGCATAGCACGCTAGTTAATGACTGCAGTAGAGCTGTTATTTCTTTGATTAAACTTTTAACTTCATATTATCTGTCTCTGTATCAAATGCCCTTCAATTAAAGAAACATTACAGTGATCTTAAATGGTTTTACTCGTTAAAATTGGTCATAATTGCTCCTAGCAACAGGTTTGGGCTAGCTAGCATGTTATCTTAGCATATAGCATCAAAACACAACAATCTATTACATTAATACCATGTTTGTTCCAAACTCACAATGCAACATCAGTCGAGTGTTTTAAATTACATTCTTCTGTGACCTGATGTAGCTCCTTATCACAGAATGTAGTAGAAAATATGTTATTTTACAGCATTCTATACAATAATAAAAGGCTGTGCCAATTAGCATAGCATTAAACATAGGTTATTCTTATAAAATTTTGTGCTCTGTGATGGCCTTGTTTCTTTTCCTTGGACCAGGAAAACCCCTGTTCTGTCCACCATGTTCTCTCCTTACATGCAATTTAAACTTAAAGGATATCGACTTTTAATGAAATAGGCTCATTTTACACTCCCCAGAGTTAAAACAGTTGAGTTTACCGTTTTGTAATCCATTCAGCCGATTTTCTGATATTTAGAAGAATATCAGTAACCAGATAGATTCTGGTCTCATTGCACTTCCATATTATTTTTTTTTTCCTACTATGGTAGTCAATGAGACCAGAAACTGTCTGGGTTACTGACATTCTTCTAAATATCAGAAAATCGCCTGAATGCATTCGAAAACGGTAAAACTCAACTGTTTAACTCTGGGGGAGTTGTAAAATGAGCTTATTTCCAAAAAAGTGGAGTATCCCTTTATAATGTTCGCCTTTAACTGTTAATTTCCAAAGCAGGTAATGATAACGTTATTAACCCATTTAGATAATCTTAAATTGGTAAAACCTGATTGATTTAGCCATAAATTGACTGTATTTTAGCAATAACATAATTGTGTTTGTCAATTTCATTAGGTTGTCTCGGATGAAACTGTAAAACGGGCTGTAAACTCTATGGGCTCTATCTTGCACCCGGCGCAAATGACTTTATACACTGACGCATTTATCATTCCTATTTTGCACTCGCGCAAAGCGGGCTTTTTTCCTCCACAGACGCACGTCGGTAAACTAACAATGAACTTGCGCTTCCTGGGCGGGTTGGCGCAAAAAGGAGGCGTGTGTCGGCGCAAACAATCCCTGGTGCTATTTTGCAGTTCCAGAAAACAATTGCGCCAATGACCAGAAAAAACCTGGTCTAAAGTCAGTGGCGCGTTGCGCGTATATTCAGATGCTATTTTAAGCGTGCATGCTTGGCCATAATACAGAGTGTGAACAACGCGCATACACTGTAGATGATTCTCTCAGCAACACAGATGCATTTTACTTTTTGCAAATGATACATTATTATACGGAAAAATATATAAACATGAGGGAAATCATTGTTGTGTCCATGATGATGGGAAAACAGGCATAAAGCTTACACATTTACCCAAATTATTATATGCATGTTTAACCCGAAGCTAATTTGGGTGGGTTTGTCCCATCCCCAGTGTCCCTTCTTTTCTTTTACGGCCCTGACGAGAACATTCGTTCCACTCGGCTGTGAACTCGATGCTGAGCGCGCCTGGTAAATGCGCCGTTAAAATAGAATTGCGCCACGGAACAAGCGCATCTCGTTCATCATGCTCTTAAAGGGAATGTGATATGACGCTCTTATTGGTTTATTTCTGTTACGCCCAAACCACACCTATGAATAATGAAGCTACTCCAGACCAACCCCTTTTAGATTTCGCCAGGCGCAAGAGGCATTTATCCCGTCGGGAAAATAGCAACAGCGCCGGGATCCGCCCACAAAGTTAATTGCGCTTTGCGCTTTGACACTTGCGTTTCAGATCGTTAAAATAGGGCCCTATATCTATATAATAAAAGCTATTTTATTGGATTGAAAATCAGCTCTTGTGGAAAACTTACCTGAAGTTTCGGTGAGACCTGATGGCGGTGGACGTGCTTGGCCGTTCCCACGTTGTCTCTGAACACAAACACAGGCATGTTAATGTTATTTACAGATGCTTCACTCATATTGGTATTGCTTACTCATTTTGATTGCTCTACATTAGGTTTAGGATGGTACACATAAATTGTCTTTCTGTTTTTGAGCTTCTAGATATTACTGATTTTTTCTGATTAAATAAAACTAAAGCTCTTCCTCAATCAAGACTATCCCTCATAGTCAGGGGCAGATACTGAGTAACATTGCAAAGCAATTTTTCTGTCACACAGCCGTGGCTGAAAATTGTTACCATATTTTTCTTACATAGTCGCCCATGTTTCTTGTGAGTCAAGATGGATTTTTTTATGCTAACTCTTGCAAAACAGCATCCCTCATTCCAAGCGCTCAGTCAAAAATGATTTTCCCACACAGAAACATTCTTGTGCAAACCTAATTTTCTAATCAGCCTCAGACAGGTCATCCAGGGCTGCACAGCAGTGGTTCTCTGTCTGTTGTGATAGGGTCATGATCCTCAGGAAAAAGCAATGCTAACTGCATTTTTTTTTAAATTACGTTATATAATCGCAATAAGGAAAACACCGATTTAAAAACTTCTAAAAGTGAAAATAAATTGCTGCCCATAAATTTTGTTGTTGACGTCAATGGTTGTGTCTCCAATAATTCTATGGTATTATTATGTACTTATTATAGGGTCCTTCTGTACTGGCATTCATTAGTTTGCTATATAAAGGGGGTGAGGCCTAGGCCTTATTGCCGGTTGTGTTGACCAGTCACAACACACTGATCCATCCAGCCAACCAATCACACAGCACTTTACAGAAGGAGGAAATTAGAGACGGAGCATTACTGACAGACTGGGGAAAGAGGTGCCGCAACTATGTAAATATCTATTTAAAAATTTTTTGTTTTTTATTATTATTTCAAGCAAAAAAAAAAAAAAAAATCCCAAAAGCCCCAAAAACAAAACCTTGAAAAAGGACATAATGTCGCCTTTGAATTATTTCCAAAATAAATATTGCTCCTGAATCAAAACCATCTGAGAACCACTGATATATTAACAGTTCTAAAAAGCTCCCATGAAAATTTGATGCCCACAATTCGATGCCCAAAACATACAGTACATTTAGTTGATCAAATTAGAACCAGTCCTTAAAGGGATGGTTCACTTTGAAATACATTTTTTGCTATGTTTTAGCTTACCTCAAGGTCATCCAAGATGATCTCCGCAGTAGTTTAAATTTTTATATTTTTAGGTCAAACTGTTGTTGTCTGTCAGTCATATAATGGAGGTCTATGGTCACCACCTCAAAGAGCATGCACAGAGAAGTCCAAATTATACATGATTTAATGTCTCGTGAAACGTAAGTACACATTGATGGCTTAAGACACGAAACTCTTGTAACTAGGGCTGTCAACTATAGTCGTTTAGTCGACTAATCAGTCGATGCCGTCTTGGTCGACTGAAATTCTTATTGGTCGACCAGTCGCATTTTTTTTTTTTTTGCCAATAGAAATACATTTTCAATGATTTACTCCCTGAATATTTATTCCTTTATAAAGCAGTTATTTATTACTGTATTCTAAATATAATTAGCCTATGTTTTATCCCCAACTTTAAATGCTTTTAGGCTATTTCTTGTAACTGCGCCACAGTTTAGCGCACACACATAACACACTCGGGAACCGCACCTACTGGCTGCCCTGCTGCTCGCGCTCAGTAAGGGATGTACTGGTAGGTGGTTTTGCTGTATTCATTCAGTTCACGCTACTTTAGTCGACAGAATGTCCAAGAAATCTAAATCTTTTGTCTGGCTACATGTTTGTGGAGGTAGGCGACGGTGGCGACCGCGTTGCTCCATTATGAGCGCGCACATCGCGTGCCTATTTGAAATCAAACTTGAGCGCGCAAAAGACGTGAGCAGCTCTTTTAACGGCTTTATCATACTGACTCAATAGATTGTTTTCTTAATAGGTTTTTATCTGTACACTTGACTCATTTGAAAGTAGCCTAAATAATGTAACAAAACGAAATTAAACTTATATGCTATCTTACAACAGAGCCTAGATTTCAGATTGTTTTTTAGGCTATTTTGTCTGTTGTTTTAAAACGCCTAACAGATCGGCTGGACAAAAGTTAACCCATAGCTTTGTAAGTAAAGAAGAATACAGCCTGTGACGAGAGCTTTTGTTAGGATTTTTCATTATGTGGCAGATAGCAGTTATATTATTTTGTAGCGTGTGGTGTGATCAGGTGCGCGATTGTGACGGTCACTATAGACCAAGGACAGAGCTCCTCACTTGCAGTTAAACAAATCACTTGATTTTCAAAGAATTGTATAATTATTATAGTTTTATTTATTTTCGATGTTTTTTCGTTGTTGTTTTATAAATGCTCTATGACAATTGTTTAAAAAATGTTCAATCAAAACATCCGTTTTTTTTTTTTTTTTTAGTCGACTAATCGTCGCGCAGGACAAGACCTTGGTCGACTAAGGATTTCTTTGGTTGATTACAGCCCTACTTGTAACCACAGCCACGTCCAAGCTGATCTGAGGGCGCGCAAGCGCTGGAAAGCGCCGGAAGTGATCTCTCGCGCATGTATGTCACTCATTGTTTACACAGAGATTTCTAAAGTGTTACCCTTCACTGTGAAGATTTAAACATATTTAGGAAATCGCAATGGAAGACAATTTCGATTTATCAACAGACAACATTGATTTTTTTCGCAACCGCGCGAGAGATCACTGGCGCTTTCCAGCGCTCGCACAGACCGAAGCGTCCGCGCCCTCAGATCAGTTGGACGTGGCTGTGATTTCACAAGGTAAAAACGATATAAATACTGTTCATTTTCTCACACAAACCGCTCGTTTCGGGTCTTAGGCCATCAATGTGTACTTACATTTACGAGTCATTAAATCATGTTTAATTTGGACTTCTCTGTGCATGCTCTTTGAGGTGGTGACCATAGACCTCCATTATATGACTGACAGACAAAAACGGTTTGACTGAAAACTATCAAAATTGAAAATACTGTGGAAACAAAGACACCTACACTACCGTTCAAAAGTTTGGGGTCGGTAAGAATTTTTATGTTTTTAAAAGAATCTCTTCTGCTCACCAAGGCTGCAATTTTTTGATAAAAAATACACAAAAAACACAGTAATATTGTGAAATATTATGACAATTTAAAATGACTTTTTTATGTTAATATATATTAAAATGTAATTTATTCCTCTGAAAAAAAGCTGAATTTTCAGCATCATTACTCCAGTCTTCAGTGTCACATGATCCTTCACAAATCACTCTAATATGATGATTTTATGCTCCATAAACATGTATGATTATTATCCATGTTGAAAACAGTTGTTTACATTTTTATTTCAGGATTCTTCAATGAATAGAAAGTTCAAAGAACAGCATTTATTTAATTAGAATCTTTTTCTAACATTATAAATGTCTTTACTGTAACTTTTGATCAATGTAACTCATCCTTGATGAATAGAAGTATTGATTTCTTATTTATTTCCCCCAAAAATAAATACAAATTCTTACTGACCCCAAACTTTTTCAAGAGTAATGTTTAATGTAACAAAAGCTTTCCATTTCAGATAAAAGCTGTTCTTTGAACTTTCTATTCATCAAAGAATCCTGAAATAAAAATGTAAAAACTGTTTTCAACATGGATAATAATCATACATGTTTTTGGAGCAATAAAATCATCATATTAGAGTGATTTGTGAAGGATCATGTGACACTGAAGACTGGAGTAATGATGCTGAAAATTCAGCTTTTTTCAGAGGAATAAATTACATTTTAATATATATTAACATAAAAAAGTCATTTTTAATTGTCATAATATTTCACAATATTACTGTATTTTTTTGTGTATTTTTTTTATTTAAAAATTGCAGCCTTGGTGAGCAGAAGAGACTTCTTTTAAAAACATAAAAAATCTTACCGATCTTAAACTTTTGACCGGTAGTGTACATCTTGGAGATAAGCTAAAACATTCAAAAAAATTATTTCAAAGTAAACTATCCGTTTAATAGGCTACAGCATTTATTTATTTTTTTCAGCAAAGAGAAACAAAGCATATTCATATAGAGAGAGTGTTTACAGTGAAAGAACAGCAGCACATGGTTGCGGCGCTATACAAACATGATCGCCTCTGGACAGTTCTGCCAGTGTTTACAGGGCAGTCATACTTTAGTGCCAGACTGTTAGAGAATCATGCTGGGTGCCAGCTTAGAATCAACAGAAATACACAGCACATGTTTACAAAAGACCATTGAACAGCATGCTGTTTTAAAGCAAAGTTTAACCTTTACAGCATCGAGTTACCTGAAGAGCAAAAACAACATCAGGATATAATATCAAATCCTAAAACGAAAGGGCCAGTCACACTAAGGTGTCAAGGTTCTGCTGGATATCTTTGTAACTACCACATTACACACTGTAAAAATGAATATGCTCTATCTAATCAATAAAATTGTGGCAACAGATTACAAGCAATATTATTAATTAAATTGAACAAAATTAGAATTGAGTAATAATTTATTAAATTGTTCCTTAAAAGTTGTCCATTTTAAAATAAGTAAAGTTTACACCAAAAAAATTAAACAAATTAAATAAATTGCCAACATTGAAGACACCTGATTAAGCAGAATCACTGAAGGAGAAAACCGTAATTTTAAAACCTAAAACAAACACTGATCACCATAATGGTGACTTAAATATACTTTTTTACTCATGTTAAATGGTTAACTTTTAGTGTTAATAATTTGATTAATTATTACTCAATTCTAATTTGTTCACTTTAATGAATAATATTGCTTGTAATCTGTTGCCACAATTTTATTGATTAGATAAAACATTAATTTTTACAGTGCAGCGCTAACATTTTTAGGGGAAAATATTCTCTGAACATGCCTTTATACAGTTTGTACGTCTTTCTATCCATCTGGTCTTCATCCTGCATAATACGAAATGTCTTTAGCTTCTGAACTTCTAAATTGCTGATAGTTAGCATGACTAAACCACCATGAATTCAAAATTCACTTCAATTACGCTTCTGTGGAAAACAAGAGGTCACTGCAGCTATACGTCCCGGGCTTGTCAGAAAAGAGGAAGAAGAAAGTTGAAAACAGATTAATCCAGATTCAGCTTGTCCCTCTTCAGATGAATAGGCTATAAAGATGATGGAGAATGCTAATGAAGTTAATGATAATAATAAAAGGAAGTTTTCCAGCCTGTGGCGCTGTACGATGATTACACAACAACATTCTGAGATACCTTATCAACGTTTCGCATTTTTATCAGGCAGCGCACACATGTAAAAAGGAGCCTGAGGGTATGTGAATGAATCACTGTGGCTGGTACCACAGCAGCAGTGAAAAGACCAATAGATGAGATAAATTTGGAAAGGGCAATGAAATTAGCTCTGAGCTTTTTTACTTTTATATACAGTATGACCATTCATGTCACGTGCACAGGTGTCAGAAATGCTGGTCTTTATAAAAACAGTGCATTTGTTTCAGACTAACTGAAATTGAGATATTTAGGATGCCATCACAGTACCATGCCACAAACCCTGACTGAGATTCTCAAAGCACAGAACATTCGTGAGCACAAAATCGTAGGGTTTTTATCTCTATGGCATCTCATTTTTCCCTAAAGCATCGGTTTATCAGCAACATAAAAGATATGCTGATAGAAGTTGCAGTGTTATCAGGAAAACATGTACTTTTACTGTAAGGAATGCTGCTTCATTTTCAAAGCACTGTAGACAATCCTAAAACAATAATCCAATTCAAAAAAATACATAAATAAAAGTATTCAACTTCACTATTTCATTATAGAACATTTCAAAAAGCTGCAAATGCCTTCCTCCAAAAAGAAAAATTGTCTCAAGAAAAATGATCTCAAGAGCCTTTTCTTGCGAGAACCTTTTTCTTGAGATATTATGTGTACTGTCTTTTTGAAATGTTATATTGTGAGCCATTTGAATATAGGCTTTTTAATGTGTTTTTTTTTTCATTGTTCTTTTAATTGTAATTTTTCTCTACAAAAGAGCACCTTGATTGAGAACGTCTTTTTTTGTCAAACTCTTATCTCTTAAACCATCTGGTTAGCTTCGGGGTCTTTTTGACCCGCAAATGACTTGATGAATTTTTAAAAAATGTTCTCTTTGTCCAAATGGCATGAAAACTTCTATGCCTCTAACACTGTATAGACCTACCAAAAAAAATTATATATATATATTGGAATGATATCTGTTTTTTGTTAGCGTGAAAAAAATGACGAAACTTGTTATCTTCAGGGTCCCTGGAGACCCGCTTAGTGAATATACAAAATTCATCAAAATCAGAAACAACGAAGAACCAACGCAGATCACATAGACCACATAAAGTAGCATGCAGTGCACGAATAAACACCTGCAGAACAATGTAGACGAGACTGTATGTGATGACCACCAATTTTTGTTCCTAGTTGTTAGATTTTTTTCCCCATTCACTGTTTTTTAACTATTTTTTTTTACTTTATTTGCTCATTTGTTATTGCTGTTCAGTTCATTGCATTTTGATAGTCATGTATTTTTACTCAATATGTAATATCTGTTAATTTCTGTAAATTTTTGTTCTGTTACAGTTAGTAAAATTGTAGAATTAAAATTGTAGAATTATATTACAAACAGATGATTGAAATAAATTATAAAATCTAAAGACTCCAACATTTGGAGTCTTGCTCAGGTTTGATTCTAAGCATAATGTAACATTATTTAAAAACTATTGTCGGTACAAAAAAATGTTAAAATTTGAAAAAAAAATTTGTTATTATTGTGATTTTATAATATTTAGATATGCATCCAACTGGAAAAACTTGTGAAAAGATATGTAGTTTGATTAGTCACATAACAAATATGGTGGAGGTCTATGGCCATCTAGTGGTTAAAGTGATTTTTATTTATTTATTTATTTATTTATTTTTACTGCATTTTCCAAAAACAAATGGACAAAAATCTTACATTAAATCATTTAAAATGATCCCCATATATGAAAGTTAGAAATCTGGGTCTTTTATAATGTAAATTTGTCATTTATTTTTTTGTAAAAAAAAAATATAATAATAATAATATTTAAATACATATATATATATATATTTTTTTTTTAAATAAATATTTAATAAATATTTATTTATTTATATGAATTTAAAACATATCAAAAACCATCCAAACACTGCACAAATGTTAAGTAAAAACATTAAAAAACAGACTAAAATTACATTTGTAATATGTTACAAAATTAATAATTCTGTTACAAAATTAAATGTTATTGTCTGGGTCCCTGGAGACCCCAAAGATAATGAGTGTAGACACAAATGGAGATAATCAGAGGGTTAACAGTTCTAGAGATTTAGCAAGCCTAAGAAGGGACAAAAAAAAGCTTTGGCAACTTATTATGTTTACATTTTGCACAGTAGATGTATCTGAATATCTGACTGCTAGCTTGAGCACTCACTGTCAGTAAAACTAAAAACATTTTGAGTAAATAAATAAATAAAGCTTCCATACTGCTCAAACTCTTGACAGTCAAAACAAGCTTACTGAGGCCTGACATAACAAAGACACAGAGGACATCAGTAATAATACCTTTAGTGCTTGGGTTGACATAGTATTTCCGTCCCTCAGGTGATCTGTAGCTTTTCCAACCCACAGGAAGAGACGCATCCTTGATTTCCTCTGTTGGCATACAGCCGACTACTGGCTTCTGCTGCAGAAACAGACAGCAACAAGATGCATATAAATATATACAGATATAAATAATACATTTATAATAAAGCTTGACATAAGTGCACATGACTTTTCTGAACACGTTCACCCGAAGCGCGTGCACAACAAAAACCACACAGCGCCACATCAATTGTGAAAAAGTAATAAAACTCATAAACTCATTCATACCCATGCTGTACCAACCCCGTAAGACCTAATGATGATATTTTTGATTAAATTTGAGAGGTGGATTACTACCACATAGGCACCCTTAGGGATTGAAACTTGACGGCCTATAGAAAGTCATCGAAGAAAATGTTTAAATATTCCATGTGATTACAGTGGCTCAACTATAAGTTTATCAAGCGACGAGAATACTTTTTGTGTGAAAAACAAAACAAACAATATATATATATATATATGAGAGAGAGAGAGAGAGAGAGAGAGAGAGAGAGAGAGAAATATTTCTGACTATATTATTAAATGCATTAAATGTATACCTTTGAAATAAAATATTAAATGTTTAATGAGACATTTGAAAATATATTAATAATAGTGCTCTACTGAAGAAGCAGCCATATGTTTAAGTCACCAACTGTGTTACTTGCATATGTATATGACCATATGGAAATGTTCAGGAAAGCTATTTGAAAAAATTAATTTAGCAACTTCATTTTAAGCAAAAAGATATTAAGAGCTAATAACTGAATAGCACAGGCGATCGTGCATTTTACAGCAGTCAGTGAGGGACCACTGTGGTCTGACCCCTCGTTTGATGCAAAACATAAAAGAGAATCCACACCCACTTTTTCTCTGTCTGAACCTCTCTACCTACATCTGTCCCTTTATCTATCTGCCTCATCTACTAAGTCTGTGAAGGAGGCACGGAAAGTGTCATTTTAGTGAAACCCAGGAAAAATGGAAGTATCCATCAGCAAAAGCATTCAACTGGCCACTAGTTGACAGAATTTAATTACAAACTTATTTCATGATATCAGATTAGGTAATTACTTTAGGACAAAGTAATTTTTCAACTTTGTAATTGAAATAATGGTTGTTTAAAGCTGCCGTCGGCAACTTTTTTTGATCATATTCAGTGAAATCGACACTATAATCCGACAGAACAACATAAATAAAGTGGTTTTAGAAAAAATCACGAGCTTCTAACTCCATCTGGAGCGTGTTATTTGTTTTGCAAAAATCCACCGCTCCCTGTTAACCTGTTAACCAACCTGTGTCCAATCAGCCCAGGGGGGTGTGAGATCTGACTGTCAATCACAGATCGGGCACACGCCATCCCTCGCGCACGTTACAATCACATGCACACGCCTGAAGTTCGCGCAGTAAGGAAGAGTGATGGCGGAACACTAACAAACCAAGTAAGCTCATTTAGAGTATAAATGACGTTAGCAATTGCAATATATTGGTAGATTAGCCAGGGCAGCATACCTCCAAATAATCCATGGTGTTGATGAATGCTGATGATGGGCACGTTCATATATAACCTGGTGCGCATCACACTCGAGCACCAAACTCTGTGGGAGGGTATTCGTTCATAGTGGGAGAGGGCAATATGAGTTGTAAACATTCAAAATGTTGCCAAAGTCCATTCAATCAGCCATAGTTGCAGACCGCAGCTTTAAGGAAGGGGTTTTCAAAATCTTTTAATGACAAAACATTCAAATGCAGCTATTTGATGCATAAGAACCCATTTATACAGTGTAGTGTAGTTTTCTACACTGTTTTTGGTAACACTTTACTTGAAGGAGTGTGCATAAGACACATGACATATGTCATGACTCAAATGGCGCATGTATCCAGTCCATAGTAGGGCAATGGTGCAGCAAGCCGACACTAAACCTGGGCTCATGGTGTTACTGGCTTCTATGAGAAGAGAGCACACGGGAAGCATCCGGTTCGAAAGTTAGGCTATAGAATCTAGCAAACGTATTAGGTGTTGTCCAGTCTGCAGCTCTCCAGACATCTGTCAGCGAGGCACCCTGCGCCAACGCCCAGGAGGAGGCGCTTGTGGAGTGAGCACACAGTCCGAGGGGACAGGGTTCACCTTCGGACTCATACGCCAAGATGATGGCATCCACTATCCAGTGGGCCAACCTCTGCTTGGAGACAGCCTTTCCCTTTTGCTGGCTTCCGTAACAGACAAAGAGCTGCTCTGATGCCCTAAAGCCTTTTCGTTCTGTCCACACACAGGTGCAGTGCGTGGACGGGACAGGGAAAAGCCAGGGCTGGGTCTACCTCCTCCGGGAGCAGCGCTTGCAAGTTCACCACCTGGTCCCAAAAGGGAGTGGTAGGAACCTTGGGCACATATCCAGACCGGGGTCTCAGAATAACGTGAGTCAGCCGGCCCGAATTCCGAATTGCCCGAAATAAGTCCCCTATCCTCTTGATGGAGGCCAAAGCAAGCAGGAGAACTGTCTTTTGGGACAGAATTTTTAACTCTGCTACCTGTAGAGGCTCAAAGGGAGGTCTCTGCAGTGCAGTTAGCACCAGGGATAAGTCCCAGGAGGGTACAGAGGATTCAGTCTCCTTCGCTCCCCTCAGGAACCTGACGATCAGATCGCACCTTCCCAGGGACATTCCATCCACTGTATTGTGATGTGCGTCAATAGCAGCAACATACACCTTGAGGGTGGAGGGGGACAGCTGACGCTCCAACCCATCTTGCAGGAAAGAAAGCACAGAACTGATTCGAGCATCTTTGGGGGTCTTCTCGGTGAGAAGAACACCACTCAATGAATAGGTTCCCCTTCAGGGTGTAAGCATGCCTTGTAGAGCATGCCTCATAGAGATTCCTGCTCTCGCAGAAGTGATGGTATCTACGACTGACTGTGGTAGATCACCTAGAATCTCCTCGTCCCGTCCAGGGACCAGACCTGAAGTTTCCGAACCTTGTCCGCATCCTCCATATCAATCAGGCTAAGCCAACGATGGCGCTCCTGGACCATTTGGGTGGACATCGGTAGACCAACCGTGCACACTGCGACGCTAGTACCCTGGAGGGCGAGGTCAACAGCCATGCAGAGCTCATAAGCACCTGGTCTAGACTACCCCCATGCATGTCCATGAGTATCGAGTGTAAGATGCAGATCTCAAACGCCAATGTGCATTGGCTCGTTCAATATTACTCAAAGACAATAGGCTCCCTGGTGTGATCCCATTTCAGTCGACGTCAACTACATCCGACTTTATCGACTGAAAGGGAACCATAATTTGATATTGCGTCTGACTCATTAGTATCCATAGAAACCAACTGCCCACGCACAATATCAATGACATTTAAATGAAACCGATTAAAAAAAGATTAACTCAATTCATAAGCTGAGCTGTATTCATTATGGCTACTAACATAACCCTCTCACAAATGTATGAGGGGATTTGCTTTGGCCCAAATCCTAACAGAAGAGCCCTACTACTAGAGAAAGCCAATGAACATTATTATAAACAAACCAGACTTCTTTTGACGTGAGCTTTTTCTGTTCTCCTTCAAGACGAGGAGGATTTAAAGAGACAAGGGGGAAGGTCAACAGCAGGGGCTTGAGAATACAGATACTCTCAGAGATGCAATAGCAAGGTCTGAAATTTGATACAATTGCTGTTTTTTGACAGCGCTTCATTAAGGAATATTAAGAAAGGATTGAAATTGGAACTGAAATGCTTAGAGGGAGACACAAAGGAAATAATTCACATTAATTTGCACATTCTGTTTGTGTTGTTTTAGCAACCGATTCACTCAAGGAATTATATAAATCAGGTAAAGGCACAAACATAGGCAAAGTATCAGTGCTGAACATAATTTAAACTAAGAAATTCCTTTCTTGCGGGTTGGTTGAGAGTGAGGTTACAATGGATGCAGTTGGGTAAGTGGTATTGCTATGTGAGGAGAAAAAAACAAAAACAATGTATAAACTTCCAGTATACCGATGCCATTATTACCAAAGGCATAATAGGTCCATCACATTTCCCACAGCAGTAGACCAATCACAAAAGACTAGGGCTGGCTGACCAATCACCACAGACTGTGATTTTCAGAAAGATGGGCTTTAAAGAGACAGGAAATGAAAGCACATCTTAGAAATAATGGGGTAACAGTACACTTGAAATAACCCCGTAATCTCCTTATCAATAACACATATTAGAATTCTACAGATCTGTAACCTTGTTATTCAAACAATACCTTTCATCTGCATATGCATATTTTAACCCTCTGGGATATAAGGTCATTTTTTGGCGTCCTTGAGATGTTTTGATATTTCCTGACATTTGTGCTTTTTTGCTTATAAACCTATTGATAGCAAAGGTGTCATGCCACTCTAGTCAGCACAAACAGGGCTACCATAATATGTGAGCAATATGTTGAGGAATATAGTTAAGCCTTCTTTATTCATTATATTTTCTGAAGTAGGACTACCCTACATGCATTAGTTATCATCATCAACTTTTAACTATAAATGTTCATCTGTCTATATCATAAAGTACACAACCAAACAATGAATAAAATTGTGTAATTAAGACTGTAACATTGACTTGCCTGTAGAGAAGAAAGCAGGAATTCAGCGTCTCTTTTGAACTCTTTCTCCTTTATTAGCTCTATCCATCTAAAGCTATCCCGACATTAACTCGTGTTTTTTTGTAATCTCCGATCATGTTTCCTTTTACAATTTGTTTTTGGACTTTTCTGGCGACGAGGATTTGTAATGCAGCTTTTATACTTGCCGGGCAGTAAGCTTCTGCTGCGTCAGTCACGTCACGCTGACTCTGAACGAAGCGCGCTGTAGAAAAGTGTTTGCCTTGTACTTTTTGTCCCTCTCTGCTATTATAGTTTTTCAAGATGGCGGATCTACATGGAAGCCTCCGTGGACTCACCCGTCCCATGTATATAAAGATAATAAATTCTTCGTTTACGAGGAAAATTACGAGGAAGTCAGATAATTGTCAGAGGTATTTGTACACCATTGAGTACATATTTATGAATAAAAATATTGATTTTAAATAAAAAATTTACCCCAAAAAGTTACACATAGTCCCTTTAAGTGTGGTAATCAACATTATGCTACATATTCCATTGATTGAGCCTCAACCAGAATATCCCTTTAGGTAATATACAGAGGCATAAACTCTTTAAGAACATAACAAAGCTCTTACCATATTTCAATCGAGCCTTTCCCAGCGATGTGAAAAGTCGTTCACTTTAAGTACATACGGCCCTGTGCACATCCAAGTGTTTCAAGAGAGGCAGCCAAAGTCTCACACGGTGGAACTTCTCACTCCTTCATGCATCAAATGGCCAGAGCTAAAGGCGCAGAAAGAATGAATATCACTTTGCACTTTTTTCTCTTTTCAAGTTTCACAAAAAAAGGGGTCAGACAAAAAAATGTCTTGCTCTGGTTTGGGCTGGAGTGATTTCTGAAAGCCTTTGTTTTGGGACTTCCAGATGTAGGAGAACTAAGGGAGTCTGGCTGTTCTCTGATGGCTGAGCAGCAGCACAATGTCTGACACTGTTTGGATGGGCCGATAGCACTCTCTTAAGCAACAAGGCCTGTTTTGTGCTGTCAAACTCTCCTTTTCCACTAATCAAATTGAGCCTTGTGTGTGGCGCCTGCTGCCCATGTAGTCCCTCACTTCCTCCTTGAATGACACTCTCAAACAGAGCAAAGTGCTCTACTGTTCTTGCCACTGACAAGACAGATCACTAAAAGGGAAGGAAGGGCGGAAGACAGAAGATAAAATGCTGTCTTGAGACTGCAGCCTAAATGGAGCATTTTGAAGGAAAGTTTTCCTGCATAAACTCAAGTCCACTAACTGGCAGGGAATCTGACACATCCTTGGATGTAACAGAAGTCTGGAGGAAATGAATACAACAACTATCTTTGCAATTGGGTGACCACAGACCACCAAATCAAACTTTCTCATGGTTTCTTCTTGAAATAACATGTAGGAGCAGGCTAAACAACTAATTTAAAACAAATATTGCAGACCAAGTCAATCTTATAAGTCACTAAGTGTTAAATATAGTGATTTTGAATTTGTGTACCTTGAACTGTTTGAGTCCCATTGAAGTCCATTATATGGAGAAAATCCTGGAATATTTTCATCAAAAACCTTAATTACTTTTCGACTCAAGAAAGAATGACATGGACATCTTGGATGACATGGGTGTGAGTAATATCACCAAAAGTTTTTTTTTTTTTTTTTAAATGAAACTCTTAAGATAACCAAACGTTTATTTGACACACAAGTTTCATCAATGGCTTCAACAACTCCAGGGAAGCTTGCAGTCCTCATAAAATCGGCGTTGCTTTTGCTGGTTTAAAAATCAGTTGGAAAGAAATGCAATACAGTAGTGGCCAAAAGTGATGTCCAGCTTAGGAAAATTGACATTCACCCTTTATCCAGACATTAATAAAAAATGTGTTAAAGATTTTGTTAGCAAATTGCATAGATTGTGAGCCCAAATCACCACTGGTGCACTGCTGCATTTTTTCAGTCGCTAAAAATGTCTAAAATTATTAAACTCTTAAAGGATAACTCCGGCGCATAATGAACCTTTGGTCTAATAACACATTGTTACCTAGTCAAACTGTTATCTGAGATTTGTTATCATGATTGCCGAATGTAAATAGTTTTGGGCATAGAGTAATGACAAATAAAAATCGCTTGTTATTACCACTAACAAGGCTCAAAATAGCCCCACACTAACACGGTAGCATAATAAGAGTCCCTACATTCAAACCAAAGCATTGAGAACTTTGTCAGTGTCCATACAGTTTAATAAGAAGATATTTTATACACACAGTCAACTTCGCGAATACAGGAAGAAGCGAAGTTCACTTTATGAAGAGACTCTAGCTAGTGCAGTAATCAAAGAAATATTTAACACAAACGGGTCACAATGGAAACCTGGGGCCATTTAAAGCTGCTTAGAGTAAAATTGTAATCTTAAGTGTGTTGAAATTTTAATAATTATGTGATTTTAGTCTTATTCCTAGGGTAAGTACAAGTGTGATTCGTTAAGGTTCCTATCAGCGCAGTCTCATCCCAATTCGTCATATGACTGACGTCTTGGGACGTCTTTTGACCATACATCAATATATGCCTTTTTAGGGCCCACTTAAACGTCGGTAGATGACGTTATCGGATCCTAACTCTACCCCAGACCTAAACCTAACCTAAACCCAACGTCACCTAACTGACGTTAAAGGTAAAGCGTCAGTTGTATTACGACCCGGGATCGTCATTTACCAACGTTTAAGGGGGCCCTAAAAAGGCATATATTGACGTATGGTCAAAAGACGTCCCATGACGTCAGTTATATGACGAATTGGGATGAGACTGTGTTATTCCTATATGGTATTCTTCAGTCATTTGTGAGCGAAAAATTTACTTTTTTTTTTAGATTTTTTTTCTTTATCATAATAGTACGATTTCTGTGCTCGATTTTACAGGACGAAACGTAGTAAAGGTTTTGGCTCTCGAAAAAAAAAATTGTCACACTTGTACTGCTCGCGGTCAAAAATTGCAAACCGCGTTGGAAATTAATGGGAGACGAATGTCATCAGGTGGAAACTTTTAGTATGGTGTAGTGCAGTGACTGAGTATTGCACTCCAAGAATGTCATGTATAATGTGTTGTGTTAAATATAATATAGTGACAAATGCGTCTTATAGCGCACCAGTAGGTGGCGGCGATGTTGCGTGGTTTTGGCGTGGTTTCTTTTACTGTCTATGGGTTTTGGTTATGGAACCGAGTTCACGTGTTAAGTCTCGCGTGAGTTTTGAGAGCGAGACTTCCCCGTGAGTGATGGTGTGTGATAACCACGAGAGCTGTAACTATACGCATTTTATTCCTGTTTTGCAGGTAAGCTGGTGGAAAGTTTGTGAGACTTGTGTAATAATGTTTGTGTATATTCCCGAAGTGTTTGCATGGAGTGTGAATCATATATATGTTATATTAACCGTGCTATGTGTTGATTAGTGAGTTTGCACGTGAGTATATGAGTTCACATGGCCAGTTATACGGGTGTTGTTTATATAGAATATAGCAGATATGTTGTAAATTAGTTCATGCTGAACTATGAGAATATTTGCATGTTTATAATGTAATGTTTAAAAAGTGTTAGCTAAGTCTGCGTGAGGTTTGGAGAGCGAAACTTCCCCGTGAGTGGTGTGTTATAACCACGAGAGCTGTAAATAAACGCAATTTATTCCTGTTTTGCAATATAAATACGCTTTGAATGTGCAACCCCTTTGTGAATGATTCATTGCACATTGGGAAGTGTTACAACTGCAGCCAAACAGAATTTACTAAAAGCTCATTTTAAAA
>JAQIUQ010002272.1:0-112500 GCA_030378365.1 Hybognathus amarus | reverse complement strand
TACTCAAACAGCGTTGGCATGTTTACGTTCTTGATCAAATCGAAAATAACGTCATAAAGCATATATACATGAAAAATACGTTTAAAACATTAGTACTTATAGAAAATTCAGGTCCATAATGTTTGTACGCGTTGTCGTAAGACACAAAATAGCATAGGCTAACTAGCAGTGGCTATAAAGCCAACGCTGGCATTTGAAAGAAAATAAAACACAATGCTACGTCTTGAATTATACATGCAAATACATTTAAAATGTATGTTAAGTCTTAGCCTACTTACAGATCGTGGCCCAACAACTGCTGCTTCTTGTTTTAAAGTCGGAACTGCTTCATGTTTTAGTAACAGTTTCTTGTTAAATCCGGTGTTGAACTCGCTAGATTACGATCGTCATTTTCAGGAACATAATCAAACATAAATTGTATCCATTGTTGAGGAAGAATAGCGTCCATGGGAAGCCCGAACACAGAAGACCTGACAGCTGCGTGAACAACACACTCGACGAGTCGACGTGCCTCAGAAATATGCGCATGCCATTTTCTGCATATTCTGAGGGAGGGGTTGATGCAAATGTGTAGGTTAGTGACGTACCATAACCTAGATGTAGTCCCAATCTAGTTGTTTTTGTAGGCAATTATACTTCCTGATTTTTTAAAAGACGATATCTCTGCTTACACTGAACTTTCAGCGCTGCAACTTTGCAGATACTGTTCATGCACCAACAGCAACATTACACACTATTTTAAATGAAAAAAGTGAAATCGCAGTCAACCCCCCTTTTAAATGGTCAATAGGTTAGCGGTCACTATGCAAAAACATTTGACCACAAAATGCCATAATTGACCAATCAGAATCAAGTATTCCAAAGAGCCATGTAATGACAGAATGCTAATCTTTAGAGAATGTGCATTATTTGATTTGTCACAGTTTGTCACATTTCCATGGGCGTTAAACATTCACATGTGCCTTTATAGTGATGATGGCCTACCTTCTCAATAAGCTCAATACAGACAGCCAGGTCCATTCCAAAGTCAATAAACTCCCAATCTATCCCTTGCTTCTTGCAATCTTCTTGTTCAAGCATGCACAAACGTGATGGTTGAAGAGACCGCTGCAGTTTTTCATTGGTGAAGTTGATGCACAGCTGCTCCAGGCTATTGGACTAATTCAGAACAATCAAACTCTTAATCATTTTGCCATCCACTTGAGCTGTTAACTAATTAACTTTCATGAGTCATGAAGCATTAAAGAATTCCTGTTTAATTTGCATAATCGCAGCTTCCCACAGCTGTGACAGCCTGACACAATACTGATCAAATATGTGCAGCTCACATGAAAGATTTCAAGTCCAGCAATGTCAAGCACTCCTACAAAGAAGGACCGAGGCTGCTTTGTGTCCAGCATCTGGTTGATTCGGATAATCACCCACAAAAACATCTTCTCATAGAGAAGACTTCGTTAAGGCCATCACTGAATTCATGACCTGTGGGGTTGATGAAAGTAAAGTGTTGGCTAGTTAATTTAATAATGATATTGAAGCAGAGATGCAGGTTTGCAAATCATATACCTGTTAAACTGTTTCCTGAGAATGGAACAAGACACTGTGTCCCTGTGCAATGGCTTACCCTGACTGGGAGCAACTTGCTTCATCACAGAAGATAACGCTGTTGTGTGCTGGCGTCCCTTTGTAGCTTCCGTGTATGCCGTAAAATGTCACATCATGAAGCAACACCAATCATGATTGGCTTAGTTCTAGTCATGCTTCAGAGGCGTACGCTGGGGGCGAAGTTCCCCAAAGTGTTGTATTCGATGCAGCGCCTTGTTCCCTTCTCAGGGATGTAAACAAAGCTGATGACTGTTGTGAAAAGGTTCCATTAAGCATAATCATCTGCAATATTGGCTTGCTGGTTTATTATCCCTAAAAAACATTTACATTTGTTCCCCCACTGACTTTGGGATGATGGAACCAGAAAAGCTCAAATGCAAACTATTTTTGGCCTACAAATATCCGTCATCGAAGCATCACCCAATCAGAACACAGTGTGTTTTACATTAGCCCCTTTTCCATCCAAGCATTTTGAGAGCAGGTTCGGAGCCGGTGCCTGCGCGCGAACCAGTTCTTTGTGTTTCGACAGCCAAAAAAACGGTTCTCGGACGGGAAAACTGGTTCCAAAACGGCACCAACTTTTTGCTGGACTAGAACCGTTCTTTTCCCATGTCATGCTTACGTCGGGGGCTGGGGCGGGTTTAGATGTGTTCTAAACAGCTTTTCTGACCATAATATAGGATCGCAAAGATCCTATATTATGGATCCCATAAGATCCCATATTATTATTTTTTTTTTTTTGAAAAGATTATAAGCAAAGAAGAAAACAGTCACAATATAGAACAAATAAATGGAAAGAAAAAAGACACAAGACAGGGGTACATAACTTATCAGAAAAGATTACAGATCAAACGAAAAGATTAAAAGACGTACATATTTCAATTGTTTTAAAAGCCTTCTTGGTACACGAGTTATAATCCCAAAGTAATGTTGTACTTGCAAGCGTTTCCAGCTACACCGTGACGTAACAACGTCGTTCCCTGGGCGCTCTAGTCAGTGGAAAAACAAACAGGTTCTGAATGGGTTCGCAAGTTGAACCAACTTCGAACTAACTTTGAACCAGCACCAGTTCCGAACCAGTTCTTTTTTGGTGAAAGGGGTAATTGATCCACATCAAGAATGTCCACATATCTTCTGCAAACAGGTGATCGATCAACTTGACCCTATTTTCTCAGTGCAATACTTTAATGAAAACTACATGGTAAATCAGAAAAAATAATGATTATGCTTTCAATTACTCCCTATTTATCTTGTTTTTTGTTGTTGTTTTTTGCATCATTGAGCATCGTAATTACAAGCTCAAGCACATAAACGCAATGGCCAATCAGAGGCATTTAATTAGTCACTGTGCAGAAGAATCTAGCTCAAAGCTCCAATAAACAGTAATTTCGTTGTGCAGTGTAGACAGACAGATTAATACAGATTAACACTCAACTGCTGTATAAAATACAATCACCTAAAAGGATTGTTAGGAACACCATACTAATACTGTGTTTGATTCAACAAGTTGCTGAAAGCATTCTTCAGAAATGTTGGCCCATATTGATAGGATAGCATCTTGCAGTTGATGGAGATTTGTGGAATGCACATCCAGGGCACGAAGCTCCCGTTCCACCATATCAAAGATGCTCTATTGGGTTGAGATCTGGTGACTGTGGGGGCCATTTTAGTACAGTGAACTCATTGTCATGTTCAAGAAACCAATTTGAAATGATTCAAGCTTTGTGACATGGTGCATTATCCTGCTGGAAGTAGCCATCAGAGGATGGGGACATTTTAAAGCTTTTCTTGGGGACATGGTGGCCATAAAGGGATGGACATGGTCAGAAACAATGCTCAGGTACTGTAGGCCGTGACATTTAAACGATACCCAACTGGCACTAAGGGGCCTAAAGTGTGCCAAGAAAACATCCCCACACCATTACACCACCACCACCAGCCTGCACAGTGGTAACAAGGCATGATGGATATATGTTCTCATTCTGTTTACGCCAAATTCTTCAACTGTCCAATTTTGGTGAGCTCTTGTAAATTGTATTCTCTTTTTCCTATTTGTAGTGGAAATGAGTGGTACCCGGTGGGGTCTTCTGCTGTTGTAGCCCATCCGCCTCAAGGTTGTGCGTGTTGTGGCTTCACATATGCTTTGCTGCATACCTCGGTTGTAACGAGTGGTTATTTTAGTCAAAGTTGCTTTTCTATCAGCTTGAATCAGTCGTCCCATTCTCCTCTGACCTCTAGCATAAACAAGGCATTTTCGCCCACAGGACTGCCGCATACTGGATGTTTTTCACTTTTCACACCATTCTTTGTAAACCCTAGAAATGGTTGTGCATGAAAATCCCAGTAACTGAGCAGACTGTGAAGTACTCAGACCGGCCCGTCTGGCACCAACAACCATTCCACGCTCAAAATTGCTTAAATCACCTTTCTTTCCCATTCTGACATTCAGTTTGGAGTTCAGGAGATTGTCTTGACCAGGAGCACACCCCTAAATGCATTGAAGCAACTGCCATGCGAATGGTTGATTAGATAATTGCATTAATGAGAAATTGAACAGGGGTTCCTAATAATCATTTAGGTGAGTGTATATACAAATAAACATTAGTGTTTTTTATAGAAACAGACTTTTAAAACTTTTCCCTCAATTAATTATGTGCCCTTAATGTCGTTCTGAAATTAGACCGAACTGTAAGCATATTTTGATATGCATTGTCAGACACAGAGAAGATGTGAGGTGGGGCCTCCATGCGGTCTTTGCCCGTATGCCATCACCACCTCAGAGTTATACACCGGGAGCCACTTATAAGGATTCACAGTAACACAGAACAGCCCAGGTCTGCAGAGAAATCACAGATATTCATTAAACTGATATTAAGTGCTCCTGTCTGACCATTTTTCAGAACTGAGGCATTACTTGCATTAATCATCCACGCCGTGTAACGATCTTTGAGGTTAAACAGCACAGAGGGCTCGTTGTGTTGGGTCATCATGACCATGTCCTCAATTTTATCATACTTGGGTGGATTCATTGGGAGACATTCCTCATCCATCACTGTCACTATCTGCAGAGAAAAAGTCATGTAACTGTAGTCCTCAAGAACTATGCAATTCCATTTCTTTGTCTTTGAATGGAATGGGTTGAAGTGTAATGTTGTTTAAGGATCTTCAATCTAAACTGATTTCATGGCATCTCACCTCCCCAGTTTCGGTCTGGCCCATCTTTTTTGCCTTCTTCTCTGTTTTGAATGATGACTTTTATGTACAGTTCTTTGGCATCAGGAACAAAACAGGCTGTCTTGGCATCAAAAGGCCGATTCTGAGCTTCAATTCTCTCCTTCTCGGGTTTGTGGAGGTAGATTACAGCTGGGCCGTATTAGGCCATTTCTGCATAGCTGCTCATGACGACCCAAAACTGGGAAAAAAACACTGATGTAGTGAAAATATCATGCAAAACCAAGATGATGAACAAAAGAAAAGTAGGTGAGAGGGGGTGGGGCTACATAAGGTCTATTAGTAAAACTTTATAATAAGTTTTCATTTGTTAACACTAGATAACTGCATTATTCAACGAACATACTTGCATACTTCTGCAGCATTGGTTTATCTTAAAGGTACATGGTAAACGTTTTTTTTTTTGCTTTAATAGACATGGTGTTGGACGAGATGTGAATATGATGGCAGACATTGTGAACAATGTTTCTATGTGCAGTTTATCAACATATAACATTGAATGTCGTCTTTTTGTCTGGTACTAATAAACTTTACTAAGTTAGCTAAACATTAAGTTAGCATTAGCTAGTTCATGCTTACAGTAGTGATGTTACAAGCTTCGATGTGCGTATCGTGAAAGCGAAGCAATTTCTATTGAAGCCCCGTATCGGGGTGTGTATTGGTTTCCCAGAGGTGTTTCGCTTTGGGTGCCAGAAGGCTCGAAGGTCCTTGTTGGCTCAGTCTGGTGAGGAGAGTGCTGTACTTTGAAAGTTAATCAATACATTACATTTAAATAACCAAAACTACTTTTTTTTTGTTGTCTTTTTGTTTTGTAAGATCGTTGCACTTTTGGTGGGGTTTTTTTAGGTAATTTGGTGTTGGTATTTGGGTGTTTGGTGAAGGGTTTGTATTTACAGCAATGGCAACAGCCAAAAAAGGGAAGACTTCCGCTAACTGGGAATATTTATTTATTATTTGTACACATAACATTGAAATTATGGAGTGTGTTGTGGTTGCTTCATCTGACAGAGCTTCTGCTTTATTTTAAATAAGCACCAGATGGCGCTGTTCTCGACTCTCTGAAGCTTTGAATCTTTTCCCAGAACAGTCAGGGGAAAGCCTCATTGATTCATGAAGCTTCATTTCCCCATCCCTAGGTTACAGCTGTTAGTTAATAATGACTGTACCTAACATTAGTTGTTCGTGGTCAAAACACTGTGGTGTAAACAGTTTGATGTCGGGATATTCACTGCCCAGAGCCTGTTAAACTAAAGGCAACCAACCCCATGACGTCACATGTTAGAATACTGCACAATGGCGGCGCAAGATATAACGTTTTTTCTTTTATATGTTTACATTTGTCATGTTTCTTATTTAATTGTTGATTATAATGGAAATCCATCTTGTAAATCATGTAAACTTGATTGACTGCTTCATTTCCCCTTTAAAACACTATCCCTGCGTCCCAATTCGCTTACTTATACTATGCCGTATGCCCTAAAAGCATGTACTCTTTTTGTGAAGAAAAAGTACATACTTTTGAGTGTGTAGGCAAGCTTTGGGACATACTATCACGTCATCTTTAACGGACGACTCTGTTGCATGCTGCGTGCATCCTGTCACCATTAACTGCCCTGTCAATCATCTTTCCACAGTTAAAATCCTCCATTCAATCTAATTTGATTTCCTACCGTATCGGATCACGTGCAATCTGCCAGTCGTGGGTCTTTCATGCGGATACTTTCCTCGTGTTTTGCAATTTGAATATAATGATGCTTAAAAAGTAATGGCTAAACGTATTCCTTACAAAAGTTCACAAAGCTGCTGCAGATGCAATATAATGTGGAGAACATTGAATAAATTAATTTTCGTTAGGTTAGATAGTGATAATTAATCACTCAAACCTGTTTATCTAAACCTCTCTACATAACCGCGGACTCGCGCATCCTCCATGTCTGTAGTTTTTTACTCGTGTTTGTAGTTCTAACCGAATCCTCGTCCAACGCGCGAATGGGTTGAGGGCAATATCAGCCGTAAGAGTGTGCATCGATCTACACTTCGGATTCTGACCGGAAATAGTAGACCATCCGAGTATCTTTGAAACACTCATTTCAACATATTACGGTTTGGGACGCACTAATTCTATTTTCGAATACTGATTTAGGACAGATAGTATGCGAATTGGGACGCAGTGAATGTTACGAGTGAGCGAGCTGCCTGACAAGATGGCTGCCAGGTGCAGACGTCGACCTCCATTGGCCAGCAGCGTGGATGAGATATCTAGCCTTTATTGTGGATATCTATGATTGTACACCCCAATAAATGTGACATGATTCGAAATTGCATGATAATTCAAAAGATGTGCGGTAAAATAATGCATTGTGATAGGTCATTTCGGCTCCATGTCAGAGAAGTTTCTCGTCTTTGCCATCTTCCGTGTGTCCATGGCATAAATGAGGGCGTGGGGGAAGTGGAGACTTGAATATAGGGGCGTTATTCTAATGACGATTGTTTTCAGCTGTGGGATTTATCAAGGGAAGGTATCACGTACACCTGGATTTCAAAGGTACGCACAGCTTCATAAATCAGGCGGTGAGAGGAGTGAAAAAGCATAATCTTACGCCAACATATACGCCAGTTTCTACCAAGCGGCAACGTTCTAATCTGAAAAATGAAGCCTACCCGGAAGTGCGAAAAACTGCAATACATCGAAAATCCGCTAGGGGAGGTCCCAAAGGGAGTAAATATCCATAGACCCCTTGTTATAATGTCCGTTTTCACAGCATAAATTCATGTTTACAGTTTGGTCCCATGGACTTTTATTGTATTTTTCGAGATGTTCCACGTGCCTGACAACTGTAAGGGGGGTGAATTTTTTTCTAACTCGTTAGTTTAGATCATATTAGATATAAAATGTATGACGAATAGAGCATCACAGTCCCGCCCACAGCCCGAGAGAGCGCTGGTGCCGGAAGTAAATTTCCCATTCATTTCTCCCATTGACATTTTGTAAAATCCATATCTAAAGAGTATTAGAGCATGTCTGAGGATAATCAGCTACGGCTGAACTCATAAGCATACAACATATCATTTCGAGTGAAAAAACGAAAAGACGATGTATCACTGTGGGATTGTGGGATTGTTCAGGATTGTGGGTAATGAAGTACTTATCAAATACATTGCGAATAAAAGTGATTTATCTTAAAACAAGGTTAGTGCCCCATAATCTTTTGGCGTTTATATGAGCAAATACAATCACTTAGTACAGCCGAAGCTGGTTTTAAGTCTACCATGTATGGTTACGTTTTTATGGCTTATATCCCTAATGTCAATGGAGAAATTGCATTGAATTTTTACTTCCGGCACCGGCTGTGGGCGGGACTGTGATGCTCTATAAGGGCGGTTAACTTTGATTGACAGCTGATAACGGGCTGCACCGAGTGGAATTTGACGTCTCGGCCTTGATCTGACACAACACATCATACTACCTCTGTATCCTTTCTGAACATTTGTATTTCCCAAGATTTTCCAATATGGCGCCACCCATACCCCCCAAAAACAGCCTCAGAACTGTTCTTCAGAAAGTCTATGGGTGACGTCACAGACGCTTTGTCCATATTTTTTACAGTCTATGATTTCTACGCAAGAATGATAAGAGGGCCAGTGTACTTAATCCCAAAATGATCTGGTAGCACTTGTAAAGAGGCCCAGAATAGGGCATATATGATCCCCTGACTAACACCCAGGTACAAAGCATTGCAGTAATCAAGGAGAAATAAAAGCAAGGTTTGCGTTCTCCAGATAACTGAAAGACAAGACATTTAATATTGGCAATATTTCCCATTTGAAAGAAACTATTCTATTGTAGACTATTCTAATATAACCAAGAAATGGCTGTTTGAAAGTCTTCACCGTGGTAAATGATCAAATTTATAGATTTTACATAAATTATGAATTTATTTGATGTAAAGTCGATGTAATTTGTGATGCAACATGTTCCACACAATTCAACACAATGCATTACAAAAATAGCAATCAAAACATAGTTTATTGAAGATGAATTATGTGCACAGAAATGAATAACAAAGATCAACCAAAGTTACTGTGTCGGGCTGCAGAAAAATGGGAAATGCGTCCGAATCTTTGATTTTGTGAATCACGGTTCACTTCAAATAAATAAAACATTTCACAGAATAACACCAGTGTTCAGAGAGAGAAATAAACACTCATGTGTTGACTCATTAGACTCATTTTCCATGTTTGTACTTTCTCATGTAGGATGCAATGGATGAGGAGATCTCAGAGGATTTCTTGTTCTGGCCAAAATATTCAAGGAACTGGCCATCAGGTCCCACCAGGTACATTATGATGGTGTGATCTACCTGCAATTACAGGGAAATACAGTATTTGCATGCTGACTTCAGGCTTGTGAGATTATAAGGAATTCATTAACATAAGGCAAGAGAAAAAGTCAAACAACATTATTAAGGGCGACCAAAAACTCACAATGTAGTCGTTGTCTTCATCCTTTGGGCCCTGGCTGTAATACACTCTGTAGGCTCTGGACGCTTGCTCAACCTCGGCAGTTTTGCCGGTCAGACCGATCAGCTTTGGTGAAAACTCTGCATGAGGGATATCAAAAATATAAATGATAAGGAAATGATTTCACAGCACATGGTGAGTGCAGAGTAATAAGATCCCAGCTCACCTTTGACATACGCTGCCATTGCTTCGGGTGTGTCTCTATCAGGATCAATGGTGATGAGAATCGGTGTTAAGTCTGGAAGGGTTTTAATTTGATCTGTGACAGAAATGTAAGACACACAATTAGAGTTCCTTGTACTATTTTTCTTTAAAGGGGTGGTATAATGCCCTTTTCACAAGATGTAAAACAAGTCTCTGATGTACCCGAGTGTGTATGTGAAGTTTTAGCTTAAAATACCCTCAGAAAAGAAATTAAGGTTTTTGATGAAAACATTACAGGATTTTTCTCCATATAATGGTCTTCAATGGGGTCCAAACAGTTCAAGGTCCAAATGAGAGTTTCAGTGCAGCTTCAAAGGGCTTTAAACGACACCAGACGATGAATAAGGGTCTTATGTAGTGAAACGATCAAATCTTTTTTACAAGCCATTTCTTTCATTGAATGAACCAAATTACTCAACAAAAGATTCGTTAATTTTGATGAACGAGTTTGAACAGGAGAGTCACGAACGCTCATCGCAGAACAAAGCAAGGAGAGCATTTGTGCTTATAAAACTTAACTTTTTTTATTTATTTTTGAAATGGCCAATCGTTTCGCTTGATAAGACCCTTATTCATCGTCTGGTGTCGTTTAAAGCCTTTTGAAGCTGCACTGAAACTCTCATTTGGACCTTGAACCATTTGGACCCCATTGAAGTGCATTAAATGGAGAAAAATCCTGGAATGTTTTCATTAAAAACCTTAATTTCTTTTCGACTGAAGAAAGAAAGACGTGGACATCTTGGATGACATGTGGGTGAGTAAATTATCAGCATTATTTTTTTTAATGTTAACTACTCTAAATTTTTAGGGGGCACTGTATAAAATACAATCTAGTTTTAAAGACATTTTAATATCATATTCTGCAAATATCAAACCTGAGAGCTTTAAAGTGTCAATAAAAATCAAAACTGTGGCTCTACGTAGTAAAAAAAGATTAAATGATGCATTACCAATCTCATCCACGACCTCAATCATTTTCTCCAGTTCATCAGGACAGATGTCTGGACAGTGTGTGAAACCGAAATATATCAGCAGCCACTGGCCGAGGAAATCTTCGCTCTTCGTGGGTTTATTGTTGTGGTCGACAAGTGAGAATGGACCTCCGAGAGCTGGTTTTCCAATTGACTTTGTTCTTTCTTTCTCGATCACTGAACAACACAAACACACATTAATGATAAAGCTATCATTATATTGTGGCGCATTGGCATAATATAAGGATGTGGTGTAGGTTAATCATTTATAAATGCATAGATCCGTGTCCTTACTTTCCTCTTTTCTCTCTTGAAGTATTTCATCCCTAAAAGAAGACTTCCTCCCAGCGCAAATGTGATAGCAAGAGATTTCCATGTGACTGGCTGTGGAAAAGAGACATCAGCACCATTCATGTGTCTGATCAAAACACACCCAATAACTGGTAATCCACAAACAATGTCAAACACTTTTGTGTCCCATTAAAAAAGGGAAAACATTTGGATTGCTGGGAAGCATCAGTACCTGCTGATTATTGTGTCCCGAAGCAAAGTTTCTTTTAAAAACTGTATACTGTAAAAAATTTCTGTGTATTTGCATTCAAAACTTTATATCAGATCATGAAATACGGTTTATTACTGTAGATTTTAAGTTAAGTCTATAAAACCAATAACATGGCAACCACAGCTGCCGTTTTTTTACAGTAAAAATTATGGTTTTATACAACAATCTTTCAGTTAGCGGTCCTGGGGCCTCATGTATAAAACTTTACGTAGATTTCATCCTAAAGAAATTTTTTATGCACAAATGATAGATTTTGCGTACTCACAAAAGTTTGCATATTTATAAACCGCACTTATGCCAGTACCTGTGCCAAATTCCATTTAGAAATCCTAATGAGCAGAAGATTGTGCGTCCGTTTCCCCCGCCCATCTCCTCCATGAGATACGCACTATAAATGCCCTTATTAAAAATCATTTAGTATCCTTTGCCTTATTTTAGAAAAATAATCATTTTATCTCTAAAATCTTTATATACACTACTCGGTCAAAAGTTTAAGATCGGTATCGATTTTTTATGTTTTTAAAAGAAGTCTCTTCTGCTCACCAAGGCTGCAATTTTTTGATAAAAAATACACAAAAAACACAGTAATATTGTGAAATATTATGACAATTTAAAATTACTTTTTTATGTTAATATATATTAAAATGTAATTTATTCCTCTGAAAAAAAGCTGAATTTTCAGCATCATTACTCCAGTCTTCAGTCACATGATCCTTCACAAATTACTCTAATATGATGAATTTATGCTCCAAAAACATGTATGATTATTATCTATGTTGAAAACAGTTTTTTACATTTTTATTTCAGGATTCTTTGAATAGAAAGTTCAAAAGAACAGCTTTTATCTGAAATGGAAAGCTTTTGTTACATTAAACACTACCCTTTAAAAAGTTTGGGGTCAGTAAGAAATTGTATTTTATTTTGGGGGAAAATAAATAAGAAATCAATACTTCTATTCATCAAGGATGAGTTACATTGATCAAAAGTTACAGTAAAGACATTTATAATGTTAGAAAAGATTCTAATTAAATAAATGCTGTTCTTTGAACTTTCTATTCATCAAAGAATCCTGAAATAAAACTGTAAAAACTGTTTTCAACATGGATAATAATCATACATGTTTTTGGAGCATAAAATCATCATATTAGAGTGATTTGTGAAGGATCATGTGACACTGAAGACTGGAGTAATGATGCTGAAAATTCAGCTTTTTTTCAGAGGAATAAATTACATTTTAATATATATTAACATAAAAAAATGTCATAATATTTCACAATATTACTGTCTTTTGTGTATTTTTTATTAAAAAATTGCAGCCTTGGTGAGCAGAAGAGACTTCTTTTAAAAACATAAAAATCGTACCTCGACCTTAAACCTTTGAACCGGTAGTGTATAAGAAAAGTTTAAATCAAGAGATATGAACTTGCACTTGTTGTGCACTTACCGTGTGCTACTTAAGAGTCTGGACCTGTTTACACTAATTTATTAATTGTTTTATTAAAAAAATGTTTTCATATAAATCCCGATATGCGCGTAGATATTTGCGTACGCACATATTCATACCTTATTCTGTGCATTTGCAAGGTTTATACATCAGGCCCCTGATCTTTACATCTCGCAGTGAATGAGGCTTACACCAGTCTTCTTGTTGCTGGACTTGTCTCTGCTGGACGAGGGAGGTGGAGGCAGAGTGGACAGCGTCCGTGTGCTGAGCAGCGACACACATGGTCCTGTCCTACATGTCCTCAACTGTAGGAGAAAGTCACATACAAATACAATTAAGGAACATGTGCAACACTGCATATAACCATCATTTATAAAACAGACACATTTCAGAACAGTGGTTCTCAACCAGTGGTTCTGAAACTTTGAAGGGGCCCGCAGGATGATTAAAAGACTTTGCTCACCAAAATGTTTTAATTCTGTCATTAATTACTCACCTAAGACATTCGTTCATATTCAAAACTCAAATGAAATCTGAGAGATTTCTGTCCCTCCATTCAAAGTCTATCCAACTACCACTTTCAAGCCCCAGAAAGGTAGTAAAGACATTGTTAAAGTAATCCATGTGATGCCAGTGGTTACCTCTACTTTATGAAGTGACTCTGAGTGCTTTGTGGAAAAAACATATTTTACCTATTTTTTTTTCCACAACATCTGCTCTCGCATCAACACAACATGCATGCGTCGTGTATTTTGTACGCATTTAAATTATGGTTTCTTTTCGTTCTGGGAACGTTTATTTTAGGAGAACCTAAAAAATAACCTACAGGGAACGTTCCCAGAATGTTCTCCTTAGGTTATAAAATTAAACCTAAAAATAACCTACAGGGAACGTTCCCAGAACATTCTTATTTGGTTCCCAAAAAATAACCAAATAGGAACGGGAACGTTAGGGGAACATTCTGTGTTTGCTGGGTTGAGGTTAAACAAGTGTCATCACATGGATTACTTTAAATATGTCTTAATTACATTACTATCTGTAGGGCCCTATAAAATCCGTTTTATTTTTTCCCAAATTCCATTTTACTTTTTTCCCAAATTCAGTTTTTTCCATTTTAATTTTTGCAAATTCCGTTTTCCGTTTTAATTTTTGGGAATTAATTTTTTTACCCTTAACTGTTATTTTAAGATGTAAAAAGAGTGTGCTTTTTATTCCGTGATCGCAGAAATTATAGAGCCCTATATCTGGGCCTTGAAAGTGGTAGTTGCATAGACTGTCAATAGAGAGTCAGAAATTTCATTAATAATATCTTCATTTGTGTTCTGAAGAGGAACTAAAGTCGTACAGGTCTGGAACGACATGAGGCTGAGTAATTAATGACAGAATTAAAATGTTTTGGGTGAACATTTAATGGGATAGATGTTGGGTGAACATCTATCCCTTTAATATGGTTTAATTTTTATTATAAAAATTATAATATGTTATGTTGTGTTTATTTGAGGTCTCATGCATAGTACACATTGGAACGTTGTTGTCTCACGGTCAGGGACTATTTTTTTCCAACGGAAAAAAGGGCTTTTAGTGATTTTACTTCATGAAAGTTGCACTAATACATTTTTTTAATTTTATTTTATATTTTTATTGTGTGGTAACCGTTTTTATAACTCTGCTTTGCGTCCTTCAGCCGTTACTTATTCACAATACAGCACAGCCTCTCGTACCTTATTGCTTACATAATTAAAATAATCTAAAAAACAACAACATTAAATTAAAGTCTTAACTGAAAAATTTATGTTTTATTTAAAGTAGGCTAATCCCTATTTCATTCCTAATTGGGATTGAACATCAACATAGTTTTTGAAACTTCCATAATCACAATATAACTGGTTAAAAAATTGAATATAATGACACTCCCAGTTTCTGTCAATAAAAAATGTTGAAAAGAAGCATCTGTGTCGTTATTACAGCAAAACATACCATTAGTATAATTTATACGGTAACGTTATGTTGAACAAAAGCTCGAGACCCACCAAGTTCAATAAATAACGTTACCATTGATCAGTTCCATACACAAACATAGATAAGGGATGACAGACAACACTTTAATCACTCTAATTACCTGGAATGTGAATATCAGGGGTATATTTTATCATTTATGAATGACTGAACGAATAAAACTAACAATGACAAATATAGTTATTTAAACCACGGTAACCACAAATTAATCACAGTTTATACCATGGCATTTGTAGTAAAACTGTGGTTATACAAATGGTAATAAATCGGTCAAAAAAGCATGGTTACTAACGTTACAAGTGACCTACCAGTGTGTTGGTCTGTGACTGTGTTGATCTGGAGACACTGCAGAGACTCTGAGCATAATAACGTTTACGAAACTGGACACAGACAGCTCTAAACATCTGGCATCTTAAACTCTTTAAGCTTGAAACTGCTATTAAACCCATAGTAGTGCTGACAGTTATTAACATCACGCTTCCTCAACGCGGAAGTGACTGTCGGTTTACACAACCTAACGCCGTCCATACGTCGCATACAAATGACTGACTCCGAATCAGCTGTTAATATGAAAAACAACGAAATGAAAGGAGAATGACGGCAATCCAACTGATCAGAGGTCTGTTTGAGGATGTGACATAGAAAACGCGGAGATGACGTAAGAGGACAGATAGACTGTAAAGGTTGGAGACATCTATAAAAATGCATCTATTAGCACTTTAATTTTAAAACACGATATAATATAAAAATACTTTTTAAGATTACTGGTCAATTTTAACACCACGTTCTCCACAACATACCAAACAATAAATTAGGGGGAAAATTCAATAAAATACGTGAGATACACAAAAGTAGATGGAAGTTTTTATGTTACAAACCATATAATGTCCTTCAATAGAGAATACAACAAATACTTTGCCTTATGACTTTTCATCCCTATCAAATTATGATAACATTGACCGACAAAGCCGGATTGAAAACAAACCTACTGAAACCGAAAAAATAAAGGCTATTTGTTATAATTAAGTTACTTTAAACACATGCGCTTGTATGAAAGATTATTTTACTATCGCTTATCCTTTACTAAATACTAAAATTATGGTGATATTATTATTTTTGTCGTTATTGTTATTAATATTACTATTAAAATCATCATTATTATTAATTAATCATTGTCTATTCATTGTTATTTATTATATTATCCATTTATTTGTTTATTTTTATAGTTTGGAATTCGTGTATCACCACTAGAGGCCACTGTAGCATGCGTTTTAATATTGACGTCATATTCGTGCGACATTGGAATGAACACATGCACCATGCGTGTAAAAAAATAGAGGTGCATGAATTAAATATATATGCTTTTTAAAATAACCATATTGTTCCCGAAAAGTCGCAAACATCATTTGTTGTCATGGCTGGACACACGCTGGTATTTAAATCAAAGTAAGTGTAGTTTTATCGTCTGTCCTGACTGTTCTCAATGTAAAAGACCTTTTCGAAATGTCCAGTGACAAGTTGAGATAACTGTTAACTGCCTTATTTGACAACTAGTTTATTTTAATCTCATTTGTTTCTTTAGTTATGCAGTCTCCAGTAAAATAGAGCCGTTCTATAAGGGAGGCAAAGTACAGGTATGTCCATGTATTGTAGTTTTGGTAACACTTTATTTACTGTGTCTTTGTTACATATTTTACATGTAGTTACTGATAACTATAAATTATGCATGCATGCCACTTACCGCAAACCCTATTCTAAATATAAGTTGTTACTTAATATAATTCAGTACTTAGTCTTAAATGTATAATTGCAATGGAACAAAGACACCTTCAAATAAAGTGTAAACTTTTTTTAAATAATCGTATTATTGGATTAGTACTAAATTATTTAAATTAATTTCAGCTATTATATCCTCACGGTTGACTTGTATCTCCATCTAGATAAGTCGTGATGAACAGCACATCTTCTGCACATGTGGATCAAGAGTCAACATTTTGCAGATCAATACAGGGAAAATCATACATAGTATTGAGCAGGTCAGTATCTCATGTTATTATTCATTTTAACAGTGGTGGAAATTACATTTTAAGTTGTTTTTTTTATTTATTTTATTTTTATAACTGACTGTATTGCCTCTTTCTAAGGTTAATAATTTTCTCAACACAAATATTGAAATTATTTATGATTGTTTTACTTAGTTTCTTTTTAATGTGAGTTGCCTAAAACGTATCAGGTAGCACTTACATACACCAGATATTACTATTTATTTCTGCACTGTATACATTGTTGGTTTAACTTAAAAAAGTAAGTAGTCTGTTTGGTATACATTTTTCAGTTAGTTGAAACAACAACAAAAATGTTACAAAGAAAGAGATTGATTTATCAACAGAAACTCAAAACTAGGGCTGTCAAACGATTAATCACGATTAATTGCATCCAAAATAAATGTTTGTGTTTACATAATATTTGTGGGTGCACTGTGTATAATTATTTTGTATATATATTAGTGCTGTCAAACGATTAAAATATTTAATCGCGATTAATCGCATTAATGCCATAGTTAACTCGCGATTAATCGCACATTTTTATCTATTCTTAATGTCTTTTGATTTCTTTTTGTTACATTTTTTCCTCATTTTAATGCTCTTATCAACATGGAAAAGTGGATTGGCTTGTTTAGTGCAAATGTTTTTTTTTTAATTATTATTATTGAAAATAACATTGGAATAGTGTTCAATTTCACTCTAACATATATAGCCTAAATAATCTCTCACACAATGCAACACTGTCCATCAATAAAAGGGTGAAAGAAATACTGACGAGGTCCTGATATTGACGAGGGGGTGGAGAATTTGCATCATCTGTGTTTGTGTGTGTGTGTGTTGCTTGGCCATCATCAAGTGGTGTTTCAGGCTGGACGTGCTGCGATGATGATAGCTCAGTTCATAATGACAAAACATACAGATCGCTTTGGTCTTGTCAATGGGACAATTTGGCAACTTTTTAAAAGTAAACTTTACATTCAGAATCTCATTGGCATCCATTTCGGCGTCTCGCGCTCGTCATCCACTCAAAACATAACGTTACTATTTGGCCGGCTCGCAAGCTGAAACGAGTGTGCGCGGCACAAAACGTCCTCGCGCTGCGATCTGAAACCCATTCATTTCAATTGCTTGCGCCGCGCGAGGAACGTTTCGTTGCTTCTTCGACCAAAGCGCAAGCGGATCTAGCTAGACCGGAAACAAAACAACAGGCACGCCGCGCACACTCGGTTGGGCTTGCGAGCCGGCTTTGAGTGAATGACGAGCGCGAGACGCTGAAATGGATCAGGACGCATGCTGCATCCTGTTGCAAAAGTATGTGAAAAAACTACAAAGTTTGCTAGGACAAAAAGACCGTTAATCGCACGAATAAAAAAATAACGCCGTTAAAATGGGTTTGCGTTAACGTCGTTAATAACGCGTTTAACTGACAGCTCTAATATATATATATATATATATATATATATATATATATATATATATATATATATATATATATATATATATATATATATATATATATATATATATATATATAAATACACACACATGCATGTATATTTAAGAAAAAAAATATTATTTATATATAAAATAGTTATATTTATATATAATATAAATAATATATAAATCTATATACATTATATACATGAAAATATTTATTTAATATATACAAGCATGTGTGTGTTTTTATATATATATATATATATATATATATATATATATATATATATATATGTATATATATATATATATATATATATATATATATATATATATATATATAATTAATTAATTATAGACAGTGCACCCACATATATTATGTAAACACAAACTTTTATTTTGGATGCAATTAATCACGATTAATCGTTTGACATACTCAAAATATGATGCTATAAATTTTAGAGAATGAATTAATTTGACGAAAGAATAAAGTTATAATATTTATTTTAACAGTGTATCTCTATATTTTAAAGGTTTTGACAGATGGGTTTGTTCTTATATCATTGGCCTGATTTCTATAACATTTTATTACTATTTAATACTGTAAAACATCGACAACAAAATGAAGCAAGAATTTTGAACCTGCTGTATTAACTCTTTAGATTAAAGACCTGGAAAATGATTGTAAAAATGACTTTTTAAAATGTCTTTTTGCGTTCTCTGAGCAGGACGATCAAGAGGACATCACCTCGTTCTCTCTCAGTCCTGATGATGAGGTGAGTTCACTCAGAGATCTGTTATTGGACTGTCTGGAGTTTCAGGATGTGTGAGACTGAGCTGGTGGCTGTTGTGTCTCTGCAGATGCTGGTGACCGCCAGCAGGGCTTTGCTCTTGAAGCAGTGGGACTGGAAGCAGGACAAGTGCACTCGGTCGTGGAGGGCCATCCACAATGTGCCTGTGGCCAGCATGACCTTTGACTGCACCTCCACCCTGCTGGCGACAGGTCAGACATAAGACTGATGTTCTGATGAGTAGCACTACTCGCCAGTTTTAATGTCAGCTGCAGTTGTGCTTAAAAGTTTTACACACCCCTTGCAGAAAATGTAAATAATTTACAAACAAAATGCATATTATTTTTTGGTTTAATGCTGTCCTGAAAAAGATATTTTACATAAAGGATAGATGATATATATATAAAGGTTTATTAAGTTACTAAACATAGAACAGAATGGATGTACAGCAGATTCATACAAACAAAGAAGGTAATCTGACGGGTATAGGCTGGAGCCGTGGCTTAGTATGCCTATCCTGTTTACATAACATCGACTCATCAAAATCTGAACATCGACAATTCATATATAAACATCCTGTATACATCTACTGTATATATATATACCTCCGCACTTGATTACAAATATGTATTACTTATGTATGTATTCGTACATAAACTTATCTTGGACAATTTTTCTTAAGCATCCAAATAGAAAAGATTTAAAACTTTTTTTAAATAATAAATGGAATTGGCTTTATGCACAGCTGCACTACTTCCTAATCTTCAGCCAGCTCCTTTGCTGCGTCCCAATTCGCATACTATCCATCCTAAATAGTATTTGAAAATAGAATTAGTGCGTCCCAAACCGTAATATGTTGAAATAAGTGTTTCATAGATACCCGGATGGTCTACTATTTCCGGTCAGAATCCGAAGTGTAGATCGATGCACACTCTTACAGCTGATATTGCCCTCAACCCCATGTCGCTTTGGATGAGGATTCGGTTAGAACTACAAACACGAGTAAAAAGTGTTAAAAAAAAACTACGAGACAGGGAGGGAGCGCGAGTCCCGCGGCTGTGTAGAGTGGTTTAGATAAAGAGCTTTGCCTTTGATTGATTAATTATCAGTATCTAACCTAACGAAAATGAATTTATTATGTTGTCCTTTGTGAACTTTTGTAAGACACGTTTAGCCATTACTTTTTAAATGCATCATTATATTCAAATTGCAAACACGAGGAGAGTATCTGCATGAAAGACCAATGACTGGCAGATGGTCGTGCTCTGATACGGTAGGAAATCAAATTAGATTGAATGGAGGATTTTAACTGTGACAAGATGATTGACAGGGCAGTTTACGGTGACAGGATGCACGCAGCATGTGTGTCTGCCATTATTGGGCAAACTTGATTAATTCAGGTGTGTCTGATTATTGTTGCCGTGACTACTGAGGTCAGGCACACCTGAATTAATCAATTTGTCCAATAATGGCTGACAGGAAACAAGGAGCTGGCTGAAGTTCAGGAAGTAGTGCAGCTGGGCATAAAGCCCATTGCTTCTCTTAAGATCATCAGTGAGCCATTCCATGGATGATTACATTTAGTCCACAAGACAACAAAATACTGAATTTATAAAAATGATCCCCGTCAAAAGTTTACACACCCTTCATTCTTAATAAAGTGTCACAGAGCTGCACAAAACTGACAAGCTGTGCATAAAAAATAATCTGTATATCTTCATATTATGATTATTATTAAGATATTGCCAATTGTAATCTTGTTTTTTTAAATACTTAGCAATACTCTTGAGAAAAATATCACTTTGGCATGCTTTAAAAAAAACAATACTATATTATTAAATAGTATTACTATAATAATATATTGCAAAAGAATAAACAGAAGTGTATACAATATTTTTCAGACAATTAATTGCATGCGTCATTACCGTGGAGGGCTGCAAATACTAATCAATCAAATTTATTATTGTCGATAATGAAAATAATTGACAACAAAATTGCTCATCGATTCTGCCCGCTGTGCTCGGAAAACATCAGCCAGGCACGTCGCTTTACAGTAGTGAATAATCCATTTCTAGGGACAAAATGCAACAAACAGAGTATAATAAATACAAAAAGTATGTTAAATATAATATTGAATACCTACAGTTAAAATAATAAAGTACTGATATGTGCTGTAGTATGTATGTGAGTCAACAAATCATAATAAGTGCACTTTAAAGCACAGCAAAAGATTATTAAAACAATGATTTTCAAATGTTTTTCAACATTAAACTTTTAATTTTACATTTACAAAGTGCACTTTTTTTTTAAAGTTTACGTAAGCGTGTTAAGAAGCAGTCATGAAAGGGTCTGGCCTTTTGTTACATTCATTATATCATCTGCCAAAATACAGTACACTCCAAGGGCACATTAAAAAGAGTTAAGGGTGCTTGTGTTTCACAAGGGTAATGAATATGTGTTTTTTAGGAGGTTGTGACGGCACCATCAAGCTGTGGGATGTTGTGAAGCAGTACTGCACACACAATCTGAAAGGGTCGTCTGGTGTTGTACAGTAAGTACTGAAGAAACTCAGAACATGTTTTGAAATGATCTCTCATTTATCCTTTAATAGACTCTATAATTCCTTTCTGTAATGAGGTGGTAATGCCATGTCTCCCTCAGTTTGGTGGAGTTTCATCCGGACATCAGCAGGCTGCAGCTCTTCTCTTCCTCTGCGGACTGTGGGATCCGGATCTGGGACCTGCGGAGCAGCAAGTGCGTCTGTGTCCTGGAGAGCCACTACAGCGCCGTCACATCGCTGGCCTTCTCTCCTGATGGCCAAACCCTCGTCAGTAAACGGGAATCTCATCAAGCGTTGTCCTCATAATAGTCTAACTTTACTAAAGTCATTCTGTCTCCATTTTTAGTTCTGGCCGAGATAAAATCTGTTCGATGTGGGACCTGAAGGAGAATGCGGTGAAGAGGACAGTCCCTGTCTATGAGGTCGTGTCCCATTTACCTTTATAGCGGCTCAGTTATTGTCTTTGTAAAGAAGCAGGATACTCTTACATGGTTTTACATGGATTTCTCTTGTTTGTGGATGCTCAGGCTGTGGAAGGTGTTGTTCTCCTCCCTGGGACGAGCGATTACTCCCAGATGGGTGTGAAAAGTGAAGAGTTGCACTTTGTGACGGCTGGCAGCAAAGGTAAATTCAACAATTTTACCTTTTTTATCCAATTATACCTTTTAACAATTTTATCAAATCAAAACGGTTTAATTTAAAATGGATAAACATCCATAAAAAAAATACTGTTTGAAAATTGGCAAACTTATCTCTAATCAAGATAAAAAGATGCATGCAAACCCTTTAAAGGGATATTTCACCTCTGGAAAGTTGAATGTGTGTTTAAAATGGGTCATTTATGTCAAAGAAATGTGAAATTATTTTTGAATTTGGAGCTTTCTAGACTGAGAAAAGCCAGAAAATTTATTTTTGGTTTATGTGGATGAAAGACAACAACTCCCAGAATGCACTTGCTTCGCTGCCTTAGGAGGCCACGCCTACCGGTAACAGAGCGCAGTCGTTAAACAACAAATCTAGGCTACTAGTGAGTCTCCGTAATGAGTCTATCCGAAAATGTGTTTCGAGATCGCCCAAAATGGCCCGGATTCGGCTTTTGCGTTCTGCAGATGGCATTCATCATGTTTACTGTGGCGAGCAGGACGAGTGAGGGCCGCGGGAGAATGGCGCGAGGCCGGTGGCGTGATTACGATGAGCGACACCTCAGGGTGGGCGATATGACCAAAATTGTGTTTCACGATATGACTAATTTTATTTCACGGTAACGATATATTTCACGATATAGTTATTTATATAGTTATCCTCAAAGACAAAAAGGGCTTTGTATAATAAATAAACCCAAATACTTTAGAAATGAAAAGTACAACACTATTTTTATAGCAAAATATAGTAAACAAAAAAGACTCATCAACTTTTAGATGAACTTCCCACAACAGATTGATATTAAATACAACTCAGGTGCTTTTCAACGTAATTTTTTCAATCTTCTATGCAATTCAAAAACAATTTTTCAATCTCATGCATTGCTTTACTTTCATCAATCAGTTTATAATTATAATATATATAATATAATTATGATATATTTTTACCACATGTGCTTATTATACTGCGTTTCAAGGGGCTTGTTTTGCTCTTTTTGTTACATCTGGCAACCCGTCACCCTGAGCTTTAAAGGGGGGTTTAGTCCGTTTTTTCTTTGCATAATTGTGTTTATGGGGTGTATTACAACATGTATTCGTTATTAGGGCCCAAGCCCTGAAAGGGCGCAGAGCCCTATTGTTTTCCTTCCGATTATTTTTTATTTTTTATTTTTTTTTTTTTTCTAGCGACTATTCGGGCACTTTTGGGGCCCTTAACATGCTCGAAAACTCTTGAAACTTTGCACACGGGTCAGAACCCGCGGCCATCAGAGCCGGGCTGAAGCTGGTACCCGGGCGTGGCAGGGCGGCTCGTCAGCGCCCCCTGGAATGGGGTCCGAACACCTGGTCCATAACTCAAACACACTTGCATGTAATAATATGAAACTCGGTACACATGTCGATAGCAGAATTTCATCTATACCTCGCGTTCTTGCTTTTTACCCCAGCCCAACAGGAAGTCGGCTATTGAGGTTTTTTTGTAAAACACACGCAATGAACTTTTAAATACTCCTCCTAGAGCTTCTGATCCAAATTCGACGAAACTCGGTCAGCTAGAAGTCAAGACATTGAGGATGAAAGTTTGTGTGGGGATTTTTGATATCTCGAACGGTTTGGCCGTGGCGGGGAAACGAAACTATGGCGAGAAACGTGAAACAGGAAGTGTGTCATAACTTCAGCATACATTAACTGATCTGGATGAAACTTCAGCAGTGCGTTCGCTGTAAGAGGACGATCACATGGATGTGACTATTGTGAGTCAAAGTTATAGCGCCACCAACTGGCAGCAGGAAGTGTGTCACTTTCAAAATGCTTTGAAATCACCCTCTTATTTTTACCCGATTTGCTTCAAACTTCATCTGTATAATGTACATACACGGCAGATGAAGACCTATGAATGGATTCTTGATATCTTTGAAACTGTTGCCGTGGCGACGCATCAAACTTTACCATTCTTTTAGGATGCATTCTTTTAGGGATTCGAACATTTGTCCATAAATCAAACACACGTGCATGGATTAATATGAAACTCGGTACACTCATAGATCACATCAGGCCAAACAACTTTCGTGCTCTAAGTTTTACGACAGTTCAAACGGAAGTCGGGAATTATGTTTTTTTTTTTTAAATAATTGTCCTAGAAAAACATCAAATTACAACCCATGCTGTTACCAATCACCACCAAACTCGGTGTGCATGAAGTCAAGACATTGAGGATGCTAAATTCCGGACGGATTTTTGATATCTCGAACGGTTTGGCCGTGGCGGATTTTTTTGACTAAAAAAGGACACATAAAGTGTGTTATAACTTGGTTAGTTTTACTGACAGTTACAAAACTTGCCGTGTATATTGTTCTATTCAAGCCTAACAACTTTCTAATTAACAATAATAAGCTCAAACCCACAGAAAGTCAGATATTGTAGTTTGAATATGATCATGCTCTTTCTAAACCTAGGCCTGTCACACAGTCTGTGTGTGTGTGTGTGTGTGTGTAGGGGGAGGGGGCTTAATCATTTCACTGTGTGTCTGGCCTGCTAAAGTAAATACATTTCTTAAGCCTGGTATTTTTTACATAAGTTTTTATTTTTATTTTTTTTATAAGTAAAGGCATATAACCTGTTTAATTGTAGTGCATTGACAATAGTTTTATATAATTAGTGTATTAATTAAATTAACTTGGTCCATAAATCAAAAAGGAAGTGTGTTAAAACTTCTGCATACATTAACTGATCTTGATGAAACTTCAGCAGTGTGTTCGTTGTAAGAGGCCGATCACATGGATGTGACTATTGTGAGTCAAATATATAGCGCCACCAACTGGCAGCAGAAAGTGTTTCACTTTCAAAATGCTTTGAAATCACACTCTTACTTTTACCCGATTTGCTTCAAACTTCATCTGTATAATGTAAACACACGCCAGATGAAGAACTGTGAAAGCATTATTCAATATCTAAGATAATGTTGCCATAGCAACGCATCAAACTTTAACATTCCTTTTTTTTGATGATTTTGAGTCTCTTAGCGGCTTTTGGGGCCCTTAATGGGTTTGAAAACTCTTGAAACTTTGCACACAGGTCAGATCCCACAGCCATCAGAGCCGGGAAGATGGTACCCGGGTGTGGCAAGGGGGCTAGACAGCGCCCCCTGGAACGGGGTCCAAAAACTTGGTCCATAAATCAAACACGCTTGCATGTAATAATATGAAACTCAGTACACATGTTGATCTCATCGTTTCATATATTCATATATTCTCCTCAAGCCGGACAACTTTCTAATTTACACTCATGAGCTAGGACCCACAGAAAGTCAGATATTTTGGTTTGAAAATGTTGAGTGTCTCTCTGAGCCTACACTTCTGTATGGCAAGCCCTTTTAACATTTAAAAGCTAAGTTTGACTATTCGTAATTAACATTGTAGATATCAACAACGTCTTTCTAGTCGTAATTACATTTTGGATAGTTTGTATTATCATTTAAGATATCTGTAACGTAATTGTGACTAGTCGAAACGACAGATAGAGTATGGCAAGCCGTTTTAACATTTAATCATTTTAACCTACTAGTCTCTATTTTCATGCTACTAGTACATATTTTTTAGATACTAGTATCTATTCCATTAAGTACTAGTACTTATTCATTAGCTACTAGTGCTTATTCTTTAGATACTAGTGCCTTTTCTTTAGATACTAGTGTTTATTCTTTAGGTACTAGTACCTTTTTAAAGATACTAGTACTTATTCATTAGACACTAGTCCTTATTTATTAGATACTAGTACTTATTCATTAGATGCTAGTCCTTATTCATTACATACCAATGCTTATTAATTAGTTACTAGTACTTATTAATTATATGCTAGTACCTATTAAATAGATACTAGTACTTATTCATTAGACACTAGTACTTATTTCAATGGTGACTAGTAACTATTCTTTTGTTACTAGTCACATTTTTTCCAGTGACTTCTATGGTGATCTGTCATTCAGATATCAACTATTCAGTTCTGACTAGTATGTTAGTATGTATTCCAATTGTGGAATACATACTAGTATGTATTCCAAAGCAGGGGTTACGTTTTTGCACGTCGTGCAGAATAACCCTAAAGGCACCAAGGTGGCGGTGCCCACCGGCTTTATATATATATATATATATATATATATATATATATTTTTTTTTTTTTTTTTTTAAGTCCTATTCTTCATAAATTTCACTTTTATTGTAAGCCGCGCTCACCTCTGTTGCTGGAACGAACCGGTTGACTTCCTGATCTCTATGAAACCACTTCCTCAGAAACTCTTTATGGGCTCAGATTGGTTAGTTTGTGCCGGTGTGTTGTGATTGGCTAAACTGCGAAGTGAGCGTTGTTCCGGAACCGTCACGCCCCTTCCCTGTACGGGAGAATGTTGCATGTGGTCTGGTCAATGTAAATAATGCTGTTCATAGGCTTACTGCTCGTATCAGTTTGAGCCCGAATCCGACCCAGAAGCGCCGATGAAGTAGAGACAGTCAGAACCTCCTCAAACACGTTTGTTACAAAACGTTTCTGAATGGTACGTGTTTGATTTATGATTATTCTATTATTACATAAGAAGTTTGATACCCTGTTATAATTGAAAATGCTAATGCTGCTTGTTAGCTTTTTGACATACGTTTTTATCTTGATTAAACATTTAATACAAATTATAGGGTTAGGGTTAGGGTTAAAAAAACATCTAAATAAATGGCTATTGTAAACAAACACTGTTGACATTGATCGCGTTTATGAACAAATCGCAAAATTACGTCATAAAGTAGCTATACCTGGCAAATACATTTAATAAATATATATGATTACTAATTAAGCTTCAAAGTGTACGCGTTGTCAGAGAAACCCGAAATAACATAACAAGTGACTATAAAACGGCGATGGCATTTGTTTACGTCCTTGCTAAAACGAAACCATTAATCGTTACGTCTAAAATTATACGAATACATTTAAAACGATTAAGTCTTACTTACAGGTTGTTGCCCAACAAGTGCTGCATCTGGTTTTAACGTTGGAACAGCTTCAGGTTTGAGCAAAAGTTTCTTGTGTAATCCGGCATTGAATTGGTGTAGATTCAGGAAGCTGTCTTCAGTGAAATGTGCCGCACAAAGAGCTAAATTACGATTGTAATTGTCAGAAACATTATTAAACATAAATGTTAGCCATTGTTGACGGACTAGAGCATCCGAAGGAAGCCCGAACACAGAAGACCTGACATCTGGATGAAAATAGCACACTTTAGACGGCATGGCTAAGTTAGCTCTCCCCTGTAACTCTTCCTCTTCGGCAATGACGCAGCTATATGCGCATGTCCTATTTTTCCATATTCCGGAGGGAGTGGTTGATGCAAATGTGGGGGTTAGTGACGTACCATAACCCAGCTGTAGTCCAAATCCAGTCGTTTTTGTAGGCAATTATACTTCCTGGTTTATAAAAGACGATATCTCTGCTTACACTGAACTTTCAGCGCTGCAACTTTGCAGATACTGTTCATGCACCAACAGCAACATTACACACTATTTAAAATCAAAAATGTGAGACAGGAAAAAACCCCCCCTTTTAACCAAGAGGAGTTCAGAAGCGTCAAGTTCATCAAGTTCAGAAGTGACTAGAAGAAGAGCAGCAATATGAAAACCAAACTGCAGCTACTGTTAGTGTTGACCAAGTAGTTTAAATTATACACACCTTATAACAGTGCGTCGTTATTAGACCATAGCCCGGTAAACACCGCGCGCTCCCTCTCAGTGTAAGTTATGTGCGCGCGCGTCTTTTGCATCAACAAAATGCGATTCGATTAATTTGAGTCAAGTTGTAATCACGATATCGAATCAAAGGAAGATTTTATCAACTGGTTCGGTAGGCAATTGTTTGGAGTTAAATAAATAACTCGCGCTGCATATTTAGTAATTTTGCCTCAGAAACAGGATTCGTTTTAACAAGCAGGATGTTCATTCATGCTGAATGCGATTTTCATGTTTAAAAAGTAACTATAAGAGAAGGAAAGATGCGGATAACTATACATTATTTAAGGTTATTCTATTCGTAATGATATTGATATAGCCTATGAAATGTGTATCAAGTAACTTCATGCTTTCCCCGTTGTGAACGTGCACTCCTCTGTACTGCCTGGGTGCTGCTCTGCTATAGTTGACGGCTGCCTTTCTCCCCGAACATATCAACAAACCTTTAGAAAACGGAATTCCTTTGTGGATCCTCTTGATCTGCTTTCTCCATGTTTCTTTGACAAATCTCAGCATCAGTCTCACGCGCGCTGCACGGGAGTTAACCACGCCCACTTATTTACATTTCGCGGTATACACGAAATAAAAAAATCTGTTACGGCTGACGTTTTCTACGCGGTAACGATATATATCGTCATATCGCCCAGCCCTAGCGACACCTGTGAGACGCACCGGCCTCGTATCTCTCACGGAGGAGCGGGAATTTTCTGAGCAATGTTAAAACTAGGGCTTTCAAACGATTAATCGCATCCAAAAATAAAAGTTTGTGTTTACATAATATATGTGGGTGCACTGTGTATAATTATTTTGTATATATATAAATACACACTCATGCCTGTATTTAAGAAAAAATATTATTTATAAAATATTTATATTTATATATATAATATAAATTATATATAAATCTATATACAGTATATACATGAATATATTTCTTAAATATATACAAGTATGTGTGTATTTATTTATATGAAATAATTATACACAGTGCACCCACATATACAACCCGAATTCCGGAAAAGTTGGGACATTTTTTAAATTTGAATAAAAATGAAAACTATACGACTTTCAAATCACATGAGCAAATATTTTATTCACAATAGAACATAGCGAGGGCTTGGAGCCAGAGGGGCGTAAGTGCCATTTTGGGCGAATATGAGTTCTTTATATCAAAATAAAGGTCTCGGTGAGCTCTATCCAATGGTGTCAAAAATACCTATCTGAGATAAACTGTATTGAATAAAGCAACAAAAAGGCGCATCTGACATATTTGACTTTTTTTTATTTGAAATTTTTTTAGAACATTGTCATTGTGTTAATAAATGCCACACATTTTTTCCCTAAATACTCATTCATGTAGGTATGCCTGTGGTTGCAATGTTTGTGGTTTAAGGTTATTAATACAGGTGATTGAAATGTGGTCAACATTTTGTTTTGTCTCACCTGTAAAGTTTGTTAAAAGCCACTTACGCCACTCTGGCTCCAAGCCCTCGACATAACAAATGTTTAAACTGAGAAATTTTATGTTCTCCGCAGGTGTTCTTCGAGTGTGGGACTCCAGCTCGGCGCGCTGTGTGTTCACACAGACTCTGCCGGACGCCCCAGCTCTCAGCACAGACGAGGCCGATTTGGACCCGCGCTGTCTGATGCACCTCCTGCCCATGCCTCAGTCCAACAGACTGGCCACAGTCACCGCAGAGCACAACATCCTCATCTATCAGATGCCCACGCTCTCCGTGCAGCAGCAGGTACACCTCTCAGCTCATCTTAGGCGTCCGCTGTATCTGGAACGGTGAACCTTCAGCTTGTTTATCTCTTCTTTTGAAGTTCGTGGGCTACAATGATGACATCTTGGATGTGAAGTTCCTGGGGAAGGACGACACACACATCGTTGTGGCCACTAACAGCGCTCAGCTGAAGGTGTTTGAGTTGGCCACTAACAGCTGTCAGATTCTGTATGGACACACAGGTCAGTGAGCCACTAGAGGGCAGCAGCGATCTGCATAAGCCACACATGATGCACTGAGTGCTTTCATTCAAAACACTTTCGCTTGTCCAAACACCCACACTTGGCCACTTGAGCTAGACTGTCTCATGTCGTAGAAATGCCAAAGCACAGTGACCTGACACTAAACACACACTATCTCAAACACCGTGCATCATGTTCGGGATCGCGCCCCGAAATGAGTAGTATGAAGCTGCAGACTCGGAGACCTGCATCTACAGTCCCCCTGCACCCAGAGTCCCGCATTCTCAGACCCCTCGTTTTCGAGACAGCGCCTCCTATCAAATTGTATCGGATAAACATGTGAAGAACAGTAGGCGATCTTCAATTTTATTTAGCGAATCGTAGTAGCCTACTCGTTTGATTTATTTATTAATAAAACTAATTTAGCTCATCGATACAACATATGAATAGCCCATTTAATATTTGTAAAGATAGTTTGTAACAAGATTTGAGCCGTTAATGTGTTTTTTCGCCCTCTTCCCCCGAAAATATTTTGATAGCTAACGTTAGCCTTCAACCTTGGACTTTTTGTAGATATGTCATAAATGCTGCAGTTATTTTCACTGCCCATTCTTTGCCCCATATATTTCAAACCCACAAAGTTGTCCAAAGTTCAAAAACATCTCAAGGGACACTTCAACAGGGCAGTGCAACATGAAGGTAACATTTGCAGACGTCTTTTTTCTTTCTTTTTGAAACATCATAAGACGTGCTATCGGGGCTATTCCACTGCTATCGGGGAGTTGCCCCTGCCGAACCCAGCAACATATCATTTTATTTCATTTTTCAACATATCAGTCTATTCTGATTTGTTTTGCTTCACATTCAAAATATCAAAAAACAGATTTTGTAATGTTAGCATGGTAATTTTAGGTTGAACCTTAGCAACCGCCCAGAACACCCTAGCAACCGCCCCAGAACACCCTAGCAACCGCCCAGAACACCCTAGCAACCGCCCAGAACACCCTAGCAACCGCCCAGAACACCCTAGCAACCGCCCAGAACACCCTAGCAACCGCCCAGAACACCCTAGCAACCGCCCAGAACACCCTAGCAACCGCCCAAAACACCCTAGCAACCGCCCAGAACACCCTAGCAACCGCCCAGAACACCCTAGCAACCGCCCAGAACACCCTAGCAACCGCCCAGAACACCCTAGCAACCGCCCAGAACACCCTCGCAACCGCCCAGAACACCTCGCAACCGCCCAGAACACCCTCGCAACCGCCCAGAACACCCTCGCAACCGCCCAGAACACCCTCGCAACCGCCCAGAACACCCTCGCAACCGCCCAGAACACCCTCGCAACCGCCTAGCAACCACCTAGCAACCACCCAGAACACCCTAGCAACCGCCTAACAACACCCTAGCAACCAACTACAACACCCTAGCAACCACACAGAAAACCCTAGCAACCACCTAGCAACACCCTAGCAACCACCCAGAACAAATATCAAAAAACAGATTTTGTAATGTTAGCATGGTAATGTTAATTAGACCATTTTATGTTGAACCTTAGCAACCACCCAGAACACCCTAGCAACCGCCCAGAACACCCTCGCAACCACCCAGAACACCCTGAGCAACTGCCTAGCAACCACCTAACAACACCCTAGCAACCGTCTAGCAACACCCTAGCACCCACCCAGAACACCCTAGCAACCACCGAGCAACACCCTAGCAACCACCCAGAACACCCTAGCAACCGCCTAGCAACACCCTAGCAACCAACTACAACACCCTAGCAACCACACAGAAAACCCTAGCAACACCCTAGCAACCACCCAGAACACCTTAGCAACCACCCATAATACCCTAGCAACCACATAGCAACACCATAGCAACCACCCAGAAGACCCTAGCAACCGCCTAGCAACCACCCAGACCACCGCAGCAACCACCAAAACACTCTAGCAACCGGGTGGTGAGTTTTGCCACTGCAAGCACCACTTCACATTTTCCTCTGGAAATGTACATTCTAGTTCAATCTGCAATTGTTTCCCTTCCATCAGTAACAATGAGTTCTTTTGGCACATGCATTAAGCTGGGAACGCAAATATTTATTGGATAGTTTATTTGGAGACCGTAATATTGCATCCTATTATTTTTAATTGCATTTGGATAAGTGTGCGCTGTACTCTGTGTGCGGGTGTTATACGATCTTTCGAACAGCAGGAGGCGCTATGTTCGAAAAACGAGGGGTCTGAGAATGCGTGACTTTCGGTGGGGACTGTAGATGCAGGCTCCGAGTCTGCAGCTTCATAATGTTGCCCGAAATTGCGAGATGTCGAGAAAAACATTCACATGAAACAGTGTTGCACATTTTATCTGTTAAATGGTGTCTTTTGCTACATAGCGACTACTGAATAGACATTTAGAAGTTTATTTTGAAATGCAAAGTAGTGAATTTCAAAATAAAGGTCTGTATTCATGCATTTTTGTGCAATACTGTAAGTGTGTCCCGTTGGGTAATCAAATGTCGTATACGCACTTGAACTTAAATTTGCCTACTTGAACACTTGGGTCAAATCGGCGGCAACCTTCCAGTCTCGGCAGCGGAATTAAACGGCAGTTCATCGACGGCCTCCAAAAAGGAAGTCAATTCCACATATCCCTCATGATAAAATGGCCAACTTTACAGCAGAGAAAATGTTTACAGCCTGGAAAAAAAAAGTTTTTGGTCTATATAGGTAATTTTGTTCAGACGAGGTCGAAGTATTCATAGTAAAGATAGGAGGTAACGTGAATGCAGAGTGTGGAGTTGAAATAGTATGCATACTCGGCGCGCGCGAGACAGATCTGGACGCGATTGCGCTACTCAGTATCATCACTTATGATCTGTGTTTTGCCCTAACGGGTGACCTTTTGAACTAAACAGGTCTTGTCTACTTGTGTTTGTGTGTCATATGAATAATATGTGCCCCATACATGGAATCAGAGTGCCTACTGCATGTAGTAAAGGAACATCTCTTACTGCAAAAGGTCAAACATTACATGCATACGGTTTGTTCTACCATTTATTAGCAATGATTTACACAGTTTGTTTACTACTTACTATATACCTGAGCATTCAGTATTGTGCAATATAGCATACAGAAGGTGATGGACATTTTGGGGTAAAGAAGTGCTGCATTTTATCATTTATATGTTGTCATAATATGCAAATTAGATGGGGAAATTTAATCCCTATATAAACTTTGAGGTCATCCTTAATATTCTCTAATTTACAGAAAGTATATATATTGTTTCACTTTTAAGATATAGTCTTTTGAAATTAGATGTCGAACTGGAAATTATAGGAAAAGACCTCTGCGCCTAAGGGTTAAGCCTTAAAGTTCTGTATAATTAAGGGCGTGGCCACTTGAGTGACAGGTGGATTGCCGCTGATGTCACTACTAGCCTGTTGGCGTCACCTCACCTCCGCTAATTCCAGCTTCTGAAACTGCCATCTCTGCCATGTTTGTGCTTTTTTTCTAGATTATTTCATCAATTTCAGGACACGCCAATGAATTGCGTGGACGAGTGTAGAAAGTAAATTGTGCTGTTTTTCAGTTGGATTCCTCTAACATGCACTTATGGGTGTCTGACAATTTCGTTGCTTTTTGAAGTTTGCAGATTTAAAAAAGTCTATAGATATTTAGGCTACACTCGTCATACAATACTGTTGCTCTCATGAAACAGATTATATGCTTATTCAACTTTTTAGTGTTAAATAAAAAGTACCGCCAGATGAAATCCTGCAAGTGTCAGCGCTTTCTCCGTCCATGCAACAAACGCACATCCTTGAATGAGAGCAGATTTCTAGCGTGTTACTTAGGTAATATCTACAGTTTGACCCATTTGGGAGACTGCCAAAAGCAGAATTAATAATGGACTGAATAAAGCTCTCGACGAACTTGACGTGCGATGCGGCGCTGACTGGCATGTAGGCACATGAATCACTGTCACTGCATAATACATTTGTAACTAGCGGAATAATACAGTGTCACGACACAAAAAGTCTCACTTTTAACTGTCTTTTAACTATTATTGTATTTCTAAGGACAAAAATATGAGCTTTAGCTATTGGCTTTACGTTATCTAGTCAGCTGTCACTAACGCGAGGCCCTGTGTGTTCACACACTTGGCACAGGACTTGCTATGATACTGCCAGTAACGTATAGCATTAGCTCCTGTGCTGAACTTGATCACGTCAAGCTAGGGGGCGTTGTTTCAGTAGCCAGGCACCTCAGCTCCACCCACGTAACGGCTCTTTGCCCATTTTCTGTGTATCGAGAGAGCGCTGCCAAGATGGCGACGGACGGCTCTGCCCACTTTAGGCTTCAAAAATGCTCTTCAGAAACCTACAGGTGACGTCACGGACACAAACTCCATGTTTCTTTTACAGTCTATGGATCAAATACAGGAAAAGTGTCATTTAAATAGACAAGTGGTCAAGTGCAAAGAACTCAAGTGTGGGTATTTGGACAGACAAGCACTTTAACCCCTTAAGTGCCCCCTCCCTTTTTTGAATATAGATGAAAATGCACATTTCGAACTTAAATGGTAGTAATTCAAGAATGCTTTGAAATATAGATGTAAGATTGGTCTCGTTTTAAAGAAGACAATTGGCAGATTTTTGTGAAATAAATTATGAATGTGAAACAGAAAAAAAGTTATTGAAGTTTGAGTTTATGAAAATGTACAATATAAAAAATTATATTATTCATTTTATATAAAATATATATTTTCAAAACCTGGGCAACTCAAAAACTGGAAAAAAATCAAAGCCAAAAATCTGAATTAAGTTGTGTTTCAAATTTTAGGTTAATACCTCAAAAAATGAGCTTTCAGTGAGATTTTGTTTGGGCGCAGTACCAAACTTTTTCACTAAATGACAACCAGACTTCATTACTGCCCATATAAGGGCGCCTACATTTCCATATGAACTAATAATTATTATAATTATAATAATTGAATGGAGGTTATCTTTTGAACTCTTGGCATGAAAACAAACAGGTTTCTACCCTTCTTTCATGATTTTTCATGTTCATCACAATTTCAAAATAAAGGTCTAAACACACCTTAGAGTATATTCTTAGAGAATATTCTTGTTGCAAATTGATAAATTACAGCTCCTCTGTAATATATTTTGAAAATCAATCACCAAATATGAAAACTAGAGATTCTAAGCTTTCAAATGATATATAGTTTGATAGATTAGTTTAGGTTTAGTATAGGATACTGTTTTAAAAATGTAATGGATTTGGGCCCACCGTGGGCCTGTGACACTTAAGGGGTTTAAGCATTAGTATTGCTATCACATGACCTCACTAGGACCGATACCAATACAAATATTTGTTGGTTTTAAAATCCGATATTCCGATATATTGGCCGATATATATATTTTTTTTTTTTCAGAAACGCGCAACAAAACATTAACAGATTTCCCTAACATTAGTTATTTATGTCACAACAGAACAGAGGAACATCAAAATATATTAAAGTTCTGATAAATAAAATAATAATTAGTCCCTACATTGCCTTATAAGCAACCTGCAACCTGGATCAACAGGGATGGCGGACAAACTATAACACTCATGACATGGTTGAAGCGTGTTTCGTCCGTTTAAATTTTATTTTTGAAATATTTATTTATCGGCCGTTATAACTGCCGATACCGATAGTTTGGAAAATGCCTAATATCGGCCTGCCGATATATCGGTTGGCTCTAGATCTCACTACTAGGCCTGCGAGGATTAATCTCTGATTTCACCTGGCCGTAATGAAAATACATTGGAGAGCAGTGAAAAAACATGCATGATGGAAACCAGGGTTATTATAGTTAAACAAAACGAAACATTTGTTACCTGAAATAAAATTAAAAATGGAAATAATTTATTTATATAGACAGATATAGACATTTTAAAAATGCAAAACTATTATAAACGAAAAATTTTACTACAATTAAAATCAAGATGTGAAATATTAAAATATAAACCATTCAAAAATGTTACATTCAATTATATTACAATAACTGCATGGAATTTAATTCAGTCAAATTCAGATTAGTATTGAGTTTTGTGTGTGCGCTGTTAATGCACTTGTTTGTGATGTTACACAAGTTATTTAAAAGTTGAATATCACTGAGTGCAAAGTAACAATTATTGAGTTAATGCAGCTAATCCGTTAAGATGCGCCACCCTGAAACTAACAATAACCAGTTGCTATAAATGTAACATAACATTTCCTGATGCAAACCGAAAGCTATTGTTATTTTTCACTCATTGTTTTGAGGAAAACTGCACTGGTAGCCTTCAAACCGTTTTCACCTTAGCCCTTAATCATGTGGAAAAATGTGGAATTGTGGAAAAATGTGGGCACAGAGGACTCAGGTGTGATCCTAATTTTTATTTATTATAAATGTAATATCCACTGTCTTCGATAAAGTTTTGTCTATCCATTTATGGTGTTTTTTTTTTTATTTTGGGGGTATTTTTGAATTTATTTACTTCAAAAAGTACCATATTTTCTATGTAAGTTAATGCTTATTTTAATGTTTTATTTTTTTTTATTTTTTTTTTTAACTACATTAAAATCTCATTCCAGTAATCTAAAACCTAAAGATGAAGTGACTTTGCTGTCAGCTGGTGTCTTATTTTGGCTTATTTTAGAATGCTCTAAATTAGTTTTTCCCATTAATTTCTATGGGTGCCCTTTTTTTCACTCACTTAACATTGTAGAATTGAGTTGGAAAAAAAAAATTTGTGTGTGTTCAGGAGGCAAACTTAGGAAAAGTAGCCAAGTCTTGTACCACTTAGATCAAGGGAAGTATTTTTAAAAAATAAATCAAAACTATTTTGCCCACATTTGTCCAGAATAGGGTTTTAGGGTTAAGTTATCATTAGATTTGGAGTGAAATCTGTAAATGAATTACAGTACTTTTTTTTTTTTTTTTTCAGTTAATCAAAAAATAGTTAATTATCAAAACCACCTTGCAGCCCTACATACCAGATTTGTAAACTGCAAAAATGATGTAAAAACAACAGCTTCAGATATTACAAAGGGAATGCCACACTGAACGTGCATTTCATGCACCTTTATGAGTCATCAGTCTACATTGTTGACATTCCTGTCTTCTGCTGACGTGTTGCTCTAATTATCTTTCTGCAGACACCATCTTATCTATTGATGTATTGCGCAAAGGATCTATGTTCGCCAGCTGTGCAAAGGTGACTCTTTTACTTTTTCTTAGAAAGCTGCACCTGTGTCTTTTCACTAGCACATATCATGGCATTCAAAATATCTGAATGCAAAGCTTCGCCCATACATTGAAAAACAACAGCATTATGTAACCTTTCATGCAGGATAAGTCCTTGCGGCTTTGGAAGATGGATCCGAACAGCGGCTACGTGCAGTGTGTGGCTCAGGGCAGCGGACACTCCAACGCCGTGGGTCTCGATCGCCTGCTCCAGGTCAGCCGCCAGTGTATCACTGCACATGAGCTATACAAGTCAAAACCTGTGCATAAACACCTGCAGCGTTATCGTACAACTGTTTCCTTAATGATTATCACACTTTTTTGCTAAACTGATAACATTTAAATCAAAACCTGCTCATAATAACCCATTTAAAGAAAGTTCATGAACTTTCTAGGGTTGTCAAGCTATGCCGCACTGCCATTTTACAACAGCTTGATCTGTCCAATCAGATTTGAAGGGATAGTTCACCCAAAAATGCATGTACATGACTTTCTTTTTAGGAAAATAATCTATTGCTGCGTGTGGTTTTTCATGGGTCGAACGAGCGGCACCCATCCAATGGCTTTATATGGGCATGCTGTTGAATGTGCGCCGCTTGGTTGATGCATGAAAAACCACATGCAGCGATGGTGACTAATCCATATGACCCCAGCGGATGAATCAATGTCTTCTGATGCCAAAGATTGGTGTGTGAGAGAAAGATGGTAGACGTAAACATGATGGATCCATGTTCTCATTTGGCCTTGTTACCACTGTGCAGGCTGGTGGTGGTGGTGTAATGGTGTGGGGGATGTTTCTTGGCACATTTTAGGCCCCTTAGTACCAATTGGGCATCGTCTAAATGCCACGGCCTACCTGAGCATTGTTTCTGACCATGTCCATCCCTTTATGGCCACCATGTACCCATCCTCTAATGGCTAATTCCAGCAGGACCATCGCCGTCACCATCGCTGCGTGTGGTTTTTCAAGCTTCAACCAAGCGTTGTTCCATTATATGGACTCACAAAGATAGTTTATTTTCCTAAAAATCTTTGTTTGTGTTGATCTAATGAAAAAAAGCCATACACAACAGGGATGGCATCATGGTGAGAAATAGATGAGAGAATTTTGAGTGAACTATCCCTTTAAAAAACAGAACTATCCATTTCATTAAACCCGTGCATGAATGCAATGGCCAATCGGACATGTGTTGAGTGTGCGAACACAATGGCCAATTAGAGGTGTTTAAGAAACTGTTCAACAGCGCTCAAAATGCTAAATGGAAATGCTGGCAGAGTCGCATTTTTTATTTTTATCTAAACTTTTTTGGCTAACTATTCTACTGTGCAAATAAGTTAGTTTTTGAGTTCTTCTAACTCATACACCTGTTTCTCTGTTCCTGTATGCAGGTTAAAGAAAGTCTTCCTGGTCTCGGGCAGTCAGGACTGCACGATTAAGGTGTGGGAACTACCTGACCCTCTGCCCGCCGTGGGATGTGAACCGGCCTTGATGACTGCAAGACTCACAGAGAAAGCTCATGACAAGGTGGGTGTTTTCCCCTCGTCACGTTCAGTCTCACTCAAGAAATGCGTTTTGCAAATCTGTCATCATTTTTTTGTTGTTTTTTGACATTTCTTTTGTCCATTGTGTGAAAACAAGGTGTTGAGATAAGAGTTAAATGCACATTCTTATTGTGTAACCATAATTTATGTGTATACGTATATACTGTTGGGGCAAAAGCCAATGTGTGCTTCTTTTAGCGATGTATGTAACGATATCTTTTGCATTTCTTATCCAAACAACGTCGAACTCGGCACTGCCCTTACTCGTGCCTATAGCAAGATACAAGACACACACATCCATCGGACTAACGGTTCGAAGAGATATGCGATTAACAGACAGACACACACACACAGACGTTCCTGTAAAATATATATATATATATATATATACACTCACCGGCCACTTTATTAGGTACACTTGTCCAACTGCTCGTTAACACTTAATTTCTAAGCAGCCAATCACATGGCGGCAACTCAGTGCATTTAGGCATGTAGACATGGTCAAGACAATCTCCTGCAGTTCAAACCGAGCATCAGTATGGGGAAGAAAGGTGATTTGAGTGACTTTGAACGTGGCATGATTGTTGGTGCCAGAAGGGCTGGTCTGAGTATTTCAGAAACTGCTAATCTACTGGATTTTCACGCACAACCATCTCTAGGGTTTACAGAGAATGGTCCGAAAAGAAAAAACATCCAGTGAGCGGCAGTTCTGTGGGCGGAAATGCCTTGTTGATGCCAGAGGTCAGAGGAGAATGGCCAGACTGGTTCGAGCTGATAGAAGGGCAACAGTGACTCAAATAACCACCCGTTACAACCAAGGTGGGTAGAATAGCATCTCTGAACGCACAGTACGTCGAACTTTGAGGCAGATGGGCTACAGCAGCAGAAGAGCCACACCGGGTGCCACTCCTTTCAGCTAAGAACAGGAAACTGAGGCTACAATTTGCACAAGCTCATCGAAATTGGACAATAGAAGATTGGAAAAACGTTGCCTGGTCTGATGAGTCTCGATTTCTGTGCTGCGACATTCGGATGGTAGAGTCAGAATTTGGCGTCTACAACATGAAAGCATGGATCCATCCTGCCTTGTATCAACAGTTCAGGCTGGTGGTCGTGGTGTCATGGTGTGGGGAATATTTTCTTGGCACTCTTTGGGCCCCTTGGTACCAATTGAGCATTGTTGCAACGCCACAGCCTACCTGAGTATTGTTGCTGACCATGTCCATCCCTTTATGACCACAATGTACCCAACTTCTGATGGCTACTTTCAGCAGGATAATGCGCCATGTCATAAAGCTGGAATCATCTCAGACTGGTTTCTTGAACATGACAATGAGTTCGCTGTACTCAAATGGCCTCCACAGTCACCAGATCTCAATCCAATAGAGCATCTTTGGGATGTGGTGGAACGGGGAGATTCGCATCATGGATGTGCAGCCGAGAAATCTGCAGCAACTGTGTGATGCCATCATGTCAATATGGACCAAACTCCCTGAGGAATGCTTCCAGCACCTTGTTGAATCTATGCCACGAAGAATTGAGGCAGTTCTGAAGGCAAAAGGGGGTCCAACCCGTTACTAGCACGGGGTCCCTGATAGAGTGGCCGGTGAAGTGTATATATATATACCATCTCTAGGGTTTACAGAGAATGGTCCGAAAAGAAAAAACATCCAGTGAGCGGCAGTTCTGTGGGCGGAAATGCCTTGTTGATGCCAGAGGTCAGAGGAGAATGGCCAGACTGGTTCGAGCTGATAGAAGGGCAACAGTGACTCAAATAACCACCCGTTACAACCAAGGTGGGCAGAAGAGCATCTCTGAACGCACAGTACGTCGAACTTTGAGGCAGATGGGCTACAGCAGCAGAAGACCACACCGGGTGCCACTCCTTTCAGCTAAGAACAGGAAACTGAGGCTACAATTTGCACAAGCTCATCGAAATTGGACAATAGAAGATTGGAAAAACGTTGCCTGGTCTGATGAGTCTCGATTTCTGCTGCGACATCGGATGGTAGGGTCAGAATTTGGCGTCTACAGACATGAAAGCATGGATCCATCCTGCCTTGTATCAACGGTTCAGGCTGGTGGTGGTGGTGTCATGGTGTGGGGAATATTTTCTTGGCACTCTTTGGGCCCCTTGGTACCAATTGAGCATCGTTGCAACGCCACAGCCTACCTGAGTATTGTTGCTGACCATGTCCATCCCTTTATGACCACAATGTACCCAACTTCTGATGGCTACTTTCAGCAGGATAATGCGCCATGTCATAAAGCTGGAATCATCTCAGACTGGTTTCTTGAACATGACAATGAGTTCGCTGTACTCAAATGGCCTCCACAGTCACCAGATCTCAATCCAATAGAGCATCTTTGGGATGTGGTGGAGACGGGAGATTCGCATCATGGATGTGCAGCCGACAAATCTGCGGCAACTGTGTGATGTCATCATGTCAATATGGACCAAACTCCCTGAGGAATGCTTCCAGCACCTTGTTGAATCTATGCCACGAAGAATTGAGGCAGTTCTGAAGGCAAAAGGGGGTCCAACCCGTTACTAGCATGGGGTACCTAATAAAGTGGCCGTGTGCATAAACTTGTATATGTATATATATGTATGTGTATATATATATATATATACATATATATATATATATATATATATATATATATATATATATATACACACTACCAGTCAAAAGTTTAGGGTCGGTAAGATTTTTTATGTTTTTAAAAGAAGTCTCTTCTGCTCACTAAGGCTGCAATTTTTTGATAAAAAATACACAAAAAACACAGTAATATTGTGAAATATTATGACAATTTAAAATTACTTTATGTTAATATATATTAAAATGTAATTTATTCCTCTGAAAAAAAGCTGAATTTTCAGCATCGTACTGCCAGTCTTCAGTGTCACATGATCCTTCACAAATCACTCTTAATATGATGATTTTATGCTCCAAAAACATGTATGATTATTATCCATGTTGAAAACAGTTTTTTACATTTTTATTTCAGGATTCTTTGTTGAATAGAAAGTTCAAAAGAACAGCTTTTATCTGAAATGGAAAGCTTTTGTTACATTAAACACTACCCTTTAAAAAGTTTGGGGACAGTAAGAATTTGTATTTTATTTTTGGGGGAAATAAATAAGAAATCAATACTTCTATTCATCAAGGATGAGTTACATTGATCAAAAGTTACAGTAAAGACATTTATAATGTTAGAAAATATTCTAATTAAATAAATGCTGTTCTTTTGAACTTTACTATTAGTCAAAAGAATCCTTTTTTCAGCGTTTTTTTCAGGAGGAATAAATTACAGTTTAATATATATTAAAATCAAAAAGTCACTTCTTAAATTGTCATAATATTTCACAATATTATATATATATATATATATATATATATATATATATATATATTAAAATGTTCAAATAGGTTTTTATATATATAGAATTGTCATTTTGTGTTTTTGTCTCCTGTAATATTCCTGAAGGATGTGAACAGCGTGACCATCTCACCCAATGACAAACTGCTGGCCTCTGGCTCTCAGGATCGCACTGCTAAACTCTGGTCCCTGGCTGACATGAGTCTGCTAGGGTCTTCAGAGGTCAGGCTCGAGGTATTTGGTGTTAATTCTCTCCGGTGGACCAGGTCCTGGCCACAGCCTCAGCCGACGGCTCCATAGAGATCTGGAGCCTCCAAGACTTCAGCTGCCTCAAGGTAACTTACACTTTCAGGTTTAAAGTGTTGTTGAGTTTGATATGTGCAACAGCTCCTGACCATTTTTCCAGCAGCCTTGTCTTCTGGAAATTAGTTCTGGCAGCGGTCACAGTAGGAGACATTTCACAGGAGGCAATTGGTGGTTTATGGGGACAGAAAGGGCCTCACCTGAAGGGCCTTAACTATGCATTGGAGGGTTATATTAATAGTTTTATCTGTTGGGAAGGTCAATGAAACCTTACAGTCCAGGCAAACATGTACACAGGTCACAGTATAAAGGTGATAGACCGTCTATCGTTGCCATCACCGTTTGGTGCTACAGTATTTACATGAATCATTCAGCACAACATTGTTAACACATCTTGGCTTTTCCATTCAGTAATTTTTTGTAATATCCCAAAATTTGCATACAAATTGGTGGATGGAAGCATTCAGATGTTCTCTTTTATTTTTGCAGACGTCTGAGGGACATAGATGCATCTGTGCTAAAGATCATATTTGTCAGTCGAGGAACTCAAATAGTGTCTAGGTAGGTTATCTACTCTCTCTTAAATTTTCTGTACTCTGGTCCAAATGGTTTGCATGTATTGTTCAAACTATATAAACTTTCAGCGTTCATATTAATGAGAATATTTGCACAGATTTCATGATGTTTAAATTTTTTTTGTGCTTGTGGTTCATAGTCCAAACATGCACAACTCTTTTCTCTGTCATTCTTCAGTGGTTCTCTTGATGGACTTCTGAAGTTGTGGACCATAAAGACGCGAACGAGTGTGTGAAAACATTCGATGCTCACCAGGGACAAAGTGTGGGCTCTGCATGGCAGCAGCAATGACGAGCTGATGGTGTCTGGATCAGGCCGACTCCAGCCATCACACTGTGGAAGGTCAGTCACGCTGACGCTTTCAGCGGGGTCAGTAGAACACTGTTATGAAACCGAATGCGACTAGGCCTGCACGATAAATCGTTATAAAATCGCGATCTCGATTCACCCTGTTCACGATTTATTTTTTAAATGACTTCGATTTAAAAATAAAAAAATCGGCCTTTATTTTGAAGCGTGTATAGCCTACTACAGTGTGTGTGTGTGTGTGTGTTCCAGACAAAGAAACACTCATAACAGAAAGTAGAATGGGGATAAAAAAAGAAGGCTGTCTATGAAGTAAATGCGTCTTATTAGTGGAAACTGTGGTGCGCGAGCACTAGAAACGCGCAGCGGCACAGACGCGCGAGCTGGTACAAGCACATCCCTTTAAACAGACATCAGTGGAAAGTTTGTAGTTCAGTCGGATGTCAATGGCAAAGAAAATTAAAACGAGTAATCTAGCTTATTATTAACGTCGTTAACTGACGAGAGAGCGCGCACTTCTGTTGAATGCTGCTGGTCGTTCACGTCACGTGTTATTTGGATGAAAACTAAATCGTACATGTAAGTAAAGTAAAACATGACCTGTTACCTGATTTATGTATAACGAGAGGTTCTCTAACGTAGACTCGCTGTATTCCGGACATCACAGTATTCCGGACACTAGACCGTTTTCCGCAAATTCTTTAAATAAACACTTAACGGTCATTGCATCTATATATATATAGCCGTGTCATCTTTGCCTCGTCCTCTTGCGCTTCCAAACCAACCCAGCTTATAGTTGTTGAGATGTATGCGTTATATATTAGAAATGACTCTTTCTACCTGTCTGAAACACTGAGTAGAAATTTACAGCCGTCCGGAACACCGTGAGTCTACGTACATTATTAGCTGCTACTGGGCGTTTGCAGGTCAAGAAGTTCAATGAACGCAAACATCCAAGAATACTGAATTAAATTGTCTTTCACGTCTTGCGCTTGTACGGACGAATTTACACAAAATTATGTAAAAATAAAGTCGTTTATAATAAACAAAGTTTACTAGTTAACAAAGTCGGATATATCTCAAGTGAATGTAAGTTAGCCATGTTCAAATGGGGTCCATGCGTTCGGTCTTAAAGGGGCAGGAGTTTAATAAAACTGCTGCTGTGTTTTCATATTAATCAAAGGACAAAGAAATTACTCACTGCTCTAGACTAAATAGTCTACCCTTTTAAACCTTACAAAAAATATCCATCTATATTTAATTTATACAGTAATGAATATGCAATTTTTTCACATTTGATTACTTTATTCAAATGTATACCGATCTACTATAAAAACACTGTTTATTTAATTTGCAGCTTTTCTTTGTTCTATTTTTGTATTTATTTGTCCTATTTGTAATTCCATCATTTATTCTTATTTTGTTTTAATGATTTAAAAATTACAAATGCAGTGACAATTCAGGAAGCGGTTATAAAAGTCCTTGAAAGTCCTGGAATTTCATTTTACAGATATCTGTATGAACCCCGATTACACTTATGAGAAAAAAATCGTGAAAAAATCGTGATATCAATTCTAAGCTAAAAAATCGTGATTCATGTTTCTCCCGGAGATCGTGCAGGCCTAATACGTGAGTTTCCCCTTTCTGAGAAAAAGGCCCAATGTTTTGCACTGACACTGATCATGATGAATGGTGAATATGTTCTAAATTTCATTGTTGCTGGATTGTTATGTACTGCTGTTCAACACAATCATGATGAAGCAGCAGAAATCTCTAGCATTTACATTGCATTTACAAATCTTCTCGTGTCTTCCCTAATGTGCCTTGTTAATAGCTGAAGATATCAGTGTGTTACAGTATGCAGTGGATTAACTGTGATATCCATGCTGAATACATATACATGCATGATTGAATGTTTTGGCATTGATTCTATTCATCCTGAGTATTGTTGTCAGCGATACTGGAATATCCAACTTCGATACGATACCTTAAAAAAACTTGACTCTGAGTCAAGTCCGGAGTGAGTGCGAGTCCGAGTCAAGTCCGGAGTCCGGGGTAGAGTCCGGAGTCCGGAATTCAGACTTGGAATTCCGGGAGTCAAGTCCGGAGTCCGAGTAAGTCCGGAGTCCGAGTGGGAGGCTGTCGGAGTCCGGAGTCAAGTCCGGAGTCCGAGTGGCTGCGAAGTCCGGAGTCAAGATCCGGAGTCCGGTGGAGTCCGAGTCCGAGTCAAGTCCGGAGTCCGGAGTCAGCAGAGTCCGAGTCCGAGTAGAGTCCGGAGTCCAAAATTCAAAATCCGAAATCCGGTAAAATCCCAAAAATACTAAAAAATAAAAATACAAAAATACAAAAATTCAAGTCCGAAATCCGAAATCTAAAAATGAAAAATACAAAAATTCAAGAATCTCCGAAAATCAAAAAATAAAATCCGAAAATTCAAAAATAAAATCCGAAATCCCAAATTCAAGTCAAAAATAAAAAATTCAGAATCCGAAATTCGAGTGAGTGGAATCCGAGTCAAGTGCGAAATTCCGGTAGAGTCCGAAATCAAAGTCGAGTGCGAAATCCGAGTAAAATACAAAAAATTTAAAATTAAAAATTAAAAAAATCCGAGATTTGGAGTGCGAAATCCGGAGTCAAATCCGAAAATCAAAGTAAAAATCCAAAAAATCCGAAATTAAAAAATCCGAAAAATCACAAAAAATTCAAAAATAAAAATCCAAAAATACAAAAATACCAAAAAATAAAAAAATTGAAAAATAAAAAATCCAAAAATACAAAAATGCGAAAATTCAAAAATAAAAATAAAAATACAAAAATAAAATTAAAAATAAAAACTGAAAAATCAAAAATAGCAAAAAATTAGAAACTAAAAAATACAAGAAATTTAAAATCCGAGAATACAAAAATCAAAGTTAAAAAATACGAAATTCAGAAATTTAAAAAAATTTAAAAATAAGAAATTCAAAAATGCAAAAGTCTGAAATACAAAAAATTAAAAGTCAGAATTAAAAAATATGAAATATCTGAAATCTAAAAATCCGAACTTAAAAATCCAAAAATCCAAAAACTAAAATTTGAAAAAATCAAAACTGAAAAAAAACTAAAAATACAAAAATACAAAAAATATAAAAATCCAAAATAAAAATTAAAAATCGGGAGTTAAAATAGAATCCGAAAATCTGCAAAAATTCCAAAATGAAAATATAAAATTTTCGAAAATACAAAAATTAAAATTGGGAGTTTCGGAGCATTTTGAAATCCAAAAATTAGAAATAAAAAATAAAAATTAGAAGTGAAAATTAAACATAGAGTTTGAAAATCAAAATTGAAGTGTGAAAATGCAAAAATAAAGATGCAAAGAATTTAAAGTTCGAGATATGAAAATTAAGAATTTGAAAATCCGGAGAATTTGAAATTTAAAAATCCGAAAATTGCAAAAAAATATTAAAAATTCAAAAATACAAAAATTTGAAATATCAAAGAAATAAAACAAAAATTAAAAATAAAAATTGCGAAAAATATCGGAAAAAATCAAAATTTGAAATTTAAAAAATTGACAAAAAATTTGAAAATTGCAAAAAGAATACCAAAAATCAAAAGTCCAAAAAAACAAAAATTAAAATTAAAAATCCGAATAAAATAAAAATTAAAAATAAAGTCCGAAAATCCGAGTAGAGTGGGAATCCGAGTAAAATCCGAAAATTCCGAAATTTTTAAAATTTAAAAATCACGAAATCTTAAAATCCGAAAATTCAAAAATTAAAGTGGGACTAAAACAGTAAAAATCCGAATTCAAAAATGCAAAAAATAAAAATAAAGTGCAAAAAATAAAAATGTAAAGTGCAAAAATTCAAAATCAAGTGCGAAAATTCGGGAGATTGTAAGATCAAAAATCCGGTCAGTCAGAAATAAAAATAAAATGAAAATCCAAAAATAAGAGTGAAAAATCAGAAAATCTAGAGTGCGGAAAAAATTGAAAATTGAGTGAAAATCAGAAATTGAGTGCGAAAATCAAAATTTTCGAGTGCGAAGATTACGGAAATTGGGGGCCTGGCAAAAATCAAAGTAGAATCAAAAAATCAGAAATGTGAGAGTGAAATTTAAAGTAGAGCCCGAATCAAAATAGACCCGAAAATCCGGAAATTTGAAGTTAAAAATCCGAATTCAAGTCCCCGAAGTCAGAATCTTAAAGCACGAAATCCGGTAAGGCCCAGAAGAGTCAGAAAATCAAGCCCAAAGATCCGAAATTGAGGCATCCCCAGAAATCCGAGTCAAGCCCGAAATCCGAGTAGCAGAGCCCCGAAAATCCGAGTCAGAGCACGAAAATCCGAAAATAAGACCCCGAGTCCGAGTCGAGCCCGGTAGTCATGATTTTGTTTGTATTTGACCATTGAAGTGCAATAAGCCATGAAACACAAATCGCGTTTGCTTGAGACAGGGCAGCTTCTCATGCGCCGACTGTCTATGAGATCAACGGCGTCACGTGCATTTGCGTGAGAGCACGAAACCTTCAGCAATGACAAATCATGCACCATACAAGCACTATTCAACCAGAGTGAGTGAGAGGAGACGGTGCGTCACTTTGTCAAATGAGTGGAAGAGAGTGAGAACACACAGCTTATATATTTTTGGAACATAAATATATTTTTGGAAACCGTTTCAGATATTTCAGATCTCGACATATATTGAAATATCAATATTTTTGACAACATAATTCCTGAGGACATTTACAAATGTGAATTTTTAATTGTTTATCGAGTCATGAGTGCTTGTGTCACCAACTGGATGATTAATGAATACACCATTCTTATGTAACACACAATATGTGGCCAAACCTATAATTCCTTATAATCATTATAATTAGCAAGCTGCTTTACCTATAACTATGTGTAAACTGGATGTCATCTTTCTTCTATGTGCTATAATGATTTTCATGCATCAATGTCTTCTATGTGTATGCTTTACTGGCCAGTGTTGATGCGATTGTTTGTTTTCTGGTTAGGATGTGCACTTGAGAGTGGAGCTGGCAGAGGAGCAGGCCACAACAAGAAGAGCAAGTCCTTAGTAAGTCACTGCCTGCTTTATGTAACAAACTATTGCGGTCAGGCAGAACAATTAGACAAGGATAAATGTCATAATGTTTTGTTTCAACAACAGGATTTGTTTTGTAAGCGAATAAAACATTGTTTTTTTCTTGAACCCTTTAAAGCTCTTTATAGGTTTACCTGATTTGTTTAGTTCTTTGTTTGTCCGTTCTCTACACACTGGCAGCTTATCAGCTTGCAGCAAAATCCGTTCTGATCTGCTACACATGCTGACCTGATCCAGCAAAATGAGTCACAGCTGACCACATTTAAAAATTGAGATTTTGGTATTAATAGAAGAGACACCTACTTTAAATGATATCTTAGTTAAAGTCATACCTTGAATGGTTGTAAAGATATACACATTTGAATTCTGGTCATCTGCCCTTTTTTCAAATGGAAAACCTGAGAAAATCGCCTTTAAAGTTTTTCTGCCCTTTTTTTGTTGTTGTTGATTTCTTCAAAATCCATTGCATTTTAAGGGATAAACGATTTATTATTTTATAGCTTAATTTGACCTAATATAATGCAATTCATCCAGGCTGAAGCTCTGAAATCGTTTTACGTTTTTTGGATTAAGATGATTAAAAGGGCGCTATCTACAGAAATGTTCTAAAATCAGAAAGATTGAACAGAGGTGCCAGAGAGAAAATCACACTCTTTCAGAGCACCCTGATGAGCCCAAGCAGAGAGCAGTCTGTTTTCTTTCAGTTTCGAATGGTTCTGTTTAAAAGTAGACATTTCAATATATACACTCACTGGCCACTTTATTAGGTACCCCATGCTAGTAACGGGTTGGACCCCTTTTGCCTTCAGAACTGCCTCAATTCTTCGTGGCATAGATTCAACAAGGTGCTGGAAGCATTCCTAGGGAGTTTGGTCCATATTGACATGATGGCATCACACAGTTGCCGCAGATTTGTCGGCTGCACATCCATGATGCGAATCTCCCCGTTCCACCACATCCCAAAGATGCTCTATTGGATTGAGATCTGGTGACTGTGGAGGCCATTTGAGTACAGCGAACTCATTGTCATGTTCAAGAAACCAGTCTGAGATGATTCCAGCTTTATGACATGGCGCATTATCCTGCTGAAAGTAGCCATCAGAAGTTGGGTACATTGTGGTCATAAAGGGATGGACATGGTCAGCAACAATACTCAGGTAGGCTGTGGCGTTGCAACGATGCTCAATTGGTACCAAGGGGCCCAAAGAGTGCCAAGAAAATATTCCCCACACCATGACACCACCACCACCAGCCTGAACCGTTGATACAAGGCAGGATGGATCCATGCTTTCATGTTGTAGACACCAAATTCTGACCCTACCATCCGAATGTCTCAGCAGAAATCGAGACTCATCAGACCAGGAAACGTTTTTCCAATCTCCTATTGTCTAATTTCGATGAGCTTGTGCAAATTGTAGCCTCAGTTTCCTGTTCTTTCAGCTGAAAGGAGTGGCACCTGGTGTGGTCTTCTGCTGCTGTAGCCCATCTGCCTCAAAGTTCGACGTACTGTGCGTTCAGAGATGCTCTTCTGCCCACCTTGGTTGTAACGGGTGGTTGTTTGAGTCACAGTTGCCCTTCTATCAGCTCGAACCAGTCTGGCCATTCTCCTCTGACCTCTGGCATCAACAAGGCATTTCCGCCCACAGAACTGCTGCTCACTGGATGTTTTTTTCTTTTTTCGGACCATTCTCTGTAAACCCTAGAGATGGTTGCACTTGAAAATCCCAGTAGATTAGCAGTTTCTGAAATACTCAGACCAGCCCTTCTGGCACCAACAATCATGCCACGTTCAAAGTCACTCAAATCACCTTTCATCCCCATACTGATGCTCTGTTTTAAGCAGGAGATTTGTCTTGACCATGTCTACATGCCTAAATGCACTGAGTTGCCGCCATGTGATTGGCTGCTTGAGAAATTAAGTGTTAACGCAGCAGTTGGACAGGTGTACCTAATAAAGTGGCCGGTGACTGTATATTTCTTAGGTCTGTTCGGCAAGTGGAATACCTTATACTGACTTTCATTTCATGAGACGAGCTTCATGTTAACGTGCCGCCGCCTCCGTGTAGCCTAGTGATTAGGTCTAGCCTATCCATTGTTTTTCCTCATAAATGCAAACACAGGAAAATAAAATCAAATGAAGATTTTATGTTCTGGGGAAAGTCAGACCCTTCTTCATCCGGTGGGTAGGATTACTGACTTTGGTTTGTGTAGCTAATTCAAATAGGCCTATTTATTAAAATATTTTATTAATCTGGGAATTATGGATCTCCTCCCATAACGCTAAAATTGCCCAATTTTTAAACAATTTAGTAATAATTTAACTAGCTTTGTGGTGTAGGTCTACGTGTTTTATAATGTTAACTCTTCAAATAATAATAATAGTAAATTAAAGATAGCATTGGGTCTGGACTTGAAGGATAACGCGGAGAGGGAAGGAGACGTGTCGTGATTCTGTCTTCTCACACTGCGACAGGTTCGTGGATCTGAGTGTCCGTGATTCGTTACAGCATTAGGTTCTTCTAGGATAAATATACTCACACAGCTTATAGATTAGAAGCCTCCAGGGAGTTCAATGCTTTGGAGTTCAATGTTCAGCGCGATACCCGGAAATGCGGAAGGTGAGGGGAGTTGAGAAGAGCAATGTTTATTTCAGCGAATTTAAAGCTTTGACAACTTTAATCGTCATTTAAATACCTTACTCAATTATTTGGACTACGAAACTTTGGGAGATTATTTTTGAATGTCTGTTCTTTGAAATTAGCAAGTTTTCCACATAATCGGGCCATATCTTTAAAATGGAACGTTGCCGAGCTTTGGACTGAATTTCGACAGAGCGGGTCACATATTCAGTTAATAGTGGAGTTCTATGAGAGTTATACTACCATCTGCCAAAATTTTAATTGTCATTTATTCAGCACTTATGTCGTTCCAAACCAGCGCGATTTCCATTCATCATGATTTCAAACACAAATGAAGATGTTTGAAATAAAACCAGAGATTTCTCTCTAAACATATTTGGATTTTCAATAATGATTGAACAAAAGAGATGTCTTTTTTAACAAACTCTCTCTCTATCTCATTTAATGCAAAACTTCTGAAGAACTTGATCACTTTATATGATAAACAGATTTAATACAGGTTTTTATTCATATTTTAACATTGATCAGCGAACAACAGATCAAACTTGCTTTCTTGGCACGAGGGCAAACTCTTAAGTGGATAAAACCACTCGATTCATCTCCTATACAAACGTTTTAAAACATCAAAATTTGGCTTGGATGAACCTTCAATGAATGGACGTCTGATTCACTGAAATATCTCAGTGCTTCCCAAGAGGAATGAAAGGGTTTGGAGAGTAAATGATTTTCATTTTGGGATGAACTAATGCTCTTTTGGAACATATTGCTTATTATTGTCTGTCATTCCAATACAAAATATCCTCCTCGCGCGTATATATTTTTGTGGCATCTCCCAGGCAACAAGAACTGTCCAATTTACTTCATAGAAGAAGTACCTGAAGGCTCTGGGTCTCGCCATCTCTCTGGATCAGCCGCACACTGCCTTACAGTCATCAGAGGTACTTTCTCTTTTGTTTGACTGCATTGAGCCGACCTGTCAGTTTTTCTTTCCAAAAGCATTTATTTAAATGGTTGTCTGTCTGATTGTTTGGATAATCGGGTTGAATCTTACATTTATGCTCCATGAATAGGAATCTCTGAGACGCTCCACCGCTTTATTTCCTCAGATGCTGTAACTCAAACACGGGCTATTTTTCATATGATTGTTTATGATTGTGTTAGATGATGCTTGGTGTATTATCTACTCATTGTTTTATATTGAAACAACACTTCCTTTAGAAATTCCAGCATTGCTCTTTGGCTGAACTGGTCAAACCTCAGATGTCTGTCACTATTATGAAAGATTTTCTATTTTCAAATAAATGCAGATCTGACTATCCATTTCCTGTTCATCAAAAAAACAAAACAAAAAAAACATGTTGACAAACGCTCTTCCGCCATGCAGTTTACTTTCATCAAATACTTTCACTTTAAACCCACTAAATCCCATCCTCGGCGCAATTCGTCAGCAGGAACGTCTCTTTCTTTCGCCAGCAAATGTTCACAAACCAATCAGAAGACGATGAAATCGAATACATGTGATTTCAAGGTAAAAAACCAACCGGTTTTCATGTTTAAAGAAGATTGATTTTGAAGATTACAGAGAAATGTATGCTGAGAAATGTCCATTTTATGACGAATGGATTGTTTTAGATTTGACTAATATCAGTTTGTTTACTGAATTAATGCACAACTTAACAGTACACTAAGTTATTTATTTATTATTTTTGATGTATTTGATGCATCAATGAAAGTTTAAGATTTTTGCAAGTACTTTTGAAATGCAAGATCAAAAGGATAAACAATGCAGATTTATTTTTACAGCCATTTTGATTTTATTTACCAGGGGTGCCAGTAATTCTGACCACAACCTGTATAGTTCTCTAAGCATTTCTTAAAGGGGACACATCATGCAAAATCCACTTTTTAGCCCTTAAATGCATTTTGTTGTAGATTTGGAGTGTTTATAAGTACAGAAAAGATGAAATTATTCTCTTCAGGTGCTTCGTTTATATCTTTATATTCTGTTTTGGTCATATTTTTCAACCTGTTCAGATTTTTCTGTTGTCTATGACGTTTTTTGAGCAAGTATGTCACCGTATTTGCAGCGGAACTGACAAATAAGGACATCGAACTACCGGTCCAACACTCCGAGCAAATCCGCCATTATTATTTCTCGCTCCAATTTTGTAGTCCAAGCTCAATGATGCAGAAGTTACGAGAGGGCTAGTCAAAATGTTCGGTTGTTGAATGTAGTGACCTGAAGCACTTCAAGGATCCCCACTTCAACAACCTCCGCCAGTATACAGAAGGGTTTGCCGATCGACTTCTATCATTTAGCTGCTGTGTTTCCTGATGCTTTCTAAACGCAAGTTATCATATTATTATCAATACAGATTTTTAGTGGTAAGATCAGACTGCAGTCATTTATCTTGTCAGTGTGCTTGTTTTAACAAGAGAAATAGTCGACTTTCACTAATAACACAACATAGTTAACTTACATACCTGCCTCCATATGAACTTAAGACGTTCTGCTGGTTCGTCTTCGTCATCTTTTTCAAATCGCTCGCTCTGGCTCGAATATGTAAGGCTTGGTGGACAAGTCTTCCGTTGTTGACATTTTGTTAACGTGTGAATAAAAATGTTCTTTGAAGCTATAGTAATCGTATCTCTTATCAAACTACAATAATGGCCGAACGTGAAGAGTTGAGCTGACCGTGAACTCAGCGACCTGGAAAGCAGGCGGTGTAAGACAGTACGCCTTTTATTTAAAGGGGCCGCATTGAAATGACTTGCTCACAGAAGCACATCAGAAAAGGGGTAGAAAAGGGGCCTGTGGAGCTATAATAATGAGGAATTCAGACCCAAGCATTGCAGTTATGCTTTATATAGACCACAAATGTATGATTTATAAGTAAAAATGAATTATTTAAAAGCATGATATGTACCCTTTTAAAACATGTTAAAGGAGAAGTTCACTTTTCAAAAAACTTTTGCTGATAATTTACTCACCCCCATGTAGGGGTGTGCGATATGACGATTTTTAATCGTGGACGATTAAAATGTCTCCACGATCTGCTTTTGAAGAAATATCGTAGTATCGTGTTACAGTGCATACTATCAGTTCAGTTCTGGCGCCTCAAAGCGACGTAGCCTACACATCACACGTTAATGAATAGGTAACAGTTACGGGACACTGCATTCACAAAAGTTCATTATTTGCATAAGCCTTGCCGGTTAAACATTTAATTCACGTGCTGATGACGTGCGCTTTCCTGAGCGCATTCCCCGACGCTCACAGGCACTAGAAGCCTGTCAAACAGCGCCTGGACTACTGGACTAAGTTATCTTTCGAGTCTTATTATGCAAATACTTTTAAATACACACAATGTTTACATAAACAGGCTATGTCTAAAGTGAAAGCAAACATTTGAGAGAATATCTGGTGTAATATCCGTCTATATTAAACGCGTCGCGTGCTGGTCTAAAGCGACAGGATGAATAGTACTGCCGCTTGTCCTTAAAGGGATAGTTCAAAAAAAAAAGAAAAAAAAATCTGTCATTATTTACTCACTCTAATGTTGTTCCAAACCTGTATTAATTTCTTTTTTGTTCTGAACACAAAAGACGATTTTTTTTAATGTGGGTAACCAAACAGTTGCTTGGTCCCCATTAACTTCCAGTTGAGAACCTATAAAAAACTATAGGGGGACCAGCAACTGTTCGGTTGCCCACAATATTCAAAATAACTTTTATTTTCAACAGAAGAAAGAAACTTATTTGGGTTTAAAACATTTTGAGAGAGTAAATTAAGACCATTTTAATTTTTGAGGGAACTTTCCCTTTAGTGTTAATAAAACAAACAAAAAAAACACAAGGAGAAAATCACTCACTGACTGAGAACTTTAATAGTAGCTTTAATAAGAATCAATAATTTATTCAGTGAAGTCTATGTAGTGTTTTAATTTAATATTTGTTAATTTAATTACTTTCTTCAATGCTAATGCTAAATACACCTACTGCATCTGAAAAAATAAAGCACTATTTATTTAATTTGAATATTAATTTGTGTAATGTTGATCTTGTCTTATTTTTTTAATAACAAAGAAAATAATGACAAAGATTTTTATCTTCGCCACTGGCCTAAATGTTTGCGTTTCTTTTTTCTTTTGTTACCTAAGGCTTTGTTTTTAACATAGGGACATTAGTTTGGCTGTACTGAACAGCCACGTGCAAAATATTAAAACCAACTTGAAAAAGAATCGTGATAAAAAATCGTAATCGTGATTTTCCTAAAAAAATCGTGATATGATATTTTTGCCATATCGCCCACCCCTACCCCCATGTCATCCAAGATATCTATGTTATATAATTAAGGTTCGAATAGTCACCTTGCTCTCGTTCATTCCAAGTCCATTCATTCGTTTTCGTTCGTTGAATGAACCAAATGACTCGGAAAAAGATTTGTTCATTTCTGATGAACGAGTTTGAACAGGAGAGTCACGAACACGCATCACAGAACAGAGCAAGGCGACCATTTGAGCTTATAAAACTTAAACTTTTGTAATTTTTTTTTTAAAATGAGTGATCGTTTCCCTTGATAAGACCCTTATTCATCGTCTGGAATCATTTAAAGCCCTTTGAACAGTTTGCACTGAAACTCTCATTTGGATCTTGAACCATTTGGTTCCCATTGAAGTCCTTTATATGTAGAAAAATCCTGGAATGTTTTCATCAAAAACCTTAATTTCTTTTCGACTGAAGAAAGAAAGACATGGGGTGAGTAAATTATCAGCAAAAACTCTTTTCAAACATGAACTACTCCTTTAAATAAACTTAGATTACTGTTCCTGAAAAGCTTAGTTTATTTTGTATTTTTCTCTATTGTATTTATTCTATTGTTTATTTATTTTCATTTTATTTGCCATTTATATATTTGCAAAAGTTTTTTGTTTTTTTTGTATCAAGGAATAAAAAATAAACCACAATCACATCTTTGCATATATTGAATCGAAATTTTATTCAAATAGAAAAAATCGATTTTTAATTGATTCGTGACCTCAGAAATTAATTTAAATCGAATTGAGGTACCAAAAGATCCAACATCCCAACACACACGACACACACACATACAATTAATCACATGTTATTTTCTTTAATCTTTCATAGAAATTCTCAGCAGGAGGATGGGATGCCAGGCCTGGAACAACATGTAGTCTTTCATCCCTGAGCTCAAAAAAAAACATCATGTTCTCTTATACAAAATGTTTAAAGTTACAGCACCTGAAATATAAGTATGATCAAAGGCAAGAATAGCTGTAAAGTGAGCCATTCATCAGTTCTCTCCAGGATCGGGCGATCATATTATATGATTGAAGCTGTTTATTATTTCATTGATTATATGTCAAAAAGTTAAAAGTCTGGTAGTACCAAAGGCAGGTCAGAGAGCAAGATGGTGCCATACTGGTGGCAGAGGTGAGTGTAGCCATGGTCCCAGGCTCTCCTATGCATGGCTTACTGGTTCTCTAGGCTTGCCTCTCACAGGGTCATCTCTTGAACTAAACAGCTCTTGTCTACTTGTGTTTGTGTGTCATATAAATAATATAAGCCCCATACATGGAATCAGAGTGCCTACTGCACGTAGGAAATGGAAAATCTCCACAGCAAAAGGCCAAACACTACATGCATATGGTTTGTTCTACCATTTATTAGTAATGATTTGCACAGTTTGGTTATTATTTACTATATACCTGAGCATTCAGTATTGTGCCATATAGCATACAGAAGGTGATGGACATTTTGGGGGAAGAAGTGCTGCATTTTATCATTTAAACATGTGACTTTTCATGAAAATTCTATAATCCAAGATTTCTGCCACTATATGACGTCATAATATGCAAATTAGATGGGGAAATTTAATCCCTACATAAACTTTGGGTCATGCTTAATATTTCTCTAATTTACAAAAAGTATCTATCTTGTTTCACTTTTAAGATATTGTCTTTTGAAATTAAGATGTCAAAATCTAAAGTTTTTGGAAAAAACCTCTGGCGCCTAAAGGGTTAAGTTTGAACAAAGACTGTGATTTGGACTTTGACTTACTAGTCATTAGGTGTGTAACGTCTTGGAGATGTTGTCCGACAGAACAGCCACTCTCGATTCTGCTGGGGTTAAGGCAATCAGCACAATACAGCCTAGATCTCTCCCAGAACAGATTCAAATTATCTACAAAGAGCAGTTTATGTTCATTACACAATGACATTCATTTAGAGCAAATAATCTACTGAACCTTGCCTGTCCGTACGTGGGAAGCGGTCCAGACACGATGATCGTTGCTTCAGGCGATGTGTTGCGTACCGTCTCGATCAGGCTCCTGTAGTACTTCTTCAAAACCTCCGTCTGCCGCAACCTGCCGTCATGTCATTCGCTCCCGCGTGCAGTACAACAGCTCGGAAAAACTGAACTCTATTTTCCTCGGGACAAGCGTCCCGAGAGAATAGAAGAAAACAGATGGGAAATAATTAGCATAGCTGATGTTCATAATGATTTCCATTACACAGGAGTAGATGTTAAAAAACAAAATCTCACAAAATCTTGAGAAGTCATCTAAACAAATTGTAAGTACCATTCAAATGCTTATGATTTAGGGCAGATTTGACTTACTCAACCGAACAATAATAAATAAGGTTAACGGTGTTCAGATTAAAGCACACCGTAAAACATGGCACCCAACGTGGGGCTTTAACTGTTCAATTCTGGCCAGTAATTGATCAGTTAAGCGCCTGCTAAATAGTGTGTGCGTGGATGTGCTTAAGGATTGGAAATTTATTTTCTTTTTTTTTTAAACCTAACCCTCCAATTATTTACAAAGAGCAGTTTCTGTTCATTACACAATGACATTAACCATTAATTTAGTGCAAATAATCAACAGAACCTTTCCTGTCCTTATCTGTACGTGGGAAGTGGTCCAGACACGATGATCGTTGCTTCAGGCGATGTGTTGCGTAACGTCTCGATCAGGCTCCTGTAGTCCTTCAGAACCTCAGCCTAATGTTGTTCACTCCCACAATTTAGCGCAACAGCTCCGACACACTCATCACCATTCAGGATCTTGGGAACCTGTGCAGGGACATCAAGAACATGAGCAACAGGAAAGCAGTGATCGCGCACCTTACCCTTACCTGAGGTAGCATGGATATGACAGACCATGGGGTGCCGATGATCACAGCGTCGTCGCATTCCATATTCTAGTAAGACAGCCACTACTTCTAACATCCAGAAGGCAGTCAAGAAAAAAACAAAAAAAAACACATAAATATACAAAATCCACACAGTAAAGACAAAACATTTTATGCAGTACATTTCAATACAAACTACTCACACAAGTCAAACACAAGTCAAGACCCACACAAGTCAAACAAGTGTCAAGACCCGCACAAGTCAGGATCCACACAAGTCAAACAAAAGTCAAGACCCACACAAGTCAAACAAAAGTCAAGACCCGCACAAGTCAAACAAGTCAGGACCAGCACAAGTCAAACAAGTCAAGATCCACACAAGTCAAACAAAAGTCAAGACCACCAAGTCAAACAAGTCAAGACCCACACAAGTCAGGACCCACACAAGTCAAAAACAGGTCAAGACCCCCACAAGTCAAACACAAGTCAAGACCCCCACTAGTCAATCAAGTCAGGATCCACACAAGACAAACAAAAGTCAAGACCCACACAAGTCAAACACAAGTCAGGACCCGCACAAGTCACACGTGTTTGACTTGTGCGGGTCCTGACTGTAGGTCAAGACTCACAAGTCAAACAAGTCAGGATCCACACAAGTCAAGACCACCACAAGTCAAACACAAGTCAAGACCCCCACAAGTCAAGATCCACACAAGTCAAGACCCACACAAGTCAAACACAGAGTCAAGACCCGCACCAGTCAAACACAAGTCAAGACCCGCACAAGTCAAACACAAGTCAGGACCTGCACAAGTCAAACAAGTCAGGATACGCACAAGACAAACAAGCCAAGACCCCCACAAGTCAAACACAAGCCAAGAGCCGCACAAGTCAAACACAAGCCAAGAGCCGCACAAGTCAAACACAAGTCAAGACCCTCACAAGTCAAACACAAGTCAAGACCCGCACAAGTCAAACACAAGTCAAGACCCGCACAAGTCAAGTCAAGACCCACACAATTCAAACACAAGTCAAGACCCACACAAAGCGGAACTAATCTTGTCATATATATGTGCATTTCCCACTGAGTGCTGAATTGTTGAGATGAAGTGATGTGATGCACTGTTTGCTGTGTGAACCTAAACCCCTGGATGTCCATTTCCTGCCTGAATTTATCACATTCTGACTGCATAAGAAGAGACTAACACTGTTGTACTCCACAGACCGTTGAGTGTATTCATCTGGCGGCCCACTGTGAAGCGAGACACGTAGTTAACGCTTAACCGACTGCTTTGCAGTGAAACCTCCAGCCGTAAGTTCTCTGTCTTGCACTTAGAAGAAGAGGATTACGTACCTGTATGCTCACCTGTCTGCTTCTGCAGTGAGCTCCCCATTGTAAGCTCTGTGTCTGTTGGCCCTGCAAGTGAATTCAATTCAATTAAAGTTTATTTGTATAGTGCTTTTCACAATACTTGTTTCAAAGCAGCTTTACAGAAAGTGCATTAACAGAAGACACAATGATCGTTGCTTCAGGGTTGTGTTGCGTAACGTCTCGATCAGGCTCCTGTAGTCCTTCAGAACCTCAGCCTAATGTTGTTCGCTCCCACAATTTAGCGCAGCAGCTCTGACACACTCAGTCACCATTCAGGATCTTGGGAACCTGTGCAGGGACATCAAGAACATGAGCAACAGGAAAGCAGTGATCGCGCACCTTACCCTTACCTGAGGTAGCATGGACATGACAGACCATGGGGGTGCCGACGACTCACAGCGTCGTCGCGTTCCGACTCACGAAGAGGGCAGAAGCGGTTCCGGGTCAAGATCTCGAAGATCGGGAGGGGCGGCAGAGAGGTTCTAGCTCTGGTCCTGGCTCGTGTCTTCCGCTGTGTGATCCATGGTCCATGGCATTGTGTCTGTGCCGAGAGGCGAATGAAGCCAGAGATTATCACGTCCTCCTGGGCAGAGAAACACATGGGAGTAGACGAAGTCAGTCAAAGAGTAACCAACCACTGACTTGTGAGAATCGGCGGGTGATGTTTCAAGCGCTGACCGCTGATCCAGCAGCTCACAGCCCACAGGCATTTTCGAGTGGTCTCTCCACAGGCCTCACTGAAATAAGGAAATAGACAGTTTCAAATATAATGTTCCAAAACTAAAGCAGCCTAATTAAGTTCTGAACAAAGAACTGTGAGTGATTCCCAATTCCATCTTCATGACTAGTCGATCAGGCTGTGTACCTCTTAGGAGATGTTGTCCGAAACAGAACACAGCCACTCCGACTCTGCTGGGTCAAGGCAATTCAGCACAGCACAGCCTAAACGATCCTCTCCCAGAACAGATTCAAATTATTCTACAAGAGAGCATGCTCATGTTCACTCACACAATGACATTCATTTAGAGCAAATAATCTACCTGAACCTTGCCTGTCCGTACTGTGGGGCGTTGTCTCCACAAGATGATCATTGCTTCAGGCGATGTGCTGCGCACCCTCGCGATCAGGCTCCTGTAGTCCTCTTCAAACCCTCCGTCTGGCCGCAAGCCCTGCCGCCATGCCATTCGCTCCCCTTGTGTGCAGTACAACAGCTCGCAAAAACTGAACTCTATTTTCGCGGCGACAAAGCTGCTCCAGAGAGAATAGAAGAAAACAGATGGAGAATAATTAGCATAGCTGATGTTACATAATGATTTCCATTACACAGGAGTAGATGTTAAAAAACAAAATCTTCACAAAATCTCGAGAAGTCATCTCAACAAATTGTAAGTACCATTCAAATGCTTATGATTTAGGGCAATATCTGATACGACTTACTCAACCCAACAGGATAATAAGTAACGGTTAAGGAGGTGTTCAGATCAAAGCACACCGGAAAACATGGCACCCAACGTGGGTGCTTTAACTGTTTCAATCTCTGGCCAGTAATTGATCTGCAGTTAAGCGCCTGCTAAATAGTGTGTGTGTGGACGTGCTTAAAGGATTGGAAATTTATTTTCTTCTTTTTTTAAAACCTACCCTCCAATTATTTACAAAGAAGCAGTTTCTGTTCATTACACAATGACATTAACCATTAATTTAGCTGCAAATAATCTAGCAGAACCTTTTCCTGGTCCTTATCTGTACGTGCGAAGTGGTCCACACATATGATCGCTGCTTCAGGCGATGTGTTGCGTACATTTTTAATTAAGGCTCCTGTAGCTCCTTCAGAACCTCTAGCCTAAATGTTGTTCACTTCTATAATTTAGCGCAACAGCTTCGACACACACATCATCAGGATCTTGGTAACTGTGCAGGACATCAAGACATTAGCACAGGAAAGCAGTGACTGATCTTCGCGTATCTTACCCTCACCTGAGGAGCACCTGATATGTATACCATGGGGTGCCGATGATCACAGTCGCGTTCCATATCTCAGTAAAACAGCCACTATTTCCAACATCCAGAAGGCAGTCAGAAGAAAAACAAAAAAACACATAAATATACAAAATCACACAGTAAAGAACAAACATTGATGCAGCATTTCAGAGCTTATTTAACACAAGTCAAACAAGTGCTCAAGACCCGCACAAGCTAAAACAAGTGTCAAACCTCGCACAAGACCCGCATAAGTTAGGATTGTTATCAAGTCAAGCAAAAATCGACACCTACACAAAGTCAAACAAAGTTAAGATCACAAGAAGTTAAAATACAAAGTCAGGATCCACAAGACAAGACCTACAGAAAGTTAGGAAAGACTCAGTAAATAAGTCAAAACAAACCAAGATCCTACACAAGCTCACAAACAAGTCAAGAACTAGACCAAACTAAACAGTTTAGACCTACATAAGTTAGGGACTGCGGATAAGTCAACAAGTCAGGATCGCAATAAAGATAAACAAGTGAAGACCCCCACAAGTCAAACACAAGCCAAAGAGTCTCAAAGCTAAACACAAGCCAAGAGCCGCACAAGTCAAACACAAGTCAGACCCGCACAAGCTAAACACAAGTCAAGACCCGCACAAAGCTGTAACAGCTGAAGACGCATACAAAGCTAAATACAAGTCAAGACTGCGCACAAGCTGAAAATAAGTTAAGTACCTCTCACAAGTCAAACCCAAAGCTGAGAATTACAATTCAAACGCAGTTTGAAGATTTACAGCAAGTCAAACGGCAAAGTCGACCGCACAAGCTAAAACGCAAGTCAAGACCCGCACAAAGTCAGTTGGCAGTTAAGTACCGCACAAGCCAAACGCAAGTCAAGACTGCCCACAAGTCAAAACGCAACGAAGACCCGCACAAGTCAAAACGCAGTTAGACTGCGCATAAGTAAACGCAATTCAAAGACTGCGCACAAGTAACGCAGTCAAAACCCCGCCTCGAATCAGGGGAACTCTGTAGTCCTTCAGAACCTCAGCCTAATGTTGTTTGCTCCCACAATGCAGCACAACAGCTCCAACACACTCATCACCGTTCAGGATCTGGGAACCTGTGCAGCGACATGAAGAACATGAGCACCAGGAAAACAGTGATCGCGCACGTTACCCTTACCTGAGGTAGCACGGACATGACGGACCATGGAGGTGCCGATGATCACGGCGTCGTCGCGTTCCTACTCACGAAGAGGGGAGAAGCAGTTCCGGGTCAAGATCTCGAAGAGTCGGGGAGGCGGCGGAGAGGTTCTTGCTCTGGTCCAGGCTCGTGTCTTTCACTGTGTGATCCATGGTGTTTTGTCTGTGCCAGAGTGAATGAAGCCAGAGATGATCGCATGCTCCTGGGCAGAGAAACGCATGGAGTAGACAAAGTCGGAGTCAAAGAGTAACCAACCACTGACTTGTGAGAATCGGCGGGTGGTGTTTCAAGCGCTGACCGCCGATCCAGCAGCTCACAGCCCACAGGCAGAGTCGTCTCTCCACAGGCCTCACTAAATAAGGAATACACAGTTTCAATATAATGTTCCACACTAAGCATATCAATTAAGTTTGAACAAAGACTGTGATTTGGACTTTGACTTACTAGTCATTAGGTGTGTAACGTCTTGGAGATGTTGTCCGACAGAACAGCCGCTCCGATTCTGCTGGGGTTAAGGCCATCAGTACAATACAGCCTAGATCTCTCCAAGAACAGATTCAAATTATCTACAAAGAGCAGTTTCTGTTCATTACACAATGACATTAACCATTCATTTAGAGCAAATAATCTACTGAACCTTGCCTGTCCGTACGTGGGAAGCGGTCCAGACACGATGATCGTTGCTTCAGGCGATGTGTTGCGTACCGTCTCGATCAGGCTCCTGTAGTCATTCTTCAAAACCTCCGTCTGCCGCAACCTGCCGTCATGTCATTCGCTCCCGCGTGCAGTACAACAGCTCGGACAAACTGAACTCTATTTTTCTCGGGACAAGCGTCCCGAGATAATAGCAGAAAACAGATGGGAAATAATTAGCATAGCTGATGTTCATAATAATTTCCATTACACAGGAGTAGATGTTAAAAACCACAATCTCACAAAATCTTGAGAAGTCATCTGAACAAATTGTAAGTACCATTCAAATGCTTATGATTTAGGGCAGATTTGACTTACTCAACCTAACGATAATAAATAAGGTTAAAGGTGTTAAGATTAAAGCACACCGTAAAACATGGCACCCAACGTGGGGCTTTAACTGTTCAATTCTGGCCAGTAATTGAACAGTTAAGCGCCTGCTAAATAGTGTGTGCGTGGATGTGCTTAAGGATTAGAAATGTATTTTCTTTTCTTTTTTAAAAACCTAACCCTCCAATTATTTACAAAGAGCAGTTTCTGTTCATTACACAATGACATTAACCATTAATTTAGTGCAAATAATCAACTGAACCTTTCCTGTCCTTATCTGTACGTGGGAAGCGGTCCAGACCCGATGATCGTTGCTTCAGGCGATGTGTTGCGTAACGTCTCGATCAGGCTCCTGTAGTCCTTCAGAACCTCAGCCTAATGTTGTTCGCTCCCACAATTTAGCACAACAGCTCCGACACACTCATCACCATTCAGGATCTTGGGAACCTGTGCAGGGACATCAAGAACATGAGCACCAGGAAAGCAGTGAGCGCGCACCTTACCCTTACCTGAGGTAGCACGGACATGACCGACCATGGAGGTGCCGATGATCACAGCGTTGTCGCGTTCCGACTCACGAAGAGGGCAGAAGCGGTTCCGGGTCGAGATCTCGAAGACCGGGAGGGGCGGCAGAGAGGTTCTAGCTCTGGTCCTGGCTCGTGTCTTCCGCTGTGTGATCCATGGTCCATGGCGTTGTGTCTGTGCCGGAGTGAATGAAGCCAGAGATTATCGCGTCCTCCTGGGCAGAGAAACACATGGAGTAGACAGAAGTCAGTCAAAGAGTAACCAACCACTGACAAGTGAGAAAAGGCAGGTGATGTTTCAAGCGCTGACCGCCAATCCAGCAGCTCACAGCCCACAGGCATCGAGTCGTCTCTCCACAGGCCTCACTAAATAAGGAATACACAGTTTCAATATAATGTTCCACACTAAGCATATCAATTAAGTTTGAACAAAGACTGTGATTTGGACTTTGACTTACTAGTCATTAGGTGTGTAACGTCTTGGAGATGTTGTCCGACAGAACAGCCGCTCCGATTCTGCTGGGGTTAAGGCCATCAGCACAATACAGCCTAGATCTCTCTAAGAACAGATTCAAATTATCTACAAAGAGCAGTTTCTGTTCATTACACAATGACATTCATTTAGAGCAAATAATCTACTGAACCTTGCCTGTCCGTACGTGGGAAGCGGTCCAGACACGATGATCGTTGCTTCAGGCGATGTGTTGCGTACCGTCTCGATCAGGCTCCTGTAGTCATTCTTCAAAACCTCCGTCTGCCGCAACCTGCCGTCATGTCATTCGCTCCCGCGTGCAGTACAACAGCTCGGACAAACTGAACTCTATTTTTCTCGGGACAAGCGTCCCGAGATAATAGCAGAAAACAGATGGGAAATAATTAGCATAGCTGATGTTCATAATGATTTCCATTACACAGGAGTAGATGTTAAAAACCACAATCTCACAAAATCTTGAGAAGTCATCTGAACAAATTGTAAGTACCATTCAAATGCTTATGATTTAGGGCAGATTTGACTTACTCAACCTAACGATAATAAATAAGGTTAAAGGTGTTAAGATTAAAGCACACCGTAAAACATGGCGCCCAACGTGGGGCTTTAACTGTTCAATTCTGGCCAGTAATTGAACAGTTAAGCGCCTGCTAAATAGGTGTGCGTGGATGTGCTTAAGGATTAGAAATTTATTTACTTTTTTTTTTTAAAAACCTAACCCTCCAATTATTTACAAAGAGCAGTTTCTGTTCATTACACAATGATATTAACCATTAATTTAGTGCAAATAATCAACTGAACCTTTCCTGTCCTTATCTGTACGTGGGAAGCGGTCCAGACACGATGATCGTTGCTTCAGGCGATGTGTTGCGTAACGTCTCAATCAGGCTCCTGTAGTCCTTCAGAACCTCAGCCTAATGTTGTTCGCTCCCACAATTTAGCACAACAGCTCCGACACACTCATCACCATTCAGGATCTTGGGAACCTGTGGAGGGACATCAAGAACATGAGCACCAGGAAAGCAGTGAGCGCGCACCTTACCCTTACCTGAGGTAGCACAGACATGACCGACCATGGAGGTGCCGATGATCACGGCGTCGTCGCGTTCTGACTCACGAAGAGGGCAGAAGCGGTTCTGGGTCGAGATCTCGAAGACCGGGAGGGGCAGCAGAGAGGTTCTAGCTCTGGTCCTGGCTTGTGTCTTCCGCTGTGTGATCCTTGGTGTTGTGTCTGTGCCGGAGTGAATGAAGCCAGAGATTATCGCGTCCTCCTGGGCAGAGAAACACATGGAGTAGACGAAGTCAGTCAAAGAGTAACCAACCACTGACTTGTGAGAATCGGCGGGTGATGTTTCAAGAGCTGGTCGCCGATCCAGGAGCTCACAGGCATCGAGTCGTCTCTCCACAGGCCTCACTAAATAAGGAATACACAGTTTCAATATAATGTTCCACACTAAGCATATCAATTAAGTTTGAACAAAGACTGTGATTTGGTTTTTAACTTACTAGTTCATTAGGTGTGTAACGTCTTGGAGATGTTGTCCGACAGAACAGCCGCTCCGATTCTGCTGGGGTTAAGGCCATCAGCACAATACAGCCTAGATCTCTCTAAGAACAGATTCAAATTATCAACAAAGAGCAGTTTCTGTTCATTACACATTGACATTAACCATTCATTTGGAGCAAATAATCTACTGAACCTTGCCTGTCCGTACGGTGGGAAGCGGTCCAGACACCGATGATCGTCTGCTTCAGGCGATGTGTTGCGTACCGTCTTGATCAGGCTCCTGTAGTCCTTCAAAACCTCCGTCTGCCGCAACCTGCCGTCATGTCATTCGCTCCCGCGTGCAGTACAACAGCTCGGAAAAACTGAACTCCATTTTAGGAGATGCTGTCCGACAGAACAGCCGCTCCGATTCTGCTGGGGTTAAGGCCATCAGTACAATACAGCCTAGATCTCTCCCACAACAGATTCAAATTATCTACAAAGAGCAGTTTCTGTTCATTACACAATGATATTAACCATTCATTTAGAGCAAATAATCTACTGAACCTTGCCTGTCCGTACGTGGGAAGCGGTCCAGACACGATGATCGTTGCTTTAGGCGATGTGTTGCGTACCGTCTCGATCAGGCTCCTGTAGTCCTCCTTCAAAACCTCCGTCTGCCGCAACCTGCCGTCATGTCATTCGCTCCCGCGTGCAGTACAACAGCTCGGACAAACTGAACTCCATTTTTCTCGGGACAAGCGTCCCGAGATAATAGCAGAAAACACATGGGAAATAATTAGCATAGCTGATGTCCCTAATGATTTCCATTACACAGGAGTAGATGTTAAAAACCACAATCTCACAAAATCTTGAGAAGTCATCTGAACAAACTGTAAGTACCATTCAAATGCTTATGATTTAGGGCAGATTTGACTTACTCAACCTAATGATAACAAATAAGGTTAAAGGTGTTAAGATTAAAGCACAACGTAAAACATGGCGCCCGACGTGGGGCTTTAACCTGTTAAGGTCGTAAACCCGGTACTCGGGGGAATTGCGTTATTAAGAACGTTATTATGATCGCCCTTTAATATTTAAAGGTCCTGATGAAACATTAACAGTCATATGTTATATCATTACAAAGCTTAGACCCTCTACTTTTCACACAAAACCATCATTTTTAATTCATTTTACATATTGGATAATTTAAGTTTATATTCCTCCACCCGCAACCGAAATACCGTTCAAAATTAAGTGTGATTATGAATATGAATATTGATAGCATTGGTCAAATTTGATCAACAAAGGCAAGTCATATATCAAACAAAACCTTTCTTCCACATGATTTTTGCTGTATGGTTTATTTAGTTGACATAATACAACAGATCAAATGATTGCAAAACTATTCGCGAAGTACATCTTTGATATTTGTAAACAAACTAGGAAACGCGTTGCATTTCGTCTCCGATTACAGCATGTCTGAGCTAAAAGTAGTCAAAAATATGCATAGACTTTCACCTTAGACTGTTTTCTTCAAAATGAGTCCATTTTCGCCTTCATGTGAGTTTAGCTTGATAAATAATCCCCTATTATGTCTCATTTAGTCCAGTAACGCAGGAAATAAGTCATTTGTTTTCATACGATCCACATGATATGTTATCGTCGACGGATGATGATCGAACTACGCATCATTGGGAAGCTTACGCTTATCTCAGCATGACGCGACATCTATGGTGGACACACCTTTCCTCTAAAACAAACAGAGTCTGAGACATTCAGCGCAATTTTGCCTCAGAGTAAAAAAAAAAGGTCAGATATTCTTCAGCGCGCAGTCTGGACACACTCTCTCATAAAAGACACTAAAAAGCCACTTTTCCCCCTTGGTGTCATAGCAATAACTTTTTTAATCGAAATGTTAGACGCATAATTTTTTTTTCAGCGTTGGGGACATCTAGTGGAATCAAATGGAACTTATAATAGGTAGCTGTTGCACACAATACCAGAGATATACACTTTCAAACAAAGATTCAAAGAAAAAAACACAAAAGCGCCTACTTTTTTGTGTGTTTCTTTTGATATTTTAAACACATACAATCATTTTTATACATTTGACACTTGATTTTGTTTGTTTAAAGGGTTTCCTATAAAATGACACCAATTATTTGCATTTACTTCACTGTATGTGGGTATAGGGAGCCATCAGATTTGGGTATGACCAATTTTATGCGGAATTCCAAAATAAACCAAAGAGCTTAAGAGGTTAACTGTTCAATTATGGCCAGTAATTGAACAGTTAAGCGCCTGCTAAATAGCATGTGCGTGGATATGCTTAAGGATTTGAAATTTATTTTCTTTTTTTTAAAACCTAACCCTCCAATTATTTACAAAGAGCAGTTTCTGTTCATTACACAATGACATTAACCATTAATTTAGTGCAAATAATCAACTGAACCTTTCCTGTCCTTATCTGTACGTGGGAAGCGGTCCAGACACGATGATCGTTGCTTCAGGCGATGTGTTGCGTAACGTCTCGATCAGGCTCCTGTAGTCCTTCAGAACCTCAGCCTAATGTTGTTCGCTCCCACAATTTAGCACAACAGCTCCGACACACTCATCACCATTCAGGATCTTGGGAACCTGTGCAGGGACATCAAGAACATGAGCACCAGGAAAGCAGTGAGCGCGCACCTTACCCTTACCTGAGGTAGCACGGACATGACCGACCATGGAGGTGCCGATGATCACGGCGTCGTCGCGTTCCGACTCACGAAGAGGGCAGAAGCGGTTCTGGGTCGAGATCTCGAAGACCGGGAGGGGCGGCAGAGAGGTTCTAGCTCTGGTCCTGGCTCGTGTCTTCCGCTGTGTGATCCATGGTGTTGTGTCTGTGCCGGAGTGAATGAAGCCAGAGATCATCGCGTCCTCCTGGGCAGAGAAACACATGGAGTAGACGAAGTCAGTCAAAGAGTAACCAACCACTGACTTGTGAGAATCGGCGGGTGATGTTTCAAGCGCTGGTCGCCGATCCAGGAGCTCACAGCCCACAGGCATCGAGTCGTCTCTCCACAGGCCTCACTAAATAAGGAATACACAGTTTCAATATAATGTTCCACACTAAGCATATCAATTAAGTTTGAACAAAGACTGTGATTTGGACTTTGACTTACTAGTCATTAGGTGTGTAACGTCTTGGAGATGTTGTCCGACAGAACAGCCACTCCGATTCTGCTGGGGTTAAGGCCATCAGTACAATACAGCCTAGATCTCTCCCACAACAGATTCAAATTATCTACAAAGAGCAGTTTCTGTTCATTACACAATGACATTAACCATTCATTTAGAGCAAATAATCTACTGAACCTTGCCTGTCCGTACGTACGTGGGAAGCGGTCCAGACACGATGATCGTTGCTTCAGGCGATGTGTTGCGTACCGTCTCGATCAGGCTCCTGTAGTCCTTCAAAACCTCCGTCTGCCGCAACCTGCCGTCATGTCATTCGCTCCCGCGTGCAGTACAACAGCTCGGACAAACTGAACTCCATTTTTCTCGGGACAAGCGTCCCGAGATAATAGCAGAAAACAGATGGGAAATAATTAGCATAGCTGATGTCCATAATGATTTCCATTACACAGGAGTAGATGTTAAAAACCACAATCTCACAAATCTTGAGAAGTCATCTGAACAAACTGTAAGTACCATTCAAATGCTTATGATTTAGGGCAGATTTGACTTACTCAACCTAACGATAATAAATAAGTTTAAAGGTGTTAAGATTAAAGCACACCGTAAAACATGGCGCCCAACTTGGGGCTTTAACTGTTTAATTCTGGCCAGTAATTGAACAGTTAAGCGCCTGCTAAATAGCATGTGCGTGGATATGCTTAAGGATTAGAAATTAATTTTCTTTTTTTTAAAACCTAACCCTCCAATTATTTACAAAGAGCAGTTTCTGTTCATTACACAATGACATTAACCATTAATTTAGTGCAAATAATCAACTGAACCTTTCCTGTCCTTATCTGTACGTGGGAAGCGGTCCAGACACGATGATCGTTGCTTCAGGCGATGTGTTGCGTAACGTCTCGATCAGGCTCCTGTAGTCCTTCAGAACCTCAGCCTAATGTTGTTCGCTCCCACAATTTAGCACAACAGCTCCGACACACTCATCACCATTCAGGATCTTGGGAACCTGTGGAGGGACATCAAGAACATGAGCACCAGGAAAGCAGTGAGCGCGCACCTTACCCTTACCTGAGGTAGCACGGACATGACCGACCATGGAGGTGCCGATGATCACGGCGTCGTCGCGTTCCGACTCACGAAGAGGGCAGAAGCGGTTCTGGGTCGAGATCTCGAAGACCGGGAGGGGCGGCAGAGAGGTTCTAGCTCTGGTCCTGGCTCGTGTCTTCCGCTGTGTGATCCTTGGTGTTGTGTCTGTGCCGGAGTGAATGAAGCCAGAGATTATCGCGTCCTCCTGGGCAGAGAAACACATGGAGTAGACGAAGTCAGTCAAAGAGTAACCAACCACTGACTTGTGAGAATCGGCGGGTGATGTTTCAAGCGCTGGTCGCCGATCCAGGAGCTCACAGCGCATCGAGTCGTCTCTCCACAGGCCTCACTAAATAAGGAATACACAGTTTCAATATAATGTTCCACACTAAGCATATCAATTAAGTTTGAACAAAGACTGTGATTTGGACTTTGACTTACTAGTCATTAGGTGTGTAACGTCTTGGAGATGTTGTCCGACAGAACAGCCGCTCCGATTCTGCTGGGGTTAAGGCCATCAGTACAATACAGCCTAGATCTCTCCCACAACAGATTCAAATTATCTACAAAGAGCAGTTTCTGTTCATTACACAATGACATTAACCATTCATTTAGAGCAAATAATCTACTGAACCTTGCCTGTCCGTACGTACGTGGGAAGCGGTCCAGACACGATGATCGTTGCTTCAGGCGATGTGTTGCGTACCGTCTCGATCAGGCTCCTGTAGTCCTTCAAAACCTCCGTCTGCCGCAACCTGCCGTCATGTCATTCGCTCCCGCGTGCAGTACAACAGCTCGGACAAACTGAACTCCATTTTTCTCGGGACAAGCGTCCCGAGATAATAGCAGAAAACAGATGGGAAATAATTAGCATAGCTGATGTCCATAATGATTTCCATTACACAGGAGTAGATGTTAAAAACCACAATCTCACAATCTTGAGAAGTCATCTGAACAAACTGTAAGTACCATTCAAATGCTTATGATTTAGGGCAGATTTGACTTACTCAACCTAACGATAATAAATAAGTTTAAAGGTGTTAAGATTAAAGCACACCGTAAAACATGGCGCCCAACTTGGGGCTTTAACTGTTTAATTCTGGCCAGTAATTGAACAGTTAAGCGCCTGCTAAATAGCATGTGCGTGGATATGCTTAAGGATTAGAAATTAATTTTCTTTTTTTTAAAACCTAACCCTCCAATTATTTACAAAGAGCAGTTTCTGTTCATTACACAATGACATTAACCATTAATTTAGTGCAAATAATCAACTGAACCTTTCCTGTCCTTATCTGTACGTGGGAAGCGGTCCAGACACGATGATCGTTGCTTCAGGCGATGTGTTGCGTAACGTCTCGATCAGGCTCCTGTAGTCCTTCAGAACCTCAGCCTAATGTTGTTCGCTCCCACAATTTAGCACAACAGCTCCGACACACTCATCACCATTCAGGATCTTGGGAACCTGTGGAGGGATATCAAGAACATGAGCACCAGGAAAGCAGTGAGCGCGCACCTTACCCTTACCTGAGGTAGCACGGACATGACCGACCATGGAGGTGCCGATGATCACGGCGTCGTCGCGTTCCGACTCACGAAAGAGGGCAGAAGCGGTTCTGGGTCGAGATCTCGAAGACCGGGAGGGGCGGCAGAGAGGTTCTAGCTCTGGTCCTGGCTCGTGTCTTCCGCTGTGTGATCCATGGTCCATGGCGTTGTGTCTGTGCCGGAGTGAATGAAGCCAGAGATTATCGCGTCCTCCTGGGCAGAGAAACACATGGAGTAGACGAAGTCAGTCAAAGAGTAACCAACCACTGACTTGTGAGAATCGGCGGGTGATGTTTCAAGCGCTGGTCGCCGATCCAGGAGCTCACAGCCCACAGGCATCGAGTCGTCTCTCCACAGGCCTCACTAAATAAGGAATACACAGTTTCAATATAATGTTCCACACTAAGCATATCAATTAAGTTTGAACAAAGACTGTGATTTGGACTTTGACTTACTAGTCATTAGGTGTGTAACGTCTTGGAGATGTTGTCCGACAGAACAGCCGCTCCGATTCTGCTGGGGTTAAGGCCATCAGTACAATACAGCCTAGATCTCTCCCACAACAGATTCAAATTATCTACAAAGAGCAGTTTCTGTTCATTACACAATGACATTAACCATTCATTTAGAGCAAATAATCTACTGAACCTTGCCTGTCCGTACGTGGGAAGCGGTCCAGACACGATGATCGTTGCTTCAGGCGATGTGTTGCGTAACGTCTCGATCAGGCTCCTATAGTCCTTCAGAACCTCAGCCTAATGTTGTTTGCTCCCACAATGCAGCACAACAGCTCCAATGCAGTCATCACCATTCAGGATCTCAGGAACCTGTGCAGGGACATGAAGAACATGCGCACCAGGAAAGCAGTGAGCGCGCACCTTACCCTTACCTGAGGTAGCACGGACATGACCGACCATGGAGGTGCCGATGATCACGGCGTCATCGCATTCCGACTCGCGAAGAGGGCAGAAGCGGTTCCGGGTTGAGATCTCGAAAAGGGAGGGGCGGCAGAGAGGTTCTAGCTCTGGTCCTGGCTCGTGTCTTCCGCTGTGTGATCCATGGTGTTGTGTCTGTGCCGGAGTTAATGAAACCAGAGATGATCGCGTCCTCCTGGGCAGAGAAACGCATGGAGTAGACGAAGTCAGAGTCAAAGAGTAACCAACCACTGACTTGTGAGAATCGGCAGGTGATGTTTCAAGCGCTGACCGCCGAATCCAGCAGCTCACAGCCCACAGGCATCGAGTCGTCTCTCCACAGGCCTCACTAAATAAGGAATACACAGTTTCAATATAATGTTCCACACTAAGCATATCAATTAAGCTTGAACAAAGACTGTGATTTGGACTTTGACTTACTAGTCATTAGGTGTGTAACGTCTTGGAGATGTTGTCCAACAAAACAGCCACTCCGATTCTGCTGGGGTTAAGGCCATCAGTACAATACTGCCTAGATCTCTCCCAGAACAGATTCCAATTGTTTACAAAGAGCAGTTTCTGTTCATTACACAGACATTAACCATTCATTTAGAGCAAATAATCTACTGAACCTTTCCTGTCCTTATCTGTACGTCGGAAGCGGTCCAGACACAATGATCGTTGCTTTAGGCGATGTGTTGCGTACCGTCTCGATCAGGCTCCTGTAGTCCTCCTTCAAAACCTCCGTCTGCCGCAACCTGCCGTCATGTCATTCGCTCCCGCGTGCAGTACAACAGCTCGGACAAACTGAACTCCATTTTTCTCGGGACAAGCATCCCGAGAAATAGCAGAAAACAGATGGGAAATAATTAGCATAGCTGATGTCCCTAATGATTTCCAATACACAGGAGTAGATGTTAAAAAACACAATCTCACAATCTTGAGAAGTCATCTGAACAAACTGTAAGTACCATTCAAATGCTTATGATTTAGGGCAGATTTGACTTACTCAACCTAACGATAATAAATAAGTTTAAAGGTGTTAAGATTAAAGCACACCGTAAAACATGGCACCCAACGTGGGGCTTTAACTGTTCAATTCTGGCCAGTAATTGAACAGTTAAGCACCTGCTAAATCGCATGTGCATGGATGTGCTTAAGGATTAGAAATGTATTTTCTTTTTTTTAAAACCCAACCCTCCAATTATTTACAAAGAGCAGTTTCTGTTCATTACACAATGACATTAACCATTAATTTAGTGCAAATAATCAACTGAACCTTTCCTGTCCTTATCTGTACGTGGGAAGCGGTCCAGACACGATGATCGTTGCTTCAGGCGATGTGTTGCGTAACATCTCGATCAGGCTCCTGTAGTCCTTCAGAACCTCAGCCTAATGTTGTTCGCTCCCACAATGCAGCACAACAGCTCCAACGCGCTCATCACTGTTCAGGATCTCGGAAACCTGTGCTGAGACATCAAGAACGTGAGCACCAGGAAAGCAGTGAGCGCGCACCTTACCCTTACCTAAGGTAGCACACACATGAATAAATAGCACAGACATAAATGAGTGGTAAAGAAGAAAATCAAGGACTGATGAATCAACTGGAGCTACAAACAAAAACAAAAAAAGAGCAGAAAGAGCAGGCTGATTCAATGAGGAGGTTACCACAGGACAGAAGATCATTTGTGAGAGATTGTGAGTAGCCCAAATCAATTTCCATCCTCCTCTTGTGTCTGTGGGACCTCTTGATGTGAATCCTAGATCAGAAGACGGGCGACGGCCAAATGTGTATTTCCCACTGAGTGCTGAATTGTTGAGATAAGCGATGTGATGCACTGTTTGCTGTGTGAAGTGTGAACCTAAACCCGCTGGATGTCCATTTCTTACCAGAGTTGTACATTCTGACTGCATTTATCTGGCAGCCCACTGTGAAGAGACCGTAGTGAACGCTTAACTGACTGCTTTGCAGCGAAACCTCAAGCCGTAAGTTCTCTGTCTGTCTCTAAAAAAAGAGGATTACGTACCTGTAAACTGACCTGACAGACACAAACGCACACATCAGAGAGAGAAGACGGGGCGATCTGCTGATTCACAATAAAGGGTTAGGACGAACTACAGTATCTGTGACGCACAATCAGAGAGAGAGGATGGGGCGATCTGCGGATTCACAGTAAAGCGTTATGATTAACTACAGTACCTGTGACGCACACACACACACACACAGAGAGAGGATGGGGCAATCTGCTAATTCACAGTAAAGGATTAGGATGAACTACAGTACCTGTGACACACACACACATACACACACACACCGAGAGAGGATGGGGCGATCTGCTGATTCACAGTAAAGGATTAGGATGATCTACAGTACCTGTGACACACACACACACATACACACACACACATCAGAGAGAGAGGATGGGGCGATCTGCTGATTCACAGTAAAGCGTTACGATGAACTACAGTATCTGTGACACACACACATCAGAGAGAGAGGACGGGGCAATCTGCTGATTCACAGTAAAGGGTTAGGAAGAACTACAGTATCTGTGACACACACACATCAGAGAGAGAGGATGGGGCGATCTGCTGATTCACAGTAAAGCGTTACGATGAACTACAGTATCTGTGACACACACACACACACACACCACCAGAGAGAGAGACGGGGCGATCTGCTGATTCACAGTAAAGCGTTACGATGATCTACAGTACCTGTGACACACACACATCAGAGAGAGGGACGGGCGATCTGCTGATTCACAGTAAAGCCGTTAGGAAGAACTACAGTATCTGTGACACACACACACACACACACATCAGAGAGGACGAGGGGCGATCTGCTGATTCACAGTAAAAGCGTTAGGACGAACTACAGTATCTGTGACGCACAATCAGAGAGAGAGGATGGGGCGATCTGCGGATTCACAGTAAAGCGTTACGATGAACTACAGTACCTGTGGCGCACACACACACACACACACACATCAGAGAGAGGGATGGGGCAATCTGCTAATTCACAGTAAAGGATTAGGATGAACTACAGTACCTGTGACACACACACACACACACACACCAGAGAGAGAGGACAAGGGCGATCTGCTGATTCACAGTAAAGGGTTAGGAAGAACTACAGTATCTGTAGACACACACACATCAGAGAGAGGACGGGGCGATCTGCTGATTCACAGTAAAGCGTTACGATGATCTACAGTACCTGTGACACACACATCAGAGAGAGGACGGGGCGATCTGCTGATTCACAGTAAAGCGTTACGATGATCTACAGTACCTGTGACACACACACATCAGAGAGAAGAGGACGGGGCGATCTGCTGATTCACAGTAAAGCGTTAGGAAGAACTACAGTATCTGTGACACACACACACACACAGACATACAGAGAGAGAGGACGGGGCGATCTGCTGATTCACAGTAAAGCGTTACGATGAACTACAGTATCTGTGACACACACACACCAGAGAGAGAGGATGGGGCGAATCTGCTGATTCACAGTAAAGGGTTAGGATGAACTACAGTACCTGTGACCAATACAGTACCTGTAACGAGCCAATCATTTCACTGCACAAGACCCCTATTCGTTGTCTGGTGTCATTTAAAGCCCTTTAAAGCTGCACTGAAACTCTCATTTGGACCTTGAACCGTTTGGACCCCATTGAAGTGCATTATATGGAGAAAAATCCTGGAATGTTTTCATGTAAAACCTTAATTTCTTTTCGACAGAAAAAAGAAAGACATTTTATTAAAAGTGAACTACTCCTTTAAATGTGTGTGTCAGCTCTTTGGGATATTTGAGATGTAATGCATATATTAAACATCAAAAGAAAAGCATCAGCCAACCTGGAAATGTCCCTTAAAACAATGTCACCTTCCAGCACAACAGCAATCCCAGCAGGGTCAAACTGAACAGTGGAAGTCGAGTCTCCATTCACCATGCTGACAAGAGCTACAGCTGAATCTGCAATGTCTGGCTCATCCACCTCTTCAGTCTGAAAAGCATGAGAACTTCATGAGCATAATCAGATAAATAACATTAAAATTCAAACGAGATGTATAAAAACCTACATTCCACATTTTGAAAAACAGGGTCATCTTTGTGCAGTAGACAGGTAGGGCTTGAAGTGCAGCTGTGCGTCTATTGTCAATATCGTAGAGATCCTGGAAAAAGACAGAACTGTCTTAGTGGTGAAAGAGAAGAGAAAAAAAATAATAAAAGTACAGATGAAAGAGGGGAAGAAATTTGAAGCAAAAAAAGTTCAAAGCTAGTTTTAAACTATTAACAGATAAAATACTTGTGCACATTAACCAATTAACTTGTACTATAACTGTAATTAACAACATTTACCACAAGATCAACAGCACTAAAGATGCTTCTCAGTGCTTCAGCAGCTTAACAGCAATTAGTTGAGGAGTCTGGTTATCCACTTCTGCATAGAACTTGTTTTCAAGCTGATTTTAATAATTCTGTGGAATTCTGCAGCAATCTGAAAGCAAGCATTCAAACAAATAACAAAAAAGTTAAACAACAACAAAACAAAAGAAACAGACACACATAAACACACAAAAAAATGAAAACTAACAGACAGCAACTGAGAAAATTACCTGAGATTCCAAACGAAGTCCTTCACTGGTTGTGATGGGTTATCTTCAACGATCTGTTTGCGATGCAGCGCAAATGGACTTTGCATGAGTTTTTGGGCATCAGCCCAAGACTTCTTTCTGTCTTGGAGCAACAAAGATAGAAAATAGTTGAAGTGTCTAAGCTTTCAGCAGCTCTCTCTCTTTTGTAAAACTTTGTTAAGTAGTTTACCTCAGCTGGACGAGCTCTTTTGATGTTGTTGTGAAGACTCTCTGGATTATTTTGGCTTCTCTTCCACAAGTTAACAGCCACCTTTTCACAGCCAGATCTGCTGAGTTTCATGCGATAGTTGCCCATCTTAATCACAGAACCGCAATTTCCAATCCATCACTTAAATCCAAATCATTAAAATGACAAGGGATGAGAAAACCCTGAGTTATGCCAACCTCTAAAATCAGTTTTAAAATGCTGCATACTTTTAGTATTTTCACCTCTAAATTCCAAATTGTAATAGAACTCACATATGCTCTGGTCTCAGAAGTTTGAACCTAAATAGAAAATAAAAACACAAATTAATAGTGAGGCAGAGACATGTCAAAATCATACAACAATTTCAGAATTTGGAAAAATTTGGCTTTGATTACAGCCAATTTAGTTCTAAGTAGCGTTATTAGTTTAAAAACAAGTCAGATTAAATTAAAGTAGTTTTAATCTTAATCTTGTTTCAATTTAGGTTCTGTAACCGTAAAGCTTCAATACAAGCAACTGCGATAACCAACAGTGCCACAAATTAATTATTATCCGTGCGATGCGATCGCGTACATCAAGTCATTCCCCGTTTAAATTTAACCGTTAGTTAAATCAATCCATAAATAACATCGCAACATGTAGGCCTAAAGTGTGCCTGATCATTTAGTAACGATAGGTCTATCAGCAAAACACAAGTAAATAGTTTCAGTTGATGACTTTTCTGTCACATTCTGGGAGTAGTATGAAGCTGCAGACTCGGAGACCTGCATCTACAGTCCCCCTGCACCCAGAGTCCCGCATTCTCAGACCCCTCGTTTTTCGAGACAGCGCCTCCTATCAAATTGTATCGGATAAGTGAAGAACATGTGAAGAACTTAAGCCAGAACGTGAGTAGGCTATCTTCAATTTTATTTAGCGAATCGTAGCAGCCTACTCGTTTGATTTATGTTTTAATAAAACTAATTTAGCTCATCGATACAACATATGAATAGTCCATTGAATATTTGTAAAGTTAGTTTGTAACAAGATTTGAGCCGTTAACGTACGTCTTTTTCGCCCTCTTCCCCCGAAAATATTTAGATAGCTAACGTTTATAATTTAGCTTTGAAACATCATAAGACATGTGCTATCGGTCCTATGTTGTAGGCTATTCCAGGGTACACCATACATTGATGGAGTTGCCCCTGCCGAACCCAGCAACATCATTTTATGATTATGCAAAGTGACTTATGAGGGTTTTTTTTATGCAATTGAAGACAAAAAGTAAAGTCATGAACACAATTCTTTCTTCCCTTTTTCTTAACAGCAAGATGATGTTTAGGTGATCATTAAATAAAGTACAGAATTGTTTATTATTGGTGTTTTGTCTATTCTGATTTGTTTTGCTTCGCATTCAAAATATCAAAAAAAATATTTTGTAATGTTAGCATGGTAATGTTAATTAGACCATTATAGGTTGAACTGAAAGAAAAATTGGAATTTGAATAAAAAATATATATAAAAAAACATTGTAGCAATATAATATCACATACTATTTTTCTGAAGATAGTTTAATCTGCAATTGTATCCCTTTCTATCAGTAACAATTATTTTTTATTTTTTTTTTGCACATGCATTAAGCAGGGAACGCAAATATTTATTGGATAATTTATTTGGAGACCGCAATATTGCATCCTATTGTTTTTAATTGCATTTGGATAATCGTGCGCTGTACTCTGTGTGCCGGTGTTATTCGATCTTTTGAACAGCAGGAGGCGCTGTGTTCGAAAAACGAGGGGTCTGAGAATGCGGGACTCTCGGTGGGGGACTGTAGATGCAGGCTCCGAGTCTGCAGCTTCATAATATTGCATTCTGGTGCAAATTACTTGAAAAAGTAAAGAAGTACTTACCAGATTATAGCCAGGAAACAAACCGCAGCAAACACAGAAACGACGACGATGAACGGAAATATTTCCACAGAACCACGTTGAGGCAACAACTCCCGCATGACATGGCGGGCTTCCAAGTTCAAGGTTCAAATTCGAGCGCTCGATTTCAAACGGGAATTATTTTTACTCCGTTGTTATTTTTGTACAGTCATTTGAGTAAAACATGAAATAAACGGACATGATATGTTGACTCCTTGTAGTGTGTTGTATCTTAGATAGTTAAACCTGGTATGTTATGTTTTAAAAAAATTGCGCCTATTAGACTCTTCTTTTTCGTTGGCAGATTGGCACTCTATAAAGCTCATTACTGCCACCAAGAGGCAGTTTTACACCGTTGTTATTTTTGCAGTCATTTGAGTAAAACATGAAATAAACTGAACATGATAGTCATGTTGACTAGTCTGTTTTGGAGAGTTTTACAGTAGGTTTTAAAAATAGCAAATAAAGTGCATTGAGAATGCTTAAAACATTTTTAAGATGTATGCATTTCAATTAATAGTAAAATTCCATCAAATTTACTTGAACAATCCTTAATAAATAAAATTAAAACATGTAAGGATCATTAAACTCAATTTGATGGAATTTTACTATTGAAATTTGTATATCTTTTTAAAAGCCTTTAAAATGTTTTCCAGTGTAGAGACTCTTCTTTGTTGAATTGGCAGATTGGAATGAAATAAAGCTCATTACCACCACCAAAAGGCAAAAGTAAGGCTATGGTATTTAAGATGACGTCAAATTTTACTTATTTTATTTGAGTTCCTGGAACTTAAAACAGCCAAATCGTTGAACAAACTTAAAAGTTTTAAGTTGAATGAACTGTTTCACTGTTTTGAGTATAGTTCACTTAACTTTAATAAGTAGGTTATACTGTTCAGGAATACAGTGCAGAGGGGATGGCCTCAAATGATAAGTATATCCACACACACACACCTTTTAGTTGCTGTGAGAGTGAATGTATGAACAATGTCTTTGTCTTACAGGTATTGCAGGACCGTTGGACGTAGAGATCCGGCAAGGGAACTAGGAGACAGGATCTTGGAGAAAGCTCAGAGGATAAATAACTCAGGAAAGCAGACCGGTGTGTAATCCACAGACTAAGACCAAACAGAGTGTGTGACTGAGGTGTGTTTAAATACTGTGGTGATGAGTGTGCTGATCAGGTGCAGGTGAGGATGATGACTGGGTAATTGAGGGGAGGTGATGAGCAGGAGGACTTCTGGGAATTGTAGTTTTGAGTGATATGTAAACTTATCTTGCCTTGATATGGCTGGACTGTGGCTGTGTTCTAAACCACATACTCACTGGGTAGGTACTCTCACAATTTCAATAAACTTGACGAGTGCTAAAAGTGTAGGTACTTTATAGCCTGATCACATTAAGTATAAATGATATCTGCACATCTGCCATGTTGACGTTATCCCAAGCACAACAACTTAAAAGATATGAGCGACAGGTTTAATTCATGTATCTGTAAATATCTTGATATTGATGAAACTTGTTCATTTTGTGGACTTGTTGAAGAATCAAGTGTCCATTTATTTTGTGATTGTACCATAACCAATACATTTATGGTTATTTTAAGTTCTTATATTTTTAACCCTATAAAGCCTGGTTCACACGGGACGATTTTAAAATTGTCGGCCGATTTTCCAAACCTGAGAGACCCCACACACGGCGAAAAAAAATCACGGGTCTAACAGTTTTGGTCGTTCAGTGTGTGGTGCGCAGCCACACGGCAAAATCAACACATCACACACAAACCGATTTGACTCCTGAGCATTCCCAGGTCAGATGGAAAATCTCACAAAATCCCTCGAGATAAAACGTGATTTCAGAGTAAACAATCATGGCGGACGAAGAGGATGCAGTGGCGATAGTGTTTAGTTTGTTTTTAACGGAAAAAAGGGTCCACCAGAGATTCTGGTGAGCCATACCGCCGGGCGCCGGCTGTTTGATTTTGTTTACCGCCAGTGCTTCCCTCTACGCCTCGTCACCTCGCTTTCTGATTGGCTACACACCACAGTTCACAGGCTGGATGCTCGTCGTTCCCAGGGGACACCACACACGAGGAGAAATCAGGCCAAAACAATCCAACATGTTGGATATCCCCGATTTGAGATCGGAGCGGTTCCAGCATCCTTCCGAGCAGACGAGAGCAGTCTTAACACACCACACACGGCAGGAATATCTGATCAGATTATTTTACGATAATCGGAGCATCCTTAAGATTGTCGGGAGGGGTGAATCGGGGCTAAAATCGGGCTAATAATCCTGCCGTGTGAACCAGCCTTAATGTGACCCACAGTATTATCTTTAAAGATTTAGAGACAAAACCCTTTCAAATAAATTTAGATAATTATATATATATATATAGGAAATGCCATTAATATAAAACTTTGCGCATTGTGTTATATATAGCTCTTGTCTGTAGGCTAGAGTTTTCCTCCCATAGAACCTATTATTAATTAACCCCTTGAGTTCTCCTTGTCTGAACTCTGTTGAGTTCCTCCACACCCCCTCAGCATTGGACATGGCGGAGCGTCTGGTGCTAGGCCTATCACTCGTCAGCAGTGTGGAACCTGTGTTAGGCTGGGTCCATACGGTGATCCCACATGTGTATTCTTCCACGGTACAGCTCCCTATGGCGAGCCTGTGTCTTTCGCTGTCATTCTGCCATCACTGTTCGGTGTTCCCAGTGTTGTCCAAGTCTAACTGAGTGGGTCTTGTGGAACAGCAGTGAATTCCTGGCCTAAGCCTCTTCTGCTAAAATGTCAGGAGGATCACGAGGCTTTTGTCTAGGCACTGGAAGGTGGCAGCTTTAGTGGCATCTACGTCCGTATTTAAACCTGCGCTGTGGGGTGGAGTGTGAGATGCATATCTCGCACGCCAATGTGCATTGGCTTGTTTTAAAATACTCAAAGACAAAAGGCTGCCTAGCGTGATCCCATTCCAGTCAACGTCGACTACGTCCTCTGTTCCCTCCTTTTCAAGGGATATGCATACGCAACCAGGACGTTACCTATATGCCTATTTAAGTACAAACAGCGACTTTCGCTGTGACTAACACTGTCAAAATTACCCCTATTTTTTGGTTTGATATTTCTGTTTGAATTTCCTGTATACATTTTGTTTGAATATTCTGTCTTTAAAGATTTTCTCATGAAAATGCCGTGTAAAAAAGGCACGCTTGAAGTTACTTCAAAGATTCATGGCACAGATTTTGGGCTCTCCCCAGCATGGCTGTGGAAACCGGTTCAGTTTATTAACAGGACCAACAAAGCCTTTGCACTCCAGGATGAGCTTCATGTTCAAGCCCTCCAGGATTTGTCTGGATTGCATATCCAAGTTTTCCCCTGCTGTTAGATGCCAGAAAAGTTCTTTCTCAATCAATGGCCAATTTTTAGTAGCCCTGCATGTTGGTAAAATAACTTATTTTGGCAAACAACATATTAATTAGCAAATGGAAATATTCAAGTAGATGTTTTCCCAGGGCCAGCTCCCTTTCTCCCTAGTTTTTTTCAATGATGTTTTATTAACAAAGTTTGGGAGGAGCACGTTCAGATAATGAAGACTGGTGGAGAGCACTCAACAATCAATGATAAGAGGTGTATATAGACTCAGCAGTCTCACCTCAATCCATTGACAGTTTAGCAGCATCCCTCCACCGCCCCTTCACCACACTTTTATTCCTAACTACTGACATAGGGGGGAGTACTGTGGGTTCGGGGCCACTAGTGAAGGGCATGGGAAAAAATGACAGATTACAAATCTTGTACTTTTAGTTGTACAAACCTTTAAATTCCATTGCCACATTGCTCTGGGTGAATTTGGTTACATCACCACTGACTACCGGAGTAGCCTCTACAATTGTTATTTGTAGCAGTATTAGATTATTTTGATACAGTAAAGCAATTTTCTAAATTATGATGTTTATATATAGATAATCATAAAAAAACATACAAAAGGTTCAAGCTGAAAACGATACAGACTGTAATATATATGTGTAATATATGTTTTCTATAAATATTTACTCAGTATTAAGTTTTCTGTTCCTTGGATTTAATTGTGCATTGCTGAATTTACTTTTTCTTAATATCCATTTTGTCACAGTAAAGATGTTAAAATGTCTGAATGCTGAACCCTTGTGCTTTTTTATGTGATTCAGGAGGAAACCATATCATTAGGGGGAAAAGGAGACACAAGAAAAAAAAAAAAAAAATAAATATATATATATATATATATATATATATATATATATATATATATATATATATATATATATATATATATATATATATATATATATATATATATATATATATATATATTAATAGTTGTTTTTCTCCTAGTTATTTATTTTTGGACATACAATTTTATCTGCAGCAGGATTTACAGTGTATTGTTTTTAAAAGTGTTATTAAACAGCATAGATGTTGAAAACAAAGTCACAAAAAAATTTTAAACAAAAAATCATGCGATTGACATTATAGATTATCACTCACTCATCATTAATCTCAGGGAACAGAGTTAAGTATTCTGATGATGGTTTAAATATTTTCAGAGACAGAATATGTTTAATTGATATTCTAAACCATCTATAAAATAGTGCATAGATGAGGGGGTTTATACAACAATTCATATACATAATCCAACACATAATGTTCATTACAGTTAGGGTTAGGGTTACATATCCTGGAAACAGAGAGGCTATGTAGAAGATAAATTGCTTTAACAATCCCCAGTGTTTTTCCTGCCATTTTTCTGACCTGCTGGCATTAGTGACATTAGAGAGTTTATGAGCCGAGTCTTGATATTTCGCTACAAAGAAGATCTGCCCATATAAAGTCAAGTCAAGTCAAGTCACATTTATTTATATAGCGCTTTTTACAATACAGATTGTATCAAAGCAGCTTCACAGTGACAACATGAAAGTAGTACAACACAGATCAATAATATTGTTAAATATTAAATAAACCCAACTAAGAAAGCCAAAAGCAAGGCAAAGCAAGGCAACAGTGGCAAGGAACCAAAACTCCATCAGATTGGATGGAGAAAAAACCTTGGGAGAATCCAGGCTAAGTCGGGGCCAGTTCTCCTCTGGCTCACATTCATATTGTTTATATGAAAATATAAATATTGTTTATAACACGGAGCCATAACATATTGCCTGCGTTGAGTCGTCTCTTCACAGGCGTTGGGCATCTGAAATCCCTGTGAGAGGCTGGATACAAACTGGACCTGACAAACGCCATTTTTCTTGGGACATACGTCCCGAGATAACAGCAGAAAGGCAGAGGGGAAATAATTAGCATAGCTGATGTTCATAATGATTTCCATTATACAGGAGTCGGTGTTAGAAAATCACTATCTCACAAACTCTCCGCAACCCAACCATATGCGCCGAATGTGTCGACCCGTTTGTCTAAAAGGCTGTCGAGCCCCGCTGGTGCGTTAAGCAGTTTCAGTGGCAAACGGTTCCGTATGGCATAACAGAGGACTAAAAGGTAAGCATTATGTGAATGCTTGACTGAAGAGATGCGTCTTTAGTCTAGTTTTAAACTGTGTCAGCGAGTCAGAGCTTCGGACCGTATCGGGAAGGCTATTCCAGAGTTTTGGGGCTAAATGCGAGAACGCCCTCCCTCCTTTAGTGGACTTAGATATCCTAGGAATGACCAGAAGCCTTGAATTTAGTGATCTTAAAGAATGCGGTGGATTGTAGGGCGAAAGAAGGTCCGTTAAGTACATAGGGGCTAAACCATTTAGGGCTTTATAGGTTAGTAGTAGTATTTTGTAGTTGATACGGAACTTAATAGGTAACCAGTGTAGAGATGATAAAATTGGTGTTATATGATTGTATTGTCTTGACCTAGTAAGAACTCTAGCGGCTGCATTTTGGACTAACTGTAGCTTGTTAATTGAGGATGCAGGACAACCAGTTAATAAAGCATTACATTTTGGACCAATAAGTAATACTTCCGTCTTATCTGAATTTAATAGCAGGAAATTACGCGTCAATCAGCATTTTATATCTTTGAGGCACTCTGTCAATTTAGATGAGTTAGTGTTTTCGTCTGGTCGTGATGAAATATATAGTTGAGTGTCATCAGCATAACAGTGGAAATTAATTCCATGTTTTCTTATGATTATTACCAAGTGGCAGCATATATATTGAGAATAGCAGAGGGCCTAGAACTGATCCTTGTGGAACTCCATAGTCTACTGGCGTTATCTTCAATTTTTCCCCATTTAAACAAACAAAATGATAACAGTCCGAGAAGTACGATCTAAACCAGCTTAATGCCTGTCCCTGAACACCAGTGTAGTTATGTAGTCGATCCAAGAGTATTTTATGAACGCAGCGCTAAGATCAAGTAGGACTAGTATTGAGATACAGCCTTGGTCAGAAGCTAGAAGTAAATCATTTGTAATTTTAACTAGCGCAGTTTCTGTTCCATGATGTGGTCTGAATCCTGACTGGAATTTTTCATAGATATAATTTTCTTGCAAAAAAGAGCACAATTGAGCGGACACAACTTTTTCTAGTATTTTTGACATAAATGTAAGATTTGAAATGGATCTGTAATTTGTTATTCGGATCTAATTGCGGTTTCTTAACCCTCTGGGGACCAAAACGCGCCCCGCGTTTCTGATCGTTTTTTTTTCACATAGCTGCACCATAGACTTAAAATACTCCATCATTAATGGTCATATAAATAAAATCAATACATGACTATAAACTATAGAGGGTCTTCTTTTTTGTGTACACTCTTATTAATATCAAAACCTTGTGTTTTTGTAAAATAAATACATTTAAACAGGGTGCGCTTTCAGCTCACTCTGTCTCCGCAAAAATCTTTCTGAAACGCGTCCGAAAAAAGAGCTGTAACTCATTAAATACTTGTCACAGAGACACGAAAGATCTCTCTTTATGAAGCTGAGATTCTCTTCTTTTAAATGAAGTCATTTATATAAAAAGCAACTATTCTCAGTTGATGTAATCTCTATGAAAAGAGAGAGATGTCAGTATTTTCCCTTTCACCTCATTACAGCGAATGAGGTGCTAATGTGACCCCGCCCACTGAGAGCGCGTGCTATTCAAACACTAATGTTGAGACAAGCCATGAAAACGCCCACATCGATAAAAAAAACATACAGTTTATTACGGATCTAACCTCGTCCTAACCTTTTTTCAAAACCGTCTTGCTGTGCAGTGAGGAGATCCTGAGGAAAAACTTACCTCAGATACAGTTTCATTTTGAGAAGCACGGATTCAGCTGATGCAGTAAGTCATTTATTATAAGTGATTTGTTCTAATCGCGTTAGTGTCTGTATCTGTAAACTGCACAAAGACCGAAATATCAAATGCGTGTCTGATAGGAAGGAATAGACGAATTCACAGACGCGCGCGCTGTGCGTTAATTCACTTTCGCTTTCATTGGAACAAGAATCTCATGTGACATCCACATCCTTACATTAGTAGGATAACATTAGTTATCTGTATAACCAAAAAGAGTGTTTAAATATGATTCGGGTGTGTGAACGGACGTACGAACGAACGTTCATTTAGTTAGACTGTTAGAGTGTATGAAGAGTTCAGATGAGATATGAAGAGTTCAGATGCAAAATCCTCTAAGTGCCATTTGAAATTTTCTTCTAGAATGATCATTTTTATCAAGCTTGTATATATAAGTTCAGTAATTTCACTTAAATTGCAATGAAGACTACCTATTAATTGTCATTTAAGTGAAATATAAATATATACACATACACACATATATGTGTGTGTGTTGTCCTTTCAATTTTTTCTTGTCTGACTCAGGCTCATTATTATGCGTGTCTTTGTCTCTCAGGTGAGAATCACCTAATTATTCATGATGGGGCTGGCCTGTTCACGCCCATTCGCATATTGCCTTGGCAAACAAAAAATTTTTTTCACAATATAACCCAATTCACAGTTTTATGTGAATGATTAGGAGGATGATTTTCAGATCATTGTGAAGAAAAAAACCTAGGCAACAACATCAATTAGTCAAAAGTCTTGTGGACGCATGTTTAGTATGTGTTTTGTGGCCTTATTTCAGAAACTTTCATTTTTAGTTTTTACAATAACCACGCATAAACAATATTCTCTCAAAAATACAAACATGTTGCCCATACATCATGGTAGCCCTGTTTCTGCTAAATATAGTGTAATTTCACCTGTGCCATTAATATGTTTATAAGCAGCTGAAAAAAACACAGATGTCAGGGCAAAAAATAAACCTATCGACGTCAAATTTTCAGGGAGTGGAAGAACGGACTCGAGACCTTTCAAAATACACCACCCACAGTCTCGTGGTCCCCCGGGGGCCCAAGATATCCAATCCAATCCACTTTATTTCTATAGCACATTTTATAAACAGGAAGTTTCCAAAGTGCTGCACAGAGGATTCAAACATACAAATCAATAAACATACAATAAAAACAGATAACAGAATAAAAACATGTTAGTCCTAGAATAAAATAAAATAATAACAGACATCAAAGGACCACACAACTCACGCGGAGTTAAAAGCCAGAGAATAAAAATGTGTCTTTAGACGAGACTTAAAACTCTCAACTGTCGAGGCAGTTCTAACATGGAGGGGCAAAGCGTTCCAAAGTTTTGGTCCTACCACAGAGAAAGCCCTGTCCCCTCGAGTTTTAAGTCTTGTCTTAGGAACAGCGAGCTGGAACTGGCTCTCCGACCTCAGTGACCTCGCTGGCGCATACATTTGAATGAGGTCCGCAATATATGTTGGGGCCAGTCCATTTACAGCTTTAAAAACAAACAATAAGATCTTAAAATCAATCCTAAAACGAACAGGAAGCCAGTGCAATGAGGCGAGAATTGGAGTTATGTGTGTGCGCTTTTGGTTCCTGTTAAAAGTTAAAAGTCGTGCTGCGGAGTTTTGGACTAACTGTAAGCGTGAAAGTGTGTTTTGATTTATACCGGTATAGAGTGCATTACAGTAGTCTAATTGAGAAGAAATAAAAGCATGTGTAGCTTGTTCAAAACTGTTAAAAGACAAAAACGGTTTAACTTTAGCTAAAAGACGAAGATGATAAAAACTAGATTTCACAACTGCATTTATTTGTTTATCAAATTTAAAATCACTGTCAATTTTAACCCCCAGATTGGTTATAACCGGATGCACAAAGTCATTTAGGCTGGGGAGATATAGGCCCCAAAAGCCCCTCCAGAAGCGAAAAATGCAAATATATCGGCGAAAACTTAACAGATCCGTCGGAGACCGGGCTCATTTGAACCGCCTCGCCGAACTGAACAAAACCATATGTGTTTCGTTATTTTTGGTGAAGTATTCGCAGAGATATTAGCCGAAAACCGCCGGCCACGCTCTGAAATGGCGCTACAGGCTTGGGAGAAATAACTGCAAATATCTCGGTGAAATATAAACCTATCGATGCCAAATTTTCAGCGAGTGGAGAACGGACCGATACCTTTCGAAATAGACCAATCCCAGCCTCATGGGCCCCCGTGATCCCAAGATACAGGCCCCCAAAGCCTCTCGGGAGGGGAAAAACGCAAATGTCTCAGCGAACACTGAACGGATCTGTCGGAGACCAGGCTCATTTGAACCGGCTCCCCGAACTGAACAAAACCATATGTGTTTCGTCATTTTTGGTGAAGTATTCGCGGAGATATTAGCCGAAAACGGTCGGCCGCACTCTGAAATGGCGCCACGAGCTTGGGAGAAAACTGCAAATATCTCGGTGAAAAATAAATCTATCGACGACAAATTTTCAGCGAGTAGAGAACGTACCGAGTCCTTACGAAAGAGACCACCCCTACTCTCGTGGGTCCCCGGAGGCCCGAGATACGGGCTCCCAAAGCCTCTCCAGAAGGGAAAAAAGCAAATATCTCAGCGAAAACTGAACGGATCCGTCGAAGACGGGCTCATTTGAACCGCATCGCTGAACTAATCAAAACCATATGTGTTTCGTCATTTTTGGTGAAGTATTCGCGGAGATATTAGCCGAAAACGGTCGGCCGCGCTCTGAAAATGGCGCCACGAGCTTGGGAGAAAACTGCAAATATCTCGGTGAAAAATAAGTCTATCGACGCCAAATTTTCAGCGAGTAGAGAACGTACCGAGTCCTTACGAAAGAGACCACCCCTACTCTCGTGGGTCCCCGGAGGCCCGAGATACGGGCTCCCAAAGCCTCTCCAGAAGGGAAAAAAGCAAATATCTCAGCGAAAACTGAACGGATCTGTCGAAGACCGGCTCATTTGAACCACATCGCTGAACTGATCAAAACCATATGTGTTTCGTTATTTTTGGTGGATTATTCGCGGAGATATTAGCCGAAAACGGTCGGCCGCACTCTGAAATGTCGCCACGAGCTTGGGAGAAAACTGAAAATATCTCGGTAAAAAATAAACCTATCGACGCCAAATTTTCAGCGAGTGGAGAACGGACCGAGACCTTTGGAAAGAGACCACCCCCACTCTCGTGGGTCCCCAGGGCCCCGAGACACGGGCTCCCAAAGCCTCTCCGGAAGGGAAAAAAGCAAATATCTCAGCGAAAACTGAACGGATCCGTCGGAGACCGGGCTCATTTGAACCGCCTCACTGAACTGAACAAAACCATATGTGTTTCGTTATTTTTGGTGGAGTATTCGCGGAGATATTAGCCGAAAACGGTCGGCCGCACTCTGAAATGTCGCCACGAGCTTGGGAGAAAACTGCAAATATCTCGGTGAAAAATAAACCTATCGACGCCAAATTTTCAGCGAGCAGAGAACGGACCGAGACCTTTTGAAGAGATCACCCCCACTCTTGTGGGCCCCGGGGCCAGAGATACGGGCTCCCAAATCCTCTCCGGACAGGAAAATGCTAATATCCCAGCGAAAACTGAACGGATCCGTCGGAGACTGGGCTCATTTGAACCGCCTCGCCAAACTGAACAAAACCATATGTGTTTCGTTATTTTTAGTGGAATATTCGCGGAGATATTAGCCGAAAACGGTCGGCCGCGCACTGAAATGGCGCCACGAGCTTGGGAGAAAACTGCAAATATCTCGGTGAAAAATAAACCTATCGCCGCCCAATTTTCAGCGAGTGGAGAACGAACCGAGACCTTTCAAAAGAGACAACCCCCAGCGTAGTGGGCCCCCGGGGGCCCGAGATATAGGCCCCAAAAGCCCCTCCAGAAGCGAAAAATGCAAATATCTCAGCGAAAACTGAACGGATCCGTCGGAGACCGGGCTCATTTGAACCGCCTCGCCAAATTGGACAAAACCATATGTGTTTTCGTTATTTTTAGTGGAGAATTCGCTGAGATATTAGCCGAAGACCATGGGCCGTGCTATTAAATGGTGCTACAGGCTTGGGAGAAATAACTGTAAATATCTCGGTATGAAAATAAACCTATCGACGCCAAATTTTCAGGGAGTGGAGAACAGACCGAGACCTTTCGAAATGCACCACTCACAGTCTCGTGGTCCCCCGGGGCCCGAGATATAGGCCCCAAAAACCCCTCCAGAAGCGAAAAATGCAAATATCTTGGCGAAAACTGAACGGATCCGTCGGAGACTGGGCTCATTTGAACCGCCTTCGCCGAACTGAACAAAACCATATGTGTTTCGTCATTTTTGGTGAAGTATTCGCGGAGATATTAGCCGAAAACGGTCGGCCGCACTCTGAAATGGCGCCACGAGCTTGGAAGAAAACTGCAAATATCTCGGTAAAAAATAAACCTATCGACGCCAAATTTTCAGCGAGTGGAGAACGGACTCGAGTCCTTTCTAAAATACACCACCCACAGTCTCGTGGTCCCCGGGGGCCCGAGATATCCAATCCAATCCACTTTATTTCTAAAGCATATTTTATAAACAGGAAGTTTCCAAAGTGCTCCACACAGGATTCAAACATACAAATCAATAAACATACAATAAAAACAGATAACAGAATAAAAACATGTTAGTCCTAGAATAAAATAAAATAATAACAGACATCAAAGGACCACACAACTCACGCGGAGTTAAAAGCCAGAGAATAAAAATGTGTCTTTAGACGAGACTTAAAACTCTCAACTGTCGAGGCAGTTCTAACATGGAGGGGCAAAGCGTTCCAAAGTTTTGGTCCTACCACAGAGAAAGCCCTGTCCCCTCGAGTTTTAAGTCTTGTCTTAGGAACAGCGAGCTGGAACTGGCTCTCCGACCTCAGTGACCTCGCTGGCGCATAAATTTGAATGAGGTCCGCAATATATGTTGGGGCCAGTCCATTTACAGCTTTAAAAACAAACAATAAAGCCCCGTTCACACCGCCAGCGATTTTGTCGCTGTGTGTCGCTAGGCTCTGTACAGTGATGTCGCTTGTGGGCGTTTGTAGTGCTGTCGCTCTGATGTTATTGGTAGACTGCACGTCTGGCCATATCTATACAAAAGACCATCACAAGTGATATACAACTATATAATTTTAATTTGACGGGGAATAAATGACTTTTAAGGCTTAAAAGAAACTGTATGCTGTTGGGAGAGTGTTTTTATATTGTAACATCTGTCTTTTAACTATCTTAGTTTTTCACAGATATTCACTATAAACGCACAAGGGATCTTTCAGAATGTCGGCAATACTCAGAAAACTCAAACACTTCAATCGTAACACATATTCTTTTTTTTCTTTATCAAATAACCATGCTCAGTCAAGCACAAAATGCATGGACGTTTCGTTAACACACAACCGTACCAAAACAAATCTTCAGACGGTGCTGAAGATCATAAAACAAAATAACAATCACACAAAAAAAACACCAAAAAAACACATCAATCCATTCATTTGCTTGACGCGCAGAGCGCGGTATATTATGAAAGAAAAAATGTCCCGTGCGTGCAGCCCCACAATTTCCCCACTCTGTCCCAGTCCACACACTTAATCCAAAGAAAAATGTCCAGGCTGGTTCAAGATCGCGCTACAGTCTTTCCAACCAATACAGTCAGTTCGCGAGAAATTATTCTCTGTCGGCTCCGTGAAAAAAAGTAATCCACATCAAAAGGGAAAAAATAGAGCGTTGACTCTCTCGTGTTCCATTCAAAAAAAAGAAAAAAATAATGAGTCAGATCTCACCAGCTCTGTAGATCGTCGGGCAATATTAACTCACACAATTATGCAACTTGGGTCCAAACACGTCCGCTTGCTGGAAACGCGCACCCCAGTAAACAATCCAGGTGGGTAAAGTATATTTCACATCAGCTGGACGAATCGGTTGCAATTTCTCAGACCATAAGGAAAGCTTTGCTCTAACGCTGCAGCAAACAATACTGGCACGCCATTTTTTCTCAAACACACCTCACCACCATTAAATAAACTTAGGTACACCTTGCCCCGTAATCAAGGGCGTCAGACACCTTAAAGAGATATCCCCAATATTACCAAAATACACAGTAGACACCAAATACATGAAACAGGAATACATATGAACCATATACATGACATTCATCATTCATCATACATGAACATTATCCATAATAATCCCATAATCCATATAATACGTTTCTAAGATCCCATAACAGTTAATATATCAAGGGAACCTTTACATTAATGTGATAATGTTACAGACCCCCCCCCCAGCTGGAGGTACCGGAGGCTGAACTCCAAAGTATGGCTTCAAATTGACAACATTAACAGTGTCCATCTTTTTATTTTGATCATTCCACTGTACATGGTAGTTAATTGGGCCTAACTTTCTCATCACAGTGGCTGGTCCCGACCACTTGGGCGCAAGCTTTGATGAGAAATTTTCAGATGCTCTAGAGAGCGGGTGAGTACGGACCCAGACCAGGTCTCCCACCACGAGTTGTGCACCTCTCCTGTGGGTATTGTAATACCTGGCTTGTCTGGACTGACATCCCTCAACTCTCATCTTGACTTGATCATTCATTTGTTTCTGTCTTTCCAGTAGGGTGTATGGTGACTGTTGTGGAGTAGGAGGGGAACTAATGAGTCTCTCCAGTGGACCTTTCAGGGACCTTCCAAGCGCCAGTTCTGCAGGGGTTCGACCCGTGGTCTCATGATATGCAGCATTGATGGCGAAACGGAACTCCCTGATCCACTGGTCCCAGTTCTTATGTTGGTTCCCTACGTAAGACGCAATCATCGTCTTGATGGTCCGATTGGACCGTTCAGTGAGATTAGCTTGGGGATGATAACTAGTGGTGAATTTCTGCCTTACTCCCCAGGTCTTACAGAGGTTATTCATTTCATGGCTCGTAAACTGTGCCCCCGGTCAGACACCAACTCCCGTGGCACCCCAAAGCGGGTGAAGATTTCATCTTTCAGAATTGTTACAACTCGATGTGTCTTGCCATCTTTTAAAGGAAACATCTCCACCCACTTTGTGAAATAATCCACAAGGACGAGAAGGCAGGTGTTACCATTTTTACTGCGGGGAAAAGGCCCCATAAGGTCTATGCCCAGCTTTTCCCAGGGTTCTTCCACAGGAGTAGGCTGCATGAGCCCAACTGGCTTTTGATTTTCAGCCTTATAGACCTGGCAGATGGCACACACCTTGACATAGGCCCAAACATCCTTTCGAATCGGAAGGCCACCAGGCTACCTCAAGAATCCTCAGAAGTGTTTTCAACCTGCCCAGATGTCCACTCAGAGGATTATCGTGAAAATATGCCAAAAAAACAGGCACAAGAGATGTTGGAACAACCAGTTGGTATTTGTCCCCCGTGTCCTTCACCGGAGACCGTCGATACAGGAGGCCTTGTAGTTTGGTGAAGCCTATCCGATCACGCATACTATGGTCATCCGCCCTGTTGGCAAGGTTAGTGATCTCGGAATCTTCTTCTTGGGCTTCCCTTATTTCAAACAGGGTGGAAGGCAGATCCGAAGCCTTCGCTGCAGTATAGACAGCGGCAGATGAAGGAAGTATAACTGCTCGAGACAGGGCATCAGGCACGATGTTATGGAGTCCTTTCCTGTATTGGACTTTAAACTGAAACTGTTGGAGCCGCAGTATCCAGTGTGTCAGGCGAGAAGAGGTTTTTGGACAGTTGAAGGCCCAGGTCAAGGCAGCATGATCAGTATATATGGTAAACTCAATCCCCTCAAGATAGTGCCTCCACTTTTCAACTGCCCAAACCACTGCAAGGCACTCCTTTTCAGAAGTGGAGTAATTGCACTCAGCACCCCGCACTCCCTGGATGCATAGGCGATCACCTTCTCCCCTTCACCAGTTTTCTGCACCAGCACCGCCCCCAATCCCACATCACTGGCGTCTGTGTGGATTTCAAATGGGATAGACATATCAGGTTGCATGAGAATAGGTGCATCCACCAGCGCCCTCTTCAACTGTTCAAAACTCTGCTGACATTCTTCTGACCAGACCCATTCCACGGCTTTCCTCTTCAGACGATTCAATGGGGCAGCCAGGTCTGCAAAATGGTCGATAAATTTATGGTACCACCCAACAAGGCCTAAGAACCGTTGGAGGGTCTTGATGTTAGTGGGCTTGGGATACGCCATTACTGCACGTGTCTTTTCTGGATCCACCTGCACACCCTTGTCCGAGACTACGTGGCCCAGGAACTTCAGCTCCTGCTGAAACAAGGCACACTTCTTGAGATTAAGAGTCAGTCCAGCCTTATTGAGCTTCTCGAGGACAACGTGTAGATCCCGAAGATGTTGTTCATGCGTGGGTGAAAAGACTATAACATCATCGATGTACACACAGCAGAATTTTCCTCTCAACTCCCCTAGTACTTTCTCCATCAATCTCTGGAATGTTGCTCCAGCATTTCTGAGACCAAAAGGCATACATCGGAACTGATAGAGGCCCATGGGCGTTATCACGGCCGTCTTGGCCTTACTATCTTCGGACATGGCGACCTGCCAATATCCAGACTTCAGGTCAAGAGTGCTGAAGAAAGCAGCCCCATGCATAGACTCCAGTAATTCATGGATGATAGGCATGGGGTAGGCATCTGGATGGGTTTTGGCATTAAGCCGCCTAAAATCCACACAAAATCGAATGGACTCATCTGGCTTCTTAACTAAGACCACCGGAGCACCCCAGGCAGACTGTGAAGGTTCAATAATGCCATCCTTGAGCATCTGTTCCACATGGTCAGCGATGATCTGCCTCTTAAAGGGTGAAACCCTATATGCCCGGCAACGGACCGGCACCTCGTCAGTGGTGAAGATCCGATGTTCTTCAACCCTGGTCTTACCCAAGGTCCCAGAGCATACTCTTGGCCAGGTTTGGAATAATTCCCTGACCTCTAGAGGGTGGTCTAGAAAAACAGGAGACACGACTCCTGGTGATGGCAATGTACTCAAAGACCCCTGGTAAGGAACAGCTACATAAAGGCTAGCATTTGAACAACCTTCAGCCTCCTGCTTCAAGTTCCGCTCCAGCGGGTGAGACAGAAAAGAATGGAAAACATAGCCCCTGGGTCCTTTCACCCCATAGGTCTGGTCTCCCATATTAATGATGGTAGATGTTTTTCTGAGGAAGTCCAAACCAAGGATGATAGGGAAAGCCAGGTGGTTGTCAGCCATAACGAACATCTCCATCGACCATATCACCTCATGCCATAAATACACCATCTGTGTTTTTCCTACAGCTCCGTATGTCTTCCCATCGGCCAATGCAAAGCTTTGGTTGTCAGTCGGCGTCAATCGTTCTCCTTCACGAGCCAGCTCCAGCCAGAGACTCTCCCGCATAAGTGAGTATGTGCATCCAGTGTCGAACACAGCATGGCACTGCTTTCCTCTCACCCCTACTGGAACATAGAGGAGCTCCATTGTAGACTTCCGTCCCCGGTGGACCACTGTCACCACATCAGCATGTTTCTTAACCTCCTTAGAAGGCCCCTTGTCCTGGTTTTTCTTTAAACCCTTCTCTTTGGCCTTTTGCTGGTCCACTTTTCCCCAGTATTCTCTAGACGAAGTGCAGTCTTTCTCCACCAAGGTTCCAGTCTGAACCAACTGGTCAACATTTGTGACAGTACCCCGAAGGCACCCAGCTATTCGAGGATTGCAGTTATTAAGGATTTTGCGCACCAACTCTGTCTCTGTTATATCCGGCTTCCACCTCAAACAAAGAGCACGATAATCGTAGGCGAAATCTCTCAGACACTGATCTGGCAACTGTACCATGTCCCGGAGTTTTTCTTCAACTTCGGTGAGATAATCCGGCGGGAGGAAGGCATCATTAAATGCATTTTTAAACTCTGACCAGTTATGTACTTTGTTTTTCGCCACCATCCACCAGCTATGTACTGGCCCTTTAAGAGTGTTAGACAAGGCACCCATCAGCTCTGCATCAGACAATGGCCGTACTGCAAAAAACGTTTCGCAACGGTCAATAAAGTTAAGGACATCGGCCACCTCCCTGGACCCACTGAATGAAGGAAACTCCATCTGAATAGCTGGCCTGGAATAAACCACAGGAGGTCTGATGTCTTGACTACCTGACGCCCCCAGAGGCAATGCAAGGCTGGCACTTGACATAAAAGGCTGTACCGGTGGCTGAGGAAATGCATCAGTGAAAGTCGTCTGAAGCTGGGCACCTATCCCTCCAGGTGCTGGTTGCCACGGAATGTGATTTTGAGCATTAGGATTCAAGGCCTGAACAGTACTGACAGAACCAGCTGCCAGGTCAGGTGTGGTCATGTTGTTGATCACAGGTGGAGTGATTCTGCTGACCGATGGACTCATAACATGTACTCCCATACTCAAAGAAGCACCCGTTTGTGGGAAAGCACTGGAGGACATTTTAGCAGGAGTAGAACGACTATGGGGTGGATGAATAGTAGCACCTGTGGGTGGAAGAGGCCTAGAAATAGCAACAAGGCTGGCTCGTTTAAGCCTTTCATGTTCCACTTTCCACATTTCATCTCGTCTCTTTAAACACTCCACTAATTTGCCCTCAAAGTGTTGCAACGTTGATATAATGCTTTGCTCAAGCGCCTCAACACTTTTATCAACATAACTTCGTATGCCCACTTCTCGATTCAATGCGCTAACAACAGAATCTCTGAAGTCAGTCTCAAGTGTATTTAACCTGACCTGGACTGACCCTAAATCATTGGTGATAGTAGTGAGAGCAGGTAGTGGGAGATAAGATGTGTCTCCCTCATCTCCAATGCTTTGTTCATTCTTTTCTCGGTCTGTTATGTAAAGTGAACTGATCAGCGAAGTTATCTCCCCCACCGGATTTCTCCTAGGACCCCATGCATCTCCCATCATGTCAGGATAATGTTCACTAAGCCCCTGCCCTGAGGTAGGTGTAGAAGCCCGGGTGCCAGACTCAGATATTTCATCCGGGCATTCATCCAGGTCCACCAATGGTGCAACCCTTATTTCAGTCATTTTTTTTTTTTTTTTTTTTTTTTTTTTTAAACAATGATTACAACTGAAATACCAAACAATTTCAGAATATGAGTATAGCTTGTTATTTGAAGTATTAAAGTATCTCACATCACTTTGGTAATATTCAAAGCAAAGTCACCAAAATTATACTCTTTCCCCGTACGGGCCACCATCTGTAACATCTGTCTTTTAACTATCTTAGTTTTTCACAGATATTCACTATAAACGCACAAGGGGATCTTTAGAATGTCGGCAATACTCAGAAAACTCAAACACTTCAATCGTAACACATATTCTTTTTTTTCTTTATCAAATAACCATGCTCAGTCAAGCACAAAATGCATGGACGTTTCGTTAACACACAACCGTACCAAAACAAATCTTCAGACGGTGCTGAAGATCATAAAACAAAATAACAATCACACAAAAAAAACACCAAAAAAACACATCAATCCATTCATTTGCTTGACGCGCAGAGCGCGGTATATTATGAAAGAAAAAATGTCCCGTGCGTGCAGCCCCACAATTTCCCCACTCTGTCCCAGTCCACACACTTAATCCAAAGAAAAATGTCCAGGCTGGTTCAAGATCGCGTTACAGTCTTTCCAACCAATACAGTCAGTTCGCGAGAAATTATTCTCTGTCGGCTCCGTGAAAAAAAGTAATCCACATCAAAAGGGAAAAAATAGAGCGTTGACTCTCTCGTGTTCCATTCAAAAAAATGAAAAAAATAATGAGTCAGATCTCACCAGCTCTGTAGATCGTCGGGCAATATTAACTCACACAATTATGCAACTTGGGTCCAAACACGTCCGCTTGCTGGAAACGCGCACCCCAGTAAACAATCCAGGTGGGTAAAGTATATTTCACATCAGCTGGACGAATCGGTTGCAATTTCTCAGACCATAAGGAAAGCTTTGCTCTAACGCTGCAGCAAACAATACTGGCACGCCATTTTTTCTCAAACACACCTCACCACCATTAAATAAACTTAGGTACACCTGGCCCCGTAATCAAGGGCGTCAGACACCTTAAAGAGATATCCCCAATATTACCAAAATACACAGTAGACACCAAATACATGAAACAGGAATACATATGAACCATATACATGACATTCATCATTCATCATACATGAACATTATCCATAATAATCCCATAATCCATATAATACGTTTCTAAGATCCCATAACAGTTAATATATCAAGGGAACCTTTACATTAATGTGATAATGTTACAATATTACCACAGCAGTGTTCAGTGGAGTAAATCATTTACTAGATCAACGATCGATCAATGAACAAATTAAACTCACTCATACTGGCACAAATTATAAAAACGCCATTCGAATTTGACAAATAATCAATTTTCTTGTGCCTAATTGTCAACGTAATGCAGAGGAAATTGCAAAATGAACTGCAGCAGTGCTAAACGTGCATCATAAAATTAAAAGACTCTGAACTATAACGTTAAAATGTATGCATTAAACTCACTGAGACTGTCGGCAGTTTCTTTTCCATGCATCATTTTATTATCCATGTATGGTTACAGTAAAATCATATTAAACAGTGAACTCATCCTCAAACTCATTCTTTCTGTCTTGCCTGCACTCGGAGACGGTGACGTGAGCTCCACTGAAAGACAGTCTTCTTTCCTATTGGTTGTCGCTCGCGAAAATCGCTTCTGATTTGCATAAAGTTGAAAATTCTCAACTTTTGTCGCTTGTCTCTTGTCGCTTGACACGCCCACATTCTGTCGCCAACGGTCACTGTCGCTCATGTCGCCGGATGTCGCCAGCGCTCCATTGAAATGAATGGGATCTTGTCGCTTTGTCGCTGCGTGTCGCTGGCGGTGTGAACGGGGCTTAAGATCTTAAAATCAATCCTAAAACGAACAGGAAGCCAGTGCAATGAGGCGAGAATTGGAGTTATGTGTGTGCGCTTTCTGGTTCCTGTTAAAAGTTCGTGCTGCGGAGTTTTGGACTAACTGTAAGCGTGAAAGTGCGTTTTGATTTATACCGGTATAGAGTGCATTACAGTAGTCTAATTGAGAAGAAATAAAAGCATGTGTAGCTTGTTCAAAACTGTTAAAAGACAAAAACGGTTTAACTTTAGCTAAAAGACGAAGATGATAAAAACTAGATTTCACAACTGCATTTATTTGTTTATCAAATTTAAAATCACTGTCAATTTTAACCCCCAGATTCGTTCATAACCGGATGCACAAAGTCATTTAGGCTGGGGAGATATAGGCTCCAAAAGCCCCCCAGAAGCGAAAAATGCAAATATCTCGGCGAAAACTTAACAGATCCTGTCGGAGACCGGGCTCATTTGAACCGCCTCGCCGAACTGAACAAAACCATATGTGTTTCGTTATTTTTGGTGAAGTATTCGCGGAGATATTAGCCGAAAACCGCCAGCCGCGCTCTGAAATGGTGCTACAGGCTTTGGAGAAATAACTGCAAATATCTCGGTGAAATATAAACCTATCGATGCCAAATTTTCAGCGAGTGGAGAACGGACTGAGACCTTTTGAAATAGACCAATCCCAGCCTCATGGGCCCCCGTGATCCCAAGATACAGGCCCCCAAAGCCTCTCCGGAGGGGAAAAACGCAAATGTCTCAGCGAAAACTGAACCGATCTGTCGGAGACCAGGCTCATTTGAACCGGCTCCCCGAACTGAACAAAACCATATGTGTTTCGTCATTTTTGGTGAAGTATTCACGGAGATATTAGCTGAAAACGGTCGGCCGCGCTCTGAAATGGCGCCACGAGCTTGGGAGATAAACTGCAAATATATCGGTGAAAAATAAATCTATCGACGCCAAATTTTCAGCGAGTAGAGAACGGAATCCGAGACCTTTCGAAGAGACCACCCCCACTCTCGTGGGTCCCCGGGGGCCCGAGATACGGGCTCCCAAAGCCTCTCCGGAAGGGAAAAAAGCAAATATCTCAGCGAAAACTGAACGGATCCGTCGAAGACCGGGCTCATTTGAACCGCCTCGCTGAACTGAACAAAACCATATGTGTTTCGTTATTTTTGGTGGAGTATTCGTGGAGATATTAGCCGAAAACGGTAGGCCGCACTCTGAAATGGCGCCACGAGCTTGGGAGAAAACTGCAAATATTTCGGTAAAAATAAACCTATTCGACGCCAAATTTTCAGCGAGTGGAGAACTGACCTGAGACCTTTGGAAAGAGACCACCCCCACTCTCGTGGGTCCCCGGGGGCCCGAGACACGGGCTCCTAAAACCTCTCCGGAAGGGAAAAAAGCAAATATCTCAGCGAAAACTGAACGGATCCGTCGGAGACTGGGCTCATTTGAACCGCCTCGCTGAATTGAACAAAACTATATGTGTTTCATCATTTTTGGTGGAGTATTCATGGAGATATTAGCCGAAAGTGATCGGCCGCGCTCTGAAATGGCGCCACGAGCTTGGGAGAAAACTGCAAATATATCGGTAAAATAAATAAACATATCGACGCCAAATTTTCAGCGAGTGGATAACGGACCTAGACCTTTGGAAAGAGACCACTCCCACTCTCGTGGGCCCCCGGGGGCCCGAGATACGGGCTCCCAAAGCCTCTCCAGAAGGAAAAACGCAAATATCTCGGCGAAAACTGAACGGATCCGTCGGAAACCGGGCTCATTTGAACCGCCTCGCCGAACTGCACAAAACCATATCTATTTCGTCATTTTTGGTGGAGTTTTCGTGGAGATATTTTCAGGGAGTAGAGTAACTGCAAATATCTCGGTAAAAAATAAACCTATCGACGCCAAATTTTCAGGGAGTGGAGAACGGACTCGAGACCTTTCGAAATACACCACCCACAGTCTCGTGGTCCCCGAGGGCCCGAGATATAGGCCCCAAAAGCCCCTCCAGAAGCGAAAAATGCAAATATCTCGGCGAAAACTTAACAGATCTGTCGGAGACGGGCTCATTTGAACCGCCTCGCCGAACTGAACAAAACCATATGTGTTTCATTATTTTTGGTGGAGTATTCGCGGAGATATTAGCCGAAAACGGTCGGCCGCACTCTGAAATGACGCCACGAGCTTGGAAGAAAACTGCAAATATATCGGTGAAAAAAATAAACCTATCGACGCCAAATTTTCGGCAAGTGGAGAACGGACCGAGACCTTTGGAAAGAGACCACTCCCACTCTCGTGGGCCCCCGGGGGCCCGAAGATACGGGCTCCCAAAGCCTCTCCAGAAGGAAAAACGCAAATATCTCGGCGAAAACTGAACGGATCCGTCGGAAACCGGGCTCATTTGAACCGCCTCGCCGACCTGCACAAAACCATATCTATTTCGTCATTTTTGGTGGAGTTTTCGTGGAGATATTTTCAGGGAGTAGAGTAACTGCAAATATCTCGGTAAAAAATAAACCTATCGACGCCAAATTTTCAGGGAGTGGAGAACGGACTCAGACCTTTCGAAATAAACCACCCACAGTCTCGTGGTCCCCGAGGGCCCGAGATTTAGGCCCCAAAAGCCCCTCCAGAAGCGAAAAATGCAAATATCTCGGCGAAAACTTAACAGATCCGTCGGAGACGGGCTCATTTGAACCGCCTCGCCGAACTGAACAAAACCATATGTGTTTCATTATTTTTGGTGGAGTATTCGCGGAGATATTAGCCGAAAACGGTCGGCCGCACTCTGAAATGACGCCACGAGCTTGGAAGAAAACTGCAAATATCTCGGTAAAAAATAAACCTATCGACGCCAAATTTTCAGCAAGTGGAGAACGGACCGAGACCTTTGGAAAGAGACCACCCCACTCTCGTGGGTCCCCGGGGGCCCGAGACACGGGCTCCCGAAAGCCTCTCCGGAAGGGAAAAAAGCTAATATCTCAGCGAAAACTGAACGGATACGTCGAAGACTGGGCTCATTTGAACCGCCTCGCCAAACTGAAGAAAACCATATGTGTTTCGTTATTTTTAGTGGAGTATTCGCGGAGATATTAGCCGAAAGCCGTCGGCCACGCTCTGAAATGGTGCTACAGGCTTGGGAGAAATAACTGCAAATATCTCGGTAAAAAATAAACCTATCGCCGCCCAATTTTCAGCGAGTGGAGAACGAACCGAGACCTTTTGAAAGAGACAACCCCCAGCCTAGTGGGCCCCCGGGGCCCGAGATATAGGCCCCAAAAGCCCCTCCAGAAGCGAAAAATGAAAATATCTCAGCGAAAACTGAACGGATCCGTCGGAGACCAGGCTCATTTGGACCGCCTCCCGAACTGAACAAAACCATATGTGTTTCGTCATTTTTGGTGAAGTATTCGCGGAGATATTAGCCGAAAACGGTCGGCCGCGCTCTGAAATGGCGCCACGAGCTTGGGAGATAAACTGCAAATATCTCGGTGAAAAATAAACCTATCGACGCCAAATTTTCAGCGAGTAGAGAACGGACCGAGACCTTTCGAAAGAGACCACCCCCACTCTCGTGGGTCCCCGAGGGCCCGAGATACGGGCTCCCAAAGCCTCTCCAGAAGGGAAAAAAGCAAATATCTCAGCGAAAACTGAACGGATCCGTGGAAGACTGGGCTCATTTGAACCGCCTCGCCAAACTGAACAAAACCATATGTGTTTCGTTATTTTTAGTGGAGTATTCGCGAGATATTAGCCGAAAACCGTGGGCCGTGCTCTGAAATGGCGCCACGAGCTTGGGAGAAAATGAATCGGTTACCTGAACGTAACCTCGGTTCTCTCCAGATGAGGGAACGAGTATTGCGTAAGCAAGCTTACGCTACGGGAAAGATTCATCTTTTCTGAGAAGTTGAAGCAAAAAATTATCCTATAATTTTGTATCCATTGTAAACGCAGTTCACTGCAGCAGACCATGAGCGGGCTAGCTAGCAGCTCATTGGTTCGCTCAGGGAGAACTGCTACAGACTATGAGGGAACTCGGTTGAACTCGTGACCAATGAGAAGCAGACACGCTCTCATTGCGTCAGAGCCCACCGAACGGAGTGGCCCGAGTCTATAAATAAGCGAGTTTCCCGCTGTTTTCCGGTTTTCATTGAATGAAGCGAGAACACTGGTAGCGCAAGCATGGCCGGGAACGGCAATACTCGTTCCCTCATCTAGAGAGAACCGAGGTTACGTTAGGTAACCGATTCGTTCTCTTACGAGAGGTTCTCTCGTATTGCGTAAGCTAGCTTACGCTACGGGAACACCTGGTCAACGCCGTGCGCGCTAGGCATCCACAATGAGTCCCGGGGAAGGGATCCCGGGCGACCCTTATAAGTGGGAAAATAATGTACGTGACATAAAAGGGCCAGCAAGCGGGCCGGTGATAGTGTAGTACATAAGCACATGAGGGAAGAACAAGCGGCACGCCGGTTGTATGAGTGTGACTCCCAATAGTGCAGCTCAACATAAGAGCTGAAGCATACTAGGTTGCTAGTAGCTTAGCTACAAGGCGGGTACTTCCAGATTGTAAAAACTGACAAAGGTGGAAGGGGAAGCCCCTCCCACTGCCACGCATATGTCTGAATGGAAAAGCCGCTGGACCATGCCCACGATGAGGCCATGCCTCTAGTGGAATGAGCCCTGATGCCCAGAGGGCATGACAGGTCTTTTGATGCATTAGCAGAAGCAATAGCATCCACAATTCAATTTGGATAGTGTCTGTTTCGAGGTGGCCAGACCCTTGGTGCGCTCACCGAACGAAACAAAAAGCTGCTCAGAGCGTCTGAACGCGGTAGCGAGTGTAGTGTACAATCTCAGAGTCCGAACCAGACAAAGGAGATTGGCGTCACATTCGTTATCGGATGGGTAGAGCCGATAGGGAAATAACCTGAGCCCTGAATGGGGTACCCATCGCTTTGGGGACATATCCATGTCTAGGTTAGAGGATGACTATGGAGTCAGTGGGTCCAAACTCAAGACACGCAGCGCTAGAAGAGAGCGCGTGAAGGTCTCCCACGCGTTTTACTGATGACAGGACAAACAGAAAAACGGTTTATGGCGAGAGGTAATTTAGGTCCACAGACTCTAACGGTTCGAACGGGGGGGCTTTCATAGCTTCGAGAACTATAGAAAGATCCCAATTGGGAACCGAAGGGGGCCAGAAGGTTCATCCTTCTAGCTCCCCAGAGGAAGCGGATGACTAGCTCGTCTTTGCCCAGAGACTGAGAGCGTCGGGGGTTCAGCAAACGCCGCGACAGCTGCCACGTAAACCTTGAGAGTGGATGGGGACCTGTCCTTATCCAGCATCTCCTGAAGGAAGACAAGCAAGGACGACACGTCGCTCCACTGAGGGTCTAGGTTTTTGTCGGTGCACCCTTTTGAGAACACAGACCATTTTGACACATAGAGCTTAGAAGCCGCTCTGGCGTTCATGATCGTGTTTAACACTCCCTCTGGCAAAGCAATGGATAGTTGTTGATCACCCGTGCATGAATCGCCCAGCGCTGAGGGTGGGGATGCCAGATCGTGCCGCGAGCTTGAGAGAGGAGATCTGCTCTGACTGGAATGGGCCACGGGGCTGTCTGCGACAGCTTGGGAACCAAGTCTGACTCTCCCAACGCGGGGCTATGAGGAGCACCGAGTGGCGTGTTTCCCTGATCCTCTGTAAAACCAGTGGTAACAGGGAGACCGGAGGGAATGCCTAAAGCGGGCAGCTGGGCCACTCCTGGGCTGAGCGCGTCCTCGCTCTTGAGAAAAGTATTGGGCAGTGAGCGTTCTCCTCTGACGCGAAGAGATCCACCTCTGCTCTGCCGAATATTCGCCACAGTTTCTGGACTGTTTGAACGTGCAGAGACCATTCTCCCAGAAGGATGAGGTTCCTGGACAGTCTGTCTGGGCCGTCGTTCAGATGGCCCGGCACGTGCATCGCTCTTAGCGAGAGCAGGTGGCTCTGGGACCAAACTAAAATGCGTTTCGTCAGCAGGAAGGGGTTCCTGGATCTGACACCGCCCTGACGGTTGAAATAGGAGACTATGGCTGCATTGTCTGAGCGGATCAATGCGTGGTGACCCGAATGCGCGGGAGGAAAAACGTGAGCGCGTTCTCGACCGCTGATCATCTCCAGACAGTTTATGTGTAGGGAGCTCTCTTGAATTGACCAGTGGCCGGTGAGCCCTCGCAGACCGCACCCCAACCTGAGTTGGATGCGTCTGTCGAAATGACTTATCGGCAAGAGACGGTTCCCATGGTAACGCCCCGCTGAAACCATTCTGCCACTGTCCATGGTTGCAGAGCCGAGATACAGGTCTGCGTAACTTTGATCAGCTGGCGGCCCGTGGTCCACGCACGGTGAGACACACGGCTCTTCAACCAAAGCTGAAGGGGGCGCATGCGCAGTAGACCCAGCTGAAGCACTGCGGAGGCTGAGGCCATGTAACCCAGCGCCTTCTGAAAAGTTTTCAGAGGCGTGAGGGTGTCCATCTGACAGGATGCGGCGAGACGCTGAACACGGCGCGCGCGCTGTGTAGATAAGCGAGCCGTCATAGCCACTGAGTCTAGATCTATTCCCAGGAAGGAAATCGTCTGATAGGGCTGAAGCGAGCTCTTTGTCCAGTTGACAGAGAGACCCAAGGTGTTCAGATGGTCGAGGAGGACTGTACGAAGAGACAGTAGCTCTGTCTGTGATTGTGCCAAAATCAGCCAGTCGTCCAAATAGTTCAAAATTCACAGCCCCTGGCTCCGCAGGGGGCGAGCGCCGTATCCATGCACTTCGTGAACGTATGGGGTGCTAAAGATAGGCCGAACGGGAGGACTGTTTGTTGCTTCTAAAATCACTGTAGTTTCGAGCCGCGCCCGAAAGCGTGGAGGGCGGTGACGGAACTGTAACAGAAAGCCGTATTTTATTGTGCTTAGCACCCATGGGGAGATTCCCGGAATAGCTTCCCACGCTTAGAAGCGCGACACTAGCGGGTGACTGGCTATATTGGCCTGATTGTTGCACATAGCGGGCTGGACACAGTGTGTGGGCACGCTGAGAATGTTTAGGCAACGGGACCTACACTCAAAGAGGAGTTTATGGGCCGTGTAAGAGAGCAGGCAGTGGGGGACGCGCACACGGGCTCGTGGGCACGCTTATGCACTCTGACACTCGAGCGGGCTGTGCCCGCTCTATGGGAGTGAGCTCTGAGAGAGACACGGGACATGTGGTGCTTTTGTGTATGGGTGAACACTGGATAGTGGGCACATTTTTCTACACAAGAGGCTTTATGCCGAGGAGGGACGCGTGCACGGCTCGTGGGCGCGCTTATGAACTCTGACACTCGAGCGGGAAGAGTCCGCTTTTTGAGAGTGGGCTCTGACAGAGGCACAGGGAGTGTGGTGCTTTGTGTATGGGCAAACACAGGATTGTGGGCGCATATTATACACAAAAAGCGTGTGTATACATACACATGTATGTGTATACACATAGCGGGCTGAGCAAGTGTGTGAGCACGCTTGCAGTGTGAAAGCCAGACATTATGCACTTATGCCTGATTGCGTTTTAGCCTGATACAGGCTGCACTAGTGACGCGCGCAAGTGCGTGTTAGAAATGTGAGCGCTGTAAGCGGCAGAGACTATATATAGCCTGAAAGGCTGCACTTGTGGTGCGCGCGGGGTGCTGCGAGACGTGAGCGCTGCAAGCGGGCACGAGACTGCAGTGTGAGGTGTAAGCCAGACATTATGCACTTATATAATGTCTGGATTGCATTTTAGGATTGCATTTTAGATTGCATTTTAGCCTGATACAGGCTGCACAGGTGACGCGCGCGCAAGTGTGTTAGAAACGTGAGCGCTGTAAGCGGCAGAGACTATAGCCTGACGCGCGCGGGGTCGTGTGCATGTAGAAACGTGAGCGCTGCAAGCGGGCACGAGACTGAAGAGGCTGGGATGCGCGTGACCTGACCGTGTAATAGAGCGGGCAGAAAAAAGATGTGAGCACGGACGTGGGCACATCTGTTACAGATAACACTCAAGCGGCATAGCCAGCTAAGAGAGTGGGCTCTGTTAGACACGGGGTGTGGGCACCTAATACACTTGAACAGCATTGGCGTCAATCGATTCTGTCGCCGTTATTGCAGGCGTTCATGTAATAACAGGCTCGTTGCTGCAAAATAGACAATTTTGGCCACTAGAACGAGGAAGAGAAACGTTACAGAGGTGGGTGCTAACCGGCCTCTGCGGGCTAAAAACACACTCGTTTCTCATGTCGCCGCTGACGCATGTGCGCGGGAGAGCGCGGCCGCTTTCTGTAACGTAAGAAAGCTGGTCGCGAGCTCAGAGCTGCATACAATTATCTGCAAGAGCCGGACACGGGTCTCTCTGGCGCGAAGAGCTTTGTATTTTACCACTGAGTCACAGCAGTAAGACACAAAAAGCTGAAAAGCGCGAGCATATAAGGGGGCGTGTTAGTGGCGAACAGGTCCAGCCTCGGCGGGACTATAACAGTAACACACCATAAACACATTCACGGTGAAGCTATATGCACGGGGGCGTTTACGGCCGCTCGAACGAGGAAAGAGAAATGTTAGAGGATGCTGACCGGCCTCGGCGGGTTAAAAACACACTCGTTTCTCATGTCGTGCATAAAAATTATCTGCAAGAGCCGGATTTGAACACGGGGCTCTCTGGCGCGAAAAGCTTTGTGTTTTACCACTGAACCACAGCAGTAAGACACAAGCAGAGGAGCGCGAGCAGGTAAGAGGGCGTGATGGTGGCGAATCCCCAGCCCAATCCCAGCCTCGTGCCCCCCCGGGATCCCGAGATACAGGCCCCAAAAGCCCCTCCAGAACCGAAAAATGCTAATATCTCAGCGAAAACTGAACGGATCTGTCGAAGACCAGGCTCATTTGAACCGCCTCCCCGAACTGAACAAAACCATATGTGTTTCGTCATTTTTGGTGAAGTATTCGCGGAGATATTAGCCGAAAACGGTCGGCCGTGCTCTGAAATGGCGCCACGAGCTTGGGAGATAAACTGCAAATATATCGGTGAAAAATAAATCTATCGACGCCAAATTTTCAGCGATTAGAGAACGAACCGAGACCTTTCGAAAGAGACCACCCCACTCTCGTGGGCCCCTGGGGGCCCGAGATACGGGCTCCCAAAGCCTCTCCAGAAGGGAAAAACGCAAATATCTCGGCGAAAACTGAACGGATCCGTCGGAAACCGGGCTCATTTGAACCGCCTCGCTCGAACTGAACAAAACCATATGTGTTTCGTTATTTTTGGTAGAGTATTCATGGAGATATTTTCAGCGAGTAGAGTAACTGCAAATATCTCGGTAAAAAATAAACCTATCAATGCCAAATTTTCAGGGAGTGGAGTACGGGCCGAGACCTTTCGAAATACACCACCCACAGTCTCGTGGTCCCCGGGGCCCGAGATATAGGCCCCAAAAGCCCCTCCAGAAGCGAAAAATGCAAATATCTCTGCAAAAACTTAACAGATCCGTCGGAGACGGGCTCATTTGAACCGCCTCGCGAACTGAACAAAACCATATGTGTTTCGTTATTTTTGGTGAAGTATTCGCGGAGATATTAGCCAAAAACCGCCGGCCGCGCTCTGAAATGGCGCCAAAGGCTTTGGAGAAATAACTGCAAATATCTCGGTGAAATATAAAATATACCAATCCCAGCCTCGTGGGCCCCCGTGATCCCAAGATACAGGCCCCCAAAGCCTCTCCGGAAGGGAAAAACGCAAATGTCTCAGCGAAAACTGAACGGATCTGTCGGAGACCAGGCTCATTTGAACCGCCTCCCCAAACTGAACAAAACCATATGTGTTACGTCATTTTTGTTGAAGTATTCGCGGAGATATTAGCCGAAAACGGTCGGCCGCGCTCTGAAATGGCGCCACGAGCTTGGGAGAAAACTGCAAATATCTCGGTAAAACATAAACCTATCGACGCCAAATTTTCAGGGAGTGGAGAATCGGACTCTAGACCTTTCGAAATACACCACCCACAGTCTCGTGGTCCCTGGGGCCCGAGATATCCAATCCAATCCACTTTATTTCTATAGCACATTTTATAAACAGGAAGTTTCCAAAGTGCTGCACAGAGGATTCAAACATACAAATCAATAAACATACAATAAAAACAAATAACAGAATAAAAACATGTTAGTCCTAGAATAAAATAAAATAATAACAGACATCAAAGGACCACACAACTCACGCGGAGTTAAAAGCCAGATAATAAAAATGTGTCTTTAGACGAGACTTAAAACTCTCAACTGTCGAGGCAGTTCTAACATGGAGGGGCAAAGCGTTCCAAAGTTTTGGTCCTACCACAGAGAAAGCCCTGTCCCCTCGAGTTTTAAGTCTTGTCTTAGGAACAGCGAGCTGGAACTGGCTCTCCGACCTCAGTGACCTCGCTGGCGCATACATTTGAATGAGGTCCGCAATATATGTTGGGGCCATCCATTTACAGCTTTAAAAACAAACAATAAGATCTTAAAATCAATCCTAAAATGAACAGGAAGCCAGTGCAATGAGGCGAGAATTGGAGTTATGTGTGTGCGCTTTTTGGTTCCTGTTAAAAGTCGTGCTGCGGGTTTTGGACTAACTGTTAGCGTGAAAGTGCGTTTTGATTTATACCGGTATAGAGTGCATTACAGTAGTCTAATTGCAGAGGTGGAAAGAGTAATAAAATATGCTACTCAAGTAAAAGTACTACTACTTCAATAAAATTTTACTTAAGTACAAGTAAAAGTACTGGTCTAAAAATCTACTCAAGTAAAAGTAAAAAGTAGCTCATTTAAAATTTACTCAAAGTAAAAGTTACTGAGTTACTTTTTTAACACCGGGGTGGAGGAATCCCCGTGTGGGGTTGTAATGGTATGAGATTTTCACAGTATGATAACGTCTCAGAAAATACCATGGTTTACAATATTAATAAATTATTAAATAAATTATTATCATCAGTTAAAATTATTACGAAAACAGGGTTTTTATTTGGTTGAACAAATGCTTTTAATTATAGTAAACTTGAAACCATTTGTTTGTTTTGTTTATTAAAATTAACAAAACATGTCTAATAAATCAAATTCGATAATTGATAATGACAACTTATTTTTAGCATTAATTATTTATTAAAATGTTTAAGAATTATATTGTCCTATGAAATGTATTTTATTCAGAAAATTAATGTTTCTTTGATTTAATAGAAATATATTATCAAAAACGGTGGTAATCAAATGTAAATTTAAACTTGTGTCCTTTTATTTTTGGGGGAAGCGCTGCAAAAACAGATTTACTAAATTAAACCATGGACAAAAAAACTATTCCTTTAAATAATGAAATGTATTAATATTGTTGTTGTTATTATTATTATTTTGAGAGGTAGGCTACGTTCTTCTGTATGCCTACAATAGTAATATATTTCTGTCATAATTTCTCATAGTGAAACCCAACTTTTATTTTGACGGGTTGTAGTGAAGACCAAAAGTGAAGAAAAAGTGTAAAAAAACCAACGTTTTTTCTCAAATAAAATTATGAAAATGCCCATTAGGCGTTCTCTCAGAGCAGCTCTGGAAATGTTCATATTCACAAATTGTTTGCGAGACGCTGAAAACACCATTGCTGTGTCCGAAATGTCCCACTCCTCACTATTTAGTGGACTATATAGTGAGCTCGCCATTTTGTAGTGCTGTCCGAATGTATAGTGATGATTATTATACCCTATATAGTCCTCTCAATGTATCCCAGAATGCATTTTGAAAAGTGCATTCTGTTTACATGTTTACATGTTTACAACCGATGGTCACTAACAAAGCCCTACACCATCATGGGTAACACTTTAGAATACTGTATCTTACTTACTGCAGAATTAATAAGGAATTATTGACGAACTAATAGGTAATTCTTCATTAACTACTTCTTCACTACTAAGGAAGATGTGTTAACTAATCAGTATGTAATATAATTTTATGATTGTGTTAAGTATCAGTTAGTTAATCAATAGCTAATGAATTCTGTCATACCTCCTGAAGAACTACTATTAATTATCAACTAATTAAGGTTCAAGAAAAACAACTAAGAAGTAACTACTGAACAGTCATACAAAACTAACCTCAGATTATTTGCATATTTTATATACAGTGTGTGTTTGTCTGTTTTCCTCAGCATCAAATGCCACTGAGTAAATCCATGTATTTGAGGCAACGACTGAGGGAAACTGAAAATATAGGGAACTTATTAGTAATTAATAAATATCAAATAATTCTGCAGGAATTACTTAGAAGCTGGAACAGTATTCTAAAGTGAAAATATAGGGAACCCATTAGTAATTAATAAAGAATTATCAAATAATTATCCAGGAATTAGGCTACTTATAATCTGAAACAGTCTTGTAAAGTGAAAATATAAGGAACTTATTAGTAATTAATAAATAACTTTTAAATAGTTCTTCAGGAATTACTTAGAACCTGGAACAGTATTCTAAAGTGACAACACAGGGAACCCATTAGTAATTAATAAATAATTATTAGATAGTCCTCTCAGGAATTAGGCTACTTATAACCTGAAACAGTCTTCTAAAGTAAAAATATAGGGAACCCATTAGTAATTAATAAA
>JAQIUQ010002271.1:0-19842 GCA_030378365.1 Hybognathus amarus | reverse complement strand
CTAACCCTAACCCTAACCCAACCTGAAACCCCAACCCTAACCCTGAACCTGAACCCTAACCCTACCCCACCCTAACCCTAACCCGAGCCCTAACCTGAACCCTAAACCTGAACCCAAACCTTAACCCTAACCTGAACCCTAACCTGAACCCAACCTGACCCTACCTAACCCAACCTTAACCCTGACCCAACTGACCCTAACCCCAACCCCAACCTGACCCCGAACCCTAACCTGACCTGACCTGAACCCAACCCTAACCTGAACCTAACCTGAACCCAACCCTAACCTGAACCTGAACCTGGACCCTGACCTGAACCCGACCTGAACCTGAACCTGAAACCTGACCCCAACCTGAACCTGAACCCTAACCCTGACCCTGAACCCTGAACCTGCAACCCTAACCCTGAACCCTGAACCCTGAACCTGAACCTGACACCTGACCCCAACCCTAACCTGAACCCTAACCCCTGACCCTGAACCTGAACCTAACCCTAACCCTAACCCCAACCCTAACCCCAACCCTAACCCTGAACCTGAACCCTGCTAACCCCTAACCCTAACCCTGAACCTGAACCCTAACCTGAACCCTGACCCCAACCCTAACCCTAACCCTGAACCCTAACCCTGAACCCTGAACCCGTAACCCTAACCCTGAACCCTGAACCCTGACCCCTAACCCTAACCCCAACCCCTGAACCCTAACCTGAACCCTAACCCTAACCCTAACCCTGAACCCGAACCCTAACCTGAACCCTGAACCCTAACCTAACCTACCTAACCTCAACCCTAACCCTTAACCTGACCCTAACCCTAACCCTGAACCTGAACCCTAACCCAACCTGAACCTGAACCTGAACCTGAACCCTGACCTTAACCCCAACCTGAACCCTGACCCTAACCCTAACCTGAACCTGAACCTGAACCCTGAACCTGAACCCTCAACCTGAACCCTAACCTTAACCCTAACCCCTAACCTGAACCCTGAACCCTAACCTGAACCCTAACCCTAACCCTAACCTGAACCCTAACCCTAACCTGAACCCTGACCCTGAACCCTGAACCCTACGACCCTGAACCTGAACCCTAACCTGAACCTGAACCCTAACCCTAACCCTGACCCTAACCCTGAACCTGAACCCTAACCCTGAACCCTGACCTGAACCCTGAACCCGAACCTGACCCTAACCCTGAACCTGAACCTCAACCTGAACCCTAACCTGAACCCTAACCCTAACCCTGAACCTAACCTGAACCCTGAACCCTGAACCCTGAAACCTTAACCTGAACCCTAACCCTGAACCCTAACCCTGAACCCTGAACCCTGAACCCTGAACCCTGAACCCTGAACCCTAACCTGAACCTGAACCCTAACCCTAACCTGAACCCTGACCCTAACCTGAACCCTAACCCGAACCCTAACCTGAACCTGAACCCTAACCCTGAACCCTAACCCTGAACCCTAACCCTAACCCTAACCCTGAACCTGAACCCTAACCTGAACCCTGAACCCTAACCTGACCTACCCTAACCCTAACCCTGAACCTGAACCCTAACCTGAACCCTGAACCCTGAACCCTGAACCCTGAACCCTGAACCCTAACCCTAACCTGAACCCTAACCCTGAACCTGAACCCTAACCCTGAACCCTGAACCCTAACCCTAACCCTAACCCTAACCTGAACCTGAACCCTGAACCCTGAACCCTAACCTGAACCCTAACCCTGAACCTGAACCCTAACCCTAACCCTAACCCTAACCCTGAACCCTGAACCCTAACCCTAACCCTAACCCTGAACCCTGAACCTGAACCCTAACCTGAACCTGAACCCTAACCCTGAACCCTGAACCCTAACCTGAACCCCAACCCTAACCCTGAACCCTAACCCTAACCTGAACCCTGAACCCTAACCCTGAACCCTAACCCTAACCCTGAACCTGAACCCTAACCTGAACCCTGAACCCTGAACCTGAACCTGAACCCTAACCCTAACCCTAACCCTGAACCCTGACCCTAACCCTAACCCTAACCTGAACCCTAACCTGAACCCTAACCCTAACCCTGAACCTGAACCCTAACCCTAACCCTAACCCTGAACCCTAACCCTGAACCTAACCTGAACCCTAACCCTGAACCCTAACCTGAACCCTAACCCTAACCCTAACCCTGAACCTGAACCTGAACCCTAACCCTAACCCTGAACCCTGAACCCTAACCTGAACCCTAACCCTGAACCTGAACCCTGAACCTGAACCCTAACCTGAACCCTAACCCTGAACCCTGAACCCTAACCCTAACCCTGAACCTGAACCCTAACCCTGAACCCTGAACCTGAACCTGAACCCTGAACCCTGAACCCTAACCTGAACCCTGAACCTGAACCCTGAACCCTGAACCCTAACCCTGACCCTGAACCCTAACCCTGAACCCTGAACCTGAACCTGAACCCTAACCCTAACCTGAACCCTGAACCCCAACCTGAACCCTGAACCCTAACCCTGAACCCTGAACCCTGAACCCTAACCCTGAACCCTAACCCTGAACCCTGAACCCTGAACCCTAACCCTGAACCCTAACCTGAACCCTAACCCTAACCTGAACCCTGAACCTGAACCCTAACCCTGAACCCTAACCCTAACCTGAACCCTGAACCCTGAACCCTAACCTGACCCTAACCCTAACCCTAACCTGAACCCTAACCCTGAACCTGAACCTGAACCCTGAACCCTGAACCTGAACCCTAACCTGAACCCTGAACCTGAACCTTAACCTGAACCCTAACCCTAACCTGAACCCTGAACCTGAACCCTAACCTGAACCCTAACCTGAACCTGAACCCTGAACCCTGAACCCTAACCCTAACCCTGAACCCTGAACCCTGAACCTGAACCCTGAACCTGAACCTGAACCCTAACCTGAACCTGAACCCTGAACCCTGAACCCTGAACCCTAACCCTGAACCTGAACCCTGAACCTGAACCCTGAACCCTGAACCTGAACCTGAACCCTGAACCTGAACCCTGAACCCTGAACCTGAACCCTAACCCTAACCCTAACCTGAACCCTAACCCTGAACCTGAACCTGAACCCTAACCTGAACCCTAACCCTAACCCTGAACCCTGAACCCTAACCCTGAACCCTAACCTGAACCCTGAACCCTAACCTGAACCCTGAACCCTAACCCTAACCTGAACCCTGAACCCTAACCCTGAACCCTAACCCTAACCTGAACCTGAACCCTAACCTGAACCTGAACCCTAACCCTGAACCCTAACCTGAACCTGAACCCTAACCCTGAACCCTAACCTGAACCTGAACCCTAACCCTGAACCCTAACCCTAACCTGAACCCTAACCTGAACCCTGAACCCTGAACCTGAACCCTAACCTGAACCTGAACCCTGAACCCTAACCCTGAACCTGAACCCTGAACCCTGAACCTCAACCCTAACCCTGAACCCTAACCCTAACCTGAACCCTGAACCCTAACCCTAACCCTGAACCCTGAACCTGAACCCTAACCCTAACCCTAACCTAACCCTAACCTGAACCCTGAACCTGAACCTGAACCCTAACCCTGAACCTGAACCCTAACCCTAACCCTAACCCTGAACCTGAACCCTGAACCTGAACCCTAACCTGAACCCTGAACCCTAACCTGAACCCTAACCCTAACCCTGAACCCGAACCTAACCCTAACCCTGAACCCTGAACCCTGAACCTGACCCTAACCCTAACCTGAACCTGAACCCTGAACCCTAACTACCTGAACCCTAACCTGAACCTGAACCTGAACCCTAACCTGAACCCTGAACCTGCAACCCTGAACCTGAACCCTAACCCTGAACCTGAACCCTAACCTGAACCTGAACCCTGAACCCTGAACCTGAACCTGAACCCTAACCCTAACCCTAACCCTGAACCCTAACCCTAACCTGAACCCTAACCCTAACCTGAACCTGAACCCTGAACCTGAACCTGAACCCTGACCCTGACCCTAACCCTAACCCTGAACCCTAACCCTAACCCTAACCCTGAACCTGAACCCTAACCCTGAACCCTAACCTGAACCTGAACCCTAACCCTGAACCCTGAACCTGAACCCTAACCCTAACCCTGAACCCTAACCCTGAACCCTGAACCTGAACCCTAACCCTAACCCTAACCCTGAACCCTAACCTGAACCCTGAACCCTAACCCTGAACCCTAACCTGAACCCTAACCCTGAACCCTAACCCTGAACCTGAACCTAACCTGAACCCTAACCCTAACCCCTGAACCCTAACCCTGAACCCTGAACCCTGAACCCTAACCCTGAACCTGAACCCTAACCCTAACCCTGAACCCTAACCCTGAACCTGAACCCTAACCTGAACCCTGAACCCTAACCCTGAACCTGAACCCTGAACCCTGAACCTGAACCCTAACCCTAACCCTAACCTGAACCTGAACCTGAACCCTAACCTGAACCCTAACCTGAACCCTAACCCTGAACCCTAAACCTGAACCTGAACCCTAACCTGAACCCTAACCCTGAACCTGAACCCTAACCCTGACCCTAACCCTAACCCTAACCCTGAACCTGAACCCTGAACCCTGAACCCCAACCTGAACCTGAACCTAACCTGAACCCTGAACCCTAACCCTGAACCCTAACCCTAACCTGAACCCTAACCCTGAACCCTAACCTGAACCCTAACCCTAACCCTAACCCTAACCTGAACCCTAACCCTAACCCTTAACCCTAACCCTAACCCTAACCCTAACCCTAACCCTAACCACCTAACCCTAACCCTAACCCTAACCCTAACCCGAACCTTAACCCGTAACCCTGAACCCTAACCCTGAACCCTGACCTGAACCCTAACCCTAACCCTTAACCCTAACCCTAACCTGAACCTGAACCTGAACCCTAACCCTGAACCCTAACCCTGAACCCTGAACCTGAACCCTCTACCCTGAACCTGAACCCTAACCCTAACCCTAACCCTGAACCTGAACCCTGAACCCTAACCCCAACCCTGAACCCTGAACCCTGACCCCTAACCCTAACCTGAACCCTGAACCTGAACCTTAACCCTGAACCTAACCCTAACCCTGAACCCTAACCTGAACCCTAACCCTAACCCTCAACCCTAACCCGAACCCTGAACCCTAACCCGAACCTGAACCCTAACCTGAACCCTGACCCTGAACCCTAACCCTACTAACCCTAACCCTAACCTGAACCCTGAACCCTAACCCTAACCCTAACCTGAACCTGAACCTGAACCCTAACCCTGACCCTAACCTGAACCCTGAACCCTAACCCTGACCCTAACCTGAACCCTGAACCCCTAACCCTGAACCCTAACCCTAACCCTAACCCTAACCCTAACCTGAACCCTAACCTCTAACCCTAACCCCTAACCTGAACCCTAACCCTAACCCTAACCCTGAACCCTAACCCTAACCTGAACCCTAACCCTAACCCTAACCCTAACCCTAACCTGAACCCTAACCCTAACCCTAACCCTAACCTGAACCCTAACCCTAACCCTGAACCTGAACCCTGAACCACCTGAACCCTAACCTTAACCCTGAACCCTAACCCTAACCCTAACCCTAACCCTGAACCCTAACCCTAACCTGAACCCTAACCCTAACCCTGAACCCTAACCTAACCCTGAACCTGAACCCTAACCCTAACCCTAACCCTAACCCTGAACCCTAACCCTAACCTGAACCCTAACCCTAACCCTGAACCTGAACCCTAACCTGAACCCTAACCCTAACCTGAACCCTAACCTGAACCCTAACCTGAACTCCTAACCCTAACCTGAACCCGAACCTCTAACCCTAACCCTAACCCTAACCCGTAACCTGAACCCTGAACCTGAACCTGAACCCTCAACCTGAACCCTAACCTGACCCTAAACCTGAACCCTAACCCTGAACCTGCAACCCTAACCTGAACCCTAACCCTAACCTGAACCCTAACCTGAACCCTAACCCTAACCCTAACCCTAACCCTAACCCTGAACCCTAACCCTAACCTGAACCCTAACCCCAACCCTAACCCTAACCCTGAACCCTAACCCTAACCCTAACCCTAACCCTGAACCCTGAACCTGAACCCTGAACCCTAACCCTGAACCTGAAACCTCTAACCCTAACCTGAACCCTAACCCTAACCCTGAACCCTGAACCCTAACCCTAACCTGAACCCTGAACCTGAACCCTAACCTGAACCCTGAACCCTAACCCTAACCCTAACCCTAACCCTAACCCTAACCCTGAACCCTGAACCCTAACCTGTAACCCTAACCCTAACCCTAACCTGAACCCTAACCCTGAACCCTAACCCTAACCTGAACCCTAACTAACCTAACCCTGAACCCTAACCCTAACCCTAACCTGAACCCTAACCTGAACCCTAACAACCTGAACCTGAACCCTAACCCTAAACCCTAACCCTAACCTGAACCCTGAACCTGAACCCTAACCCTAACCTCAACCCGAACCTGAACCTGAACCTGAACCCTAACCCTAACCCTAACCTGTACCCTAACCCTAACCCTAACCCTGACCCTAACCCTAACCTGAACCCTAACCCTAACCCTAACCCTAAACCTGAAACCCTAACCCTAACACCTGAACCCTAACCCTAACCCTAACCCTGACCCTCAACCCTAACCTGAACCCCAACCTGAACCCCGAACCCCGGCCCTAGTTGGAACTCTGTTTTGACCTGCACCTTTCCTAACCCTAACCATAATAACCTATGAGTCTTTACACCGAGTGGAATCAGGGACCGGGCTGGGCCTAGTGAGAAATATGTCTTTACCTACTCCTTTCATAACCCTAAGCATAATAAGCCTGCTCCTTTCCTACCTGGTGGACCTAATTGGAACTAGGCCTGTACCTGTTCTTTCCTGAAACCTAACCATAATAACCCCTTGGTCTTATACCTAGGGGAGTCCGGGGTTTGGCTTGACCTAGTTGGAACGACACTTTTTCTAATCCTTTTCTAACCTTAACCAGAATAACCCTCTGGCCTTCACACCTAGTGGAGGTTGGGACTTGGCTTGGCCTAGTTAAAACTATGCCTTTACCGGCTCCTTTCCTAACCCTAACCATAATAACCCCTTGGTTTTACATCTAGTGGAATCCGGAATTTGGCTTGGCCCGGTTGGAACTACACTTTTCCTACTCCTTCCCTAACCTTAACCATAACCCGTGGGGTTCCACACCTAGAGGAGTCCGGGACTGGGCTTGGCCTAATTGGAACTAGACTGATACCTGTTCCTTTCCTAGCCATAACCCTTTGGATTTCACACCTAGTGGAGTATAGAAAGGGCTCGGCTTGGCCCAATTCCTAACCCTAACCGTAATAACCCATGGGTCTTCACACTTAGTGGAGTCGGGGGCCGGACTTGGCCTGGTTGGGAATATGCCTTTACCGGCTTCTTTCCTAACCCTAACCATAATGACCCTTTGGTGTTAACACCTAATGGAGTCTGGGGCTGGGCTTGGCCTAGCTGGAACTAGGCCTCTATCTGCTCCTAACCATGATAATCCTTTGGTTTTTTACACCTAGTGAAGTTTGGAGCTTGACTGGACCTAGTGGTAACTATGCCTTTACCTGCTCCTTCTCTAACCCTAACCATAAGAACCCTTTGGTCTTCACACCTAGTGCAGTCTGGGGCTGGACTTGGCCTAGTGGGAATTAGGCCTTTACTTGCTCCTTTCCTAAATCCTAACCATTATAACCCCTTAGTCCTACACCTAGTGGGATTTGGGATTTGGTTTGGTCTGGACCTAACTGGATTGAGGCCTACACCTACCCATTTTTTAAAAAGGAAACTTAACCATAAGAAGCCTTTGGTGATCATACTTAGTGGCCCCTACCCAGAACAGTTTTATATTCTTCTTCAATAATACTTAGGGAAGAAGTACCGAACAGGACCGTGATTGCTGATATCCGATAAATATGTAAGGTTGTTTTACTAAAAAACAATAATAATAGAAGAAGGAAAAAACCCTCCTCATACCTGTAGTACCGGGTCAGACCAGTAGAGACAAATTCACAGTATGTCTCACCACGGTGGTGAAAGCGGTAGCAAAATACTAGATTCTTCAGGGGGGCTATCTGCTGGATATATAAAATGTGACTGAGGGTGTTTGTCCTTGGAGGGGGATTTATACTCAGTCCATTCGGGTATTATGAGATCAGTATACAGAAATAGTCATTTTCTGACATCTCAATAGGCTGATCTGGACAAAGGAAGGCCTGAATTTAAGGCCAGGTAATCTAAAGAAAATTCTAAAAGAAGTAGAATTTTATAGAAAGGATATAGGATTGAGTTTTGGCTTTTCATTATAAGCATTAAGGAATCGGTGCGGAATAGGGAGGGTGTTGTCCATCCATATACACAGTAGTTCTGATTGGATGGTGAATTAATTAAGGAGTTCATTGATTAATTGGAATCATTGTCTACACCTGTCTGGCTTAATAAGGATAAGTTTTGGAAAAACTCACACCACGGTTGAGGATACTACAGCGAAAAAGCAGATATCAGAAGGAGGCCATCCGGTAGTATCGGCGACCGACGAATACGTCCTTTTGGTAAGGATGACTTCGGTTCAGTCTTTGGGTTTAAGTCAGCTTGACTGACATAGGGCCCTTAAGAGGTAGACCTTTCCTCGCAGGCCTTTTTTCCTTGAGTGACCTGGAAACCTTGCGGTGTTAACACAAGGGTCACTTGGGGGAGGGCAGCGGTAAGTAGCCAGCCCCTTGTGTCCACTAGGACAGCACTTATGGGGGTGGTCTGGGGCTAACAGACCTTAAATGGAGCCAAGTCTTCTAGGGGTGATTAGCACCTTTCATGCAACAGTACATTTTGCAAACAACATGCTTACACACTGACCTGGTTGGTTCGCTGATAGTGCAGTAGGTGGGGACCGCAATCCAGGGGTCGGGGCATCCAGCGGTTGTCCTGTAATGGGATGACGTCGGTCTGGTCTTGTCCCGGCTCCGAGGGAGAAGAACTGGTAGAAGCTTGATGTAGGAACTGAATGCTCCTCATCCGCCAGTTCCAATACCCGATCCATTGGGCAGGTTCCTTCTGTTAGTTCCGGTTTCCGCTCGATTACTACGGACAAGGGAGCAAGAAAGAGGAATTTAAAAAGGTTTTTTTGACTAATTCCAAAACCGGATCCCAACAATAATGGAGATTGTGGATCTGGGCGAAACTCGATTAATAATTGGTTATGGGACACTCGTCTTGGACTGATCATCCAGGATGGGCCGCCTCGGAGGAGGATGTCTAGTGTTTAAAGGGCCGAAACATCCGGTGAATCTGAGGTACACTACTGAAGAGAAGTGTCCCAAATATTTCTCTCATGCAAGACCTGAGGGAGTAGGGAGGATATATAATTTTTAGGGGGGAACGGTTTTTTCGGGAGGATTTACCTCATCAGGAGAGTTTAGGGTTGATGATCCAGTCAGTAGATTGGCGGAGATTCTTGCTTGTTTCAACCTGAGTCCATCGGATTGAGTAAGGCCCTTGTCCAAGTGTAATGGGGCCTATGCTCAATCAGATATGGGAATCACACAAAAGGAAGCACAGTGATTCGATACCCACAGGGGAAATAAGTTTTTCCCATTATAGTCCCAAAGTTCTAACCCGTCAGGTAGTCAGACAAGCGTCGGCCAGTGCTTTTCCTCAGTCCCGGAACCCTTTTGAAAAACCAGGAGGGGAAGGGCTGTTGTAATATCCTCTAAAAACCTAACCTAGCCAGAGCCATCGGACATGACTTACCGGGGGTGTATCCAGTAGGTGGATATGGGGACGAAGGGTCTGCTTTAAAATACTTGAAAGAAGCTTTTCTTGTTTCTTCGGATAGGAAGCAAATTCGGAAGCAATGGAAAGAAAAGGTGGAATGTGGAGGAGAAGAGGAGGAGAGGAGTGGAGAAGGAGAGGTCGGGAAGAAAGAAGAGAGGGGGAGGAGAAGAGAAGAAGGAAGGAGGGATTCAAGGGAAAGAGAAGAGGAGACAAGAAGAAGATATACGGAGGAAAGAAGAGAATGGAGGGGAAAAGAGGAAAGGAGGTCGGGGAGATGGGAGAAGAGAATGGAGGAGGAGGAGGGAGTCAGAGGAGAGGAGTGGGAGATGGGAAAGGAGATATCGAGAAGAAAGGAGAGAGTGGAGAGGAAGAGGAATGAAGAGGAGGAACGAAGGAGGACAACAAGAAGGGGTAGGAAGAAGATACCAAGGAGGGAGAGAAGAGAGACATGGAAGACGGGAGGAGACGAGGAGATATGAGGAGGAGAGGCGGTCAAGGGGGAGAGAAAACAGAGAGAAAAACAGAGAGAAGGAGGAAGAGGAGAAAGTAAGAGGGAGACAAGAACGGAACGTGCCGGAGAGGTACAACAGAGGAAGGAAGGATCGGAGGAATTCAGGGAACGGCGGTCCGAGCATTCCACGCTTTCCTCAAATTGTATCACTACAATATCGAAATGGACGAGGGTCGGGAGGGTCTCACCCGGAAGACTAGTAAAATTGGCAGCCCAGGCTAAAAAGGTTCAGCCGGCATTCCAGTCAGCAATGACAGATGTCAGACTACAGGAGAACACAAATGTATGGTTAAAGCAGGGCTTGTCGATTCTGGAACTGCACTACCAGGTAGCCTTGGCCAAGGCAAGCAAGAGGGTAGTAAGCAGTACAAAGTTTGACTGGAAAGAAGCTTGGCAAGTGGCGGTCAAGTGGACCAGAAGGAGGTATGGGAATCGACTGAAGGATCCGAACGATCCTACAGGCAGAGAAATTGGTCAAAACTTTAGTGGAGAGGGAGAAGGTAGTACAACAGGAAGAGGAGGCGGAGAACAGGGAGGACGTTAAAATCGGACCACAGCTACCGACAACACGACAGGAGGTACCACAGGAGGGACGACCAAAGAACCTAGAGGAGGGAACCGTAGTCCCTATGGAAGTAGATCAGCCCCGGGGGGAGTCTGAAGGGAAACAGAACAGCGGGGGCAGAGCAGTAACAGTAGTTCAGAAGGCCAGAAAATGCATTGGGCCGTGCAAGGCGGTAGAGAAGCGGCCGGCCCTAACCCCATTTCAACCACAAGGAGAACCAGAACATCAAGTGGTAGAGATAGGGGAGGAGGATTTGGCCCCTCTTTTTGCAGGGGAAGCAGTGGACCAAAGAACGGCCCAGGAGGGGCCAGGAGTTGCTCAGGGGACGGAGAAAAAAGAAAAGGAAAAACAGGAAATCCCCGGAATATTCGAGATGGAGCAAGCACGTTAAACATGAAGGGAGAGCAAACTCCAAGACCTGGGCCTTGGCTCCGGAGAATCCGATAGTATGGATCGGGGACTTGAATCTAGGCAGATTGCCAAAGACAAGGGCATGGGACCTAGAAATACACAGCTTTCCAGGAGCCACAATTACGGATGGCTATACCATTCTAAAACATAGAACAAAGAAAACGGAGGTAACGGAGCAAGTAATACTCTCATTTGGGTTGAACGACAAAGAAACGGGGAACCTGACAGCAATGGGGAAAATTCTGGAGAAAATGATAGGGGCGGCGAGGGAGGTTTTTCCAGAGGCACAGATTAGAGTCCCACTAATCAATTTTGACCAGGCACTGTCAGAAAGGGCCAAGAAGAACCTGACAGCCCTGAACAAAATAATTGCGGAAATGGGCTGCAGTATCCCCTACTCCCAGAAAAATATTTTCAAGTGGAGAGCGATGGGATCCACTGGAACAAAACAACAGCAGCAGCAGTATTGAACCACTGGCAGAGGCATTTAAACTAAAGAAGGGGCTGGTCCGTCAGGGCCCTGAATTCTCACCTTTATTTTCGTTTTCGAGGGAGGGCAGACAAGTAGCAGGGAGAGTAAATAAAAATAAAAATTTTAGTTCGATAATAAATCTGTCCCAGAGTCTTAATTTGACATCAGCACAATCTAGACTATTGGACAAAGGTTTATCTTTTATTCCCTCCCACTTAGTGAGGAAGATGGAGGAAAGGTTTTGTCTGGCGGATCTTGGTAGGTTTCATGCCAAAATACAGAGGGCAGTGTTTTTTGGCCTAAAGGAAGAAAGCGATGGGCAATTTCGTCCCTTTTGTGAGAAATCGGGCTGGATGCCTCGCCCACAACAGTTACCAGGAGAAGTGTGGGATTTTTTTGACAAAAATGTAGAGGGGTCCGGTCAACAGTATTAAAGGCACAGACTCCGAAGCAAAATTTAACCTCGAATGAGATCAAAGCATTAGAAGAACTAATCTCCAGGCGAGACATAGTAATAAAACCAGCCGACAAGGGGAGTGCAGTGGTCATTATGGATAGGACACGGTATGTACAGGAAGGAAAAAGACAGTTAGCAGACAGATCCTTTTATCTCAAGTTGGAGACTCCCATTTTTATGGAATCAGTGCCCCGTATTGAGGGGGTAGTGGAGGCTTTGGAAAGGAGGGGCTTCATTTGTAAACGTCAGAAAGATTACCTTCTGGGGAGAGAGTGCCTAGACCGAGACGGTTCTATTTATTGCCGAAGATCCATAAACCTAGGGAGAAATGGCCAAATTCCTTCATGCCACCGGGTCGAACCAATAGTGTCGGACTGCAGTAGTGAGAGTCATAGGATTGCGGAATTCATTGATTTTTATTTGAATCCCTTATCCACTAGACATTCTAGTTACATTAGGGACACTTATGACTTCCTGGACAAGGTAAAGGATTTGAGAGTACCTACAGGGGCATTCTTCTTTTCACTGGACGTTGAGAGTCTCTATACAAATATTGAGACACCGCTGGGGGTGAAAGCAGTGCGGGACTGTTTTAAGCGATACCCGGATAGTTCTAGACCAGAAGAAGCGATTTTGAAGCTGTTGGAGTTGAGTCTAACCTGTAATGATTTTGAGTTTGAGGGGGAATGGTACCTACAGATTAAAGGGACAGCCATGGGTAAGAGGTTTGCACCGGCATATGCAAACATATATATGGCGCAATGGGAAGAAACGGTTTTTCCTAAATGTGAGAAGATTCCCTTAGCATATTTTCGGTTTTTGGATGATGTCTGGGGATTATGGAGTCATAGTCAGCAGGAGTTTAATGCTTTCTTGGGGATATTGAATGTACATCATACCTCTATTAAAGTACAAGCGGTGATTAAGGAACAAGCGATTGACTTCTTAGATACAACGGTGTATAAAGGACCAGAGTTTGGGTCCACGGGACGGTTAGATTCTAAGATGTTTTTCAAAGGAACAGATACTCATGCTCTGTTACATCATCAGAGTTATCACCCAAGACATACATTCAAGGGTATAGTGTTATCTCAGCTTCTCAGATTTAAGAGGATTTGTTCTAGAGAAGAAGACTTTCAGGAGGCTAAACAAACACTATTTCGGGCACTCCGTTCAAGGGGTTATTCAAGGTCGCGACTTAGGGGGATTTATAAGGACCACTGTCGGGGACAGTTAAATCCGGTACCAAGGTCCTCGAGAGGAGAGAAGGTTTTAGTTCCGGCTATTTTCTCATATACTCCCGAGACAAGCAGACTGAATAAAGAGATTAGGGATAATTTCAGAAAGACATTGGCAAGGATCCCAGAGGGACAGGATATTGCACTCCTGGCAGCCTACAAAAGGAATAGGAATCTGCGTGATTTACTGGTTCATAGTCGACTTCCTAGGCAGGAAGGAACAAGGCCACCGGCAATAAATGGACCCCAGGTTATTAAAGCGCAGGGACAATCAAGAGCGTTTTTTCTTCCTAGAATTCCGTTAAGAACCAAGAACTGTATTTATGCGATCCAGTGCAGCAGATGTGGTAAGTATTACGTAGGTCAGACAAAGAACTCCATTAGGGATCGTCTATACCAGCATAGATATGTGATCAGGAAGGGGAAGGAGAACAACAGCAGACGGATACTCATTCAGCATTTCAAACAACATGGGTTACAGAAGTTGAGAATAAGAGGCTTGGAGCATAACCCCAAGTGGACTCTAAGACAGAGACTGTGTAAGGAATACATTTGGATCGAGAGGTTGAAAACCTGGTTTCCAAACGGTCTAAATGAAAGAAGGGAAATATCAAGAACATAAAAGAACTGGGATACTAGCCAGGGAGATTTGGATTCTACATAGAGAAGATTCGAGGAGGAAGATGGTGAGATAAACAGATGTTAAACACCCTCTCCGGTTCCTCTCGGGTCCATGGGGCCCAGACAGGGACCGGAGGAGGAGGATGAACACGAGTTTAAGCAAACTCTTAGGGGGGTGCTGGTCCTAAGCAGGTCAGACACCCTCTGGTTCATTTGGTCTGGAGTTTAAAGCAAGAAGATGAAGACGGTAAACAGGAAGACATGAAAAGGAATAAAAAAGGAAAACCAGCCAGGGAGATTTGGATTCTACATAGAGAAGATTCGAGGAGGAAGATGGTGAGATAAACAGAGGTTAAAAACACCCTCTCCGGTTCCTCTCGGGTCCATGGGGCCCAGACAGGGACCGGAGGAGGAGGATGAACACGAGTTTAAGCAAACTCTTAGGGGGTGCTGGTCCTAAGCAGGGCAGACACCCCCTGGTTCATTTGGTCTGGAGTTAAAAGCAAGAAGAGGAAGACGGTAAACAGGAAGACATCAAAAGAAATACAAAAGGAAAACTAGCCAGGGAGATTTGGATTCTACATCGAGAAGATTCGAGGAGGAAGATGGTGAGATAAACAGATGTTAAAAACACCCTCTCCGGTTCCTCTCGGGTCCATGGGACCCAGACAGGGACCGGAGGAGGAGGATGAACACGAGTTTAAGCAAACTCTTAGGGGGGTGCTGGTCCTAAGCAGGTCAGACACCCTCTGGTTCATTTGGTCTGGAGTTAAAAGCAAGAAGATGAAGACGGTAAACAGAAAGACATCAAAAGAAATATAAAAAGGAAAAAAGTGGGAAGGGCATGAGATGATGATAGAGAAAAGTTCTTGGAAATTTGATTCCAGAATGATTTCTCAATCTGAGCCCCTTTAAAAATAACCCACCGAACCATAGCCTAGTGGGTGGTCATAACTATTGGAGTTTAGGGTTTGACTTAACCGGGTTTGGTCGAGGCCTTCATAGACTCTTTCTCTAAACTTAACCATAATAGTCCTTTGGTTATTTCACCCAATAGTATCTGGTGTTGCTGGGCCTAAGGAGACCTAAAAAAAGACCTTCCCCAAATCTACCATAATAGCGCCGTGGACGTTCACACCTAGTGGCATGGGGTCCTGCTTGGTCTATTTGGACTGGACCTGGTGGGAACTATGCACTTACCTGCTCCTTTCCGAACCCTTTACTTACTCCTTCTCTAACCTGAACCATAATAACCCTTCGGTTGCCACACCTAGTGGAGTCTGGGGCTCGACTTGGCCTAGTTGGAACTCTGTTTTGACCTGCACCTTTCCTAACCCTAACCATAATAACCTATGAGTCTTTACACCGAGTGGAATCAGGGACCGGGCTGGGCCTAGTGAGAAATATGTCTTTACCTACTCCTTTCATAACCCTAAGCATAATAAGCCTGCTCCTTTCCTACCTGGTGGACCTAATTGGAACTAGGCCTGTACCTGTTCTTTCCTAAACCTAACCATAATAACCCCTTGGTCTTATACCTAGGGGAGTCCGGGGTTTGGCTCGACCTAGTTGGAACGACACTTTTTCTAATCCTTTCCTAACCTTAACCAGAATAACCCTCTGGCCTTCACACCTAGTGGGGACTTGGCTTGGCCTAGTTAAAACTATGCCTTTACCGGCTCCTTTCCTAACCCTAACCATAATAACCCCTTGGTTTTACATCTAGTGGAATCCGGAATTTGGCTTGGCCCGGTTGGAACTACACTTTTCCTACTCCTTCCCTAACCTTAACCATAACCCGTGGGGTTCCACACCTAGAGGAGTCCGGGACTGGGCTTGGCCTAATTGGAACTAGACTGATACCTGTTCCTTTCCTAGCCATAACCCTTTGGATTTCACACCTAGTGGAGTATAGAAAGGGCTCGGCTTGGCCCAATTCCTAACCCTAACCGTAATAACCCATGGGTCTTCACACTTAGTGGAGTCGGGGGCCGGACTTGGCCTGGTTGGGAATATGCCTTTACCGGCTTCTTTCCTAACCCTAACCATAATGACCCTTTGGTGTTAACACCTAATGGAGTCTGGGGCTGGGCTTGGCCTAGCTGGAACTAGGCCTCTATCTGCTCCTAACCATGATAATCCTTTGGTTTTTTACACCTAGTGAAGTTTGGAGCTTGACTGGACCTAGTGGTAACTATGCCTTTACCTGCTCCTTCTCTAACCCTAACCATAAGAACCCTTTGGTCTTCACACCTAGTGCAGTCTGGGGCTGGACTTGGCCTAGTGGGAATTAGGCCTTTACTTGCTCCTTTCCTAAATCCTAACCATTATAACCCCTTAGTCCTACACCTAGTGGGATTTGGGATTTGGTTTGGTCTGGACCTAACTGGATTGAGGCCTACACCTACCCATTTTTTAAAAAGGAAACTTAACCATAAGAAGCCTTTGGTGATCATACTTAGTGGCCCCTACCCAGAACAGTTTTATATTCTTCTTCAATAATACTTAGGGAAGAAGTACCGAACAGGACCGTGATTGCTGATATCCGATAAATATGTAAGGTTGTTTTACTAAAAAACAATAATAATAGAAAAGGAAAAAACCTTCCTCATACCTGTAGTACCGGGTCAGACCAGTAGAGACAAATTCACAGTATGTCTCACCACGGTGGTGAAAGCGGTAGCAAAATACTAGATTCTTCAGGGGGGCTATCTGCTGGATATATAAAATGTGACTGAGGGTGTTTGTCCTTGGAGGGGGATTTATACTCAGTCCATTCGGGTATTATGAGATTAGTATACAGAAATAGTCATTTTCTGACATCTCAATAGGCTGATCCGGACAAAGGAAGGCCTGAATTTAAGGCCAGGTAATCTAAAGAAAATTCTAAAAGAAGTAGAATTTTATAGAAAGGATATAGGATTGAGTTTTGGCTTTTCATTATAAGCATTAAGGAATCGGTGCGGAATAGGGAGGGTGTTGTCCATCCATATACACAGTAGTTCTGATTGGATGGTGAATTAATTAAGGAGTTCATTGATTAATTGGAATCATTGTCTACACCTGTCTGGCTTAATAAGGATAAGTTTTGGAAAAACTCACACCACGGTTGAGGATACTACAGCGAAAAAGCAGATATCAGAAGGAGGCCATCCGGTAGTATCGGCGACCGACGAATACGTCCTTTTGGTAAGGATGACTTCGGTTCAGTCTTTGGGTTTAAGTCAGCTTGACTGACATAGGGCCCTTAAGAGGTAGACCTTTCCTCGCAGGCCTTTTTTCCTTGAGTGACCTGGAAACCTTGCGGTGTTAACACAAGGGTCACTTGGGGGAGGGCAGCGGTAAGTAGCCAGCCCCTTGTGTCCACTAGGACAGCACTTATGGGGGTGGTCTGGGGCTAACAGACCTTAAATGGAGCCAAGTCTTCTAGGGGTGATTAGCACCTTTCATGCAACAGTACATTTTGCAAACAACATGCTTACACACTGACCTGGTTGGTTCGCTGATAGTGCAGTAGGTGGGGACCGCAATCCAGGGGTCGGGGCATCCAGCGGTTGTCCTGTAATGGGATGACGTCGGTCTGGTCTTGTCCCGGCTCCGAGGGAGAAGAACTGGTAGAAGCTTGATGTAGGAACTGAATGCTCCTCATCCGCCAGTTCCAATACCCGATCCATTGGGCAGGTTCCTTCTGTTAGTTCCGGTTTCCGCTCGATTACTACGGACAAGGGAGCAAGAAAGAGGAATTTAAAAAGTTTTTTTGACTAATTCCAAAACCGGATCCCAACAATAATGGAGATTGTGGATCTGGGCGAAACTCGATTAATAATTGGTTATGGGACACTCGTCTTGGACTGATCATCCAGGATGGGCCGCCTCGGAGGAGGATGTCTAGTGTTTAAAGGGCCGAAACATCCGGTGAATCTGAGGTACACTACTGAAGAGAAGTGTCCCAAATATTTCTCTCATGCAAGACCTGAGGGAGTAGGGAGGATATATAATTTTTAGGGGGGAACGGTTTTTTGGGAGGATTTACCTCATCAGGAGAGTTTAGGGTTGATGATCCAGTCAGTAGATTGGCGGAGATTCTTGCTTGTTTCAACCTGAGTCCATCGGATTGAGTAAGGCCCTTGTCCAAGTGTAATGGGGCCTATGCTCAATCAGATATGGGAATCACACAAAAGGAAGCACAGTGATTCGATACCCACAGGGGAAATAAGTTTTTCCCATTATAGTCCCAAAGTTCTAACCCGTCAGGTAGTCAGACAAGCGTCGGCCAGTGCTTTTCCTCAGTCCCGGAACCCTTTTGAAAAACCAGGAGGGGAAGGGCTGTTGCTAATATCCTCTCAAAAACCCTAACCCTAACCCTAACCCTAACCCTAACCTGAGCCCTAACCCTAACCCTGAACCCTAACCTGAACCCTAACCCTAGAACCTGAACCCTAACCCTAACCCTAACCCTAACCCTAACCTGAACCCTAACCCTAACCTGAACCCTGAACCCTAACCCTAACCCTAACCCTAACCCTAACCCTAACCCTAACCTAACCCTAACCTAACCCTAACCTAACCCTACACCTAACCCTAACCCTCTAACCCTCTAACCCTAACCCTAACCCTAACCTGAACCTGAACCCTAACCTCCAACCCTGAACCTCACCTAACCCTGAACCCTGAACCCTAACCCTAACCTTAACCCTCCTAACCCTAACCCCTAACCTCTCTAACCTGAACCCTACCCAACCCTGCGAACCTCTGAACCCTGAACCCCTGAACCTAAACCCTGAACTCCCTGACGACCTGCAACCCTGAACCTGACACCTCAACTCCTACCACCTGAACCCTCAACCCAACCTAACCCTAACCCAACTCACCTAACCTGTAACCCTACCCCGACCTGAACCTTAACCTGAACCCCTAACCCCAACCTGAACCTGAGCCTACCCTGAACCTGAACCCCAACCTGAACCCTGAACCTGAACCTGAACCTCAACCTGAACCCATCGCCAACCTGAACCTAACCCAACCTGAACCGAACCCACACTCTAACCCTGAACCTAACTGACCCTAACCCTGAACCGCCTAACCCCAACCCACCTGAACCCTGAACCCCTAACCCTAACCACCTGACCCTGACCCTAACCCTGACCTGAACCCGAACCTGAACCCTAACCCGAACCCTAACCTGAACCTGAAACCTACCGTGAACCTGAACCTGACCTGAACCTGAACCCACCTGAACCTGACCCTAACCCGAACTCCACCTGTACCTGAACCCTAACCTGAACCCTGAACCCTAACCCTAACCTAACCTCTAACCTGCTGAACCTACCTGACCCTGCAACCCTACACCCTGTACCCCAACCTCTAACCCTGTACCCTGAACCCTGAACCCAACCTGAACCTGAATCCCTAACCCTAACCTGAACCCTAACCCGTACCTGAACCTCACCTCGACCTGCGACCTGACTCCAACCCTGAACCTAACCTGCGCAAACCCTAACCTGACCGCGAACCTGACCCTGAACCGAAACTGAACTGAACGAACCGACCGACTTCAACCCGAACCGAACCTTACCTACCGCGCAACCGTACCGCGAACCTGAACGACCCAACCTAATCTAACCGCTAACCCTAACCCTAACCCTAACCCACTTGAGCCCTGAACCCTGAACCCTAACCCGTAACCCTAACCTGAACCGAAACCTAACCCTGAACCCTGAACCCTAACCTGAACCCTGACCC